>JAXGGA010000148.1:0-313319 GCA_038373865.1 Uloborus plumipes
AGAAGAGCTTGACAAATGCTCAGCCATTTTGCAGCCTGATAATAATTCTGGTTTCGCCTCTGGTACGTCTAGAATAACAAATGTCTTCCTGTTTCTGATTATATAATAGCTTTAAAATCTTTTCGCTGTTGAAAGAAGCAATTATATCTTTTGTTGTTAAACTAAACTGCCAATGCTAAAAGTAAAATTCAAAATGAGATTCCGAAATGATACTGAAGGCTTAACATAATTCTAATACAAAGATTGCGATGATGCGAATCGGAGATTCATTTCATACTTATCTTGTTTCTAAAGCTGACTTTCGACAGTTTGACTAAAAATTCCCCTCCCCCCCCCCTTGAGGAAACTTTTTTACTTTATGAACCATTATTGTTCTCTAGTTTCAAATTGAAAAAGGCAGCCATAATATTTGTACCTCAGAGTCAGACGAGCGTAAGTCCAAAAATAGCTATTTTCAGTTCATTAATTCACTGTATTTTTAATTTTATTCCGCACCAACCCGTGAAAACGTTATTATATAAAAAAAAAATGATTCAGTTATTTAGTTCTGTTAAAAGAGCACGAGTTATATCTTTTGTATGAATCAGAGAAATGCTTTTTAGTACGAGAGCCAGGTGAAAATTTGGTTAATTATTTCCTCTCGATAGATAATTGGCCATACGCATCAGACAACAGTATCATAAAGCCCTATGACCGTCAGCTGCGGCACAGTGGGGGGGATGAGTAGTTGTAACCTCCCACGCTTGAAGAAAAAAAAAAAAAATTCACTCATTTCCTCTCGCCTAAAAATTTACCAGATGATAGCTTATATGTAACTATTGATAAATATATACGTCAGCTGGCTGTATCTCGGTGGAAAAATTGTCAGCTGATACTTTGAAGGTCGTTACGTAGAAGTTAGCTAGAAGCATTTACTGACTCACTGTTCGACAAAAAAAAACCTTGAAAATGCTTCTGGTATTTTGAAGGCTGATTCTTATGTAAAATGACCCCCTGAATCCGAATATGACCCCCGTTTTCCCCCATCACGTCCCAATTTTTTTTAAAACGCCCCCCTTTTTTTTCATTTTTCCTTAGTTTCAGGGCTATAATATTTTTTTTTGGAGGGGAAAGGAGCCTTATATTCACCAATAAATTTTTTTGAAGGTCAAGAGAGACTCAAAGTTTAAAATCATGAGCACCGAGAAAATAATCGGGGAACTTGGGGGAGGGGGGGGCGTGGCCCCCCAAAATATTTGAAAAATCACCAAAAACGATCTTTTTATTCTAGTTTCTTTAAAAAGACCTTTAAAACATTTTTTTCGGTGCAGAACCAGAGTATAGGATCCGCTCCTATGGCTCCTGGGTCAGAAAAAATTTTCACGCTGTAAAATTTTTTTAAAAAAATGAAATAATGCTTTAAAAATCGCACTTTGCACTCGAGTTTTAAAGCAGGTCTTCAGCCAAAAAAAAACAAAACAAAAAAACAAAATTGTGGCTGATTCTTATGTCAAATGACTCCCTATTTCCAAATATGACCTCAGTTTCCCCCCTCCACCCCCTCTTTCCAGAGAGTCCCCCACCCCCAATTCAGAGTCATTTTACTAATTCGGAGGGGAAAAGTACATTACGTAACCCGTTAACATAATTCTAAAAGGCAACAGAGGCTCAAAGTTCAAAATCATGTACATGTGTACCAAAAATATAAACTATGGCGGTGTACCCCCCCCCCAAAAAAAAAAAAAAATCTTCTTTTCTTGTTTTTCTAAGAGACGGTTTAAACCTTTTTTTTTTTTTTTTGTGAAAAATCAGAGTATTGAATTTTCTTTTCTTTTTTTTGGGGGGGGGGGAGGGGGGAGGTATACCGCCCTAGTTTATATTTTTGGTACACATGTACATGATTTTGAACTTTGAACCTCTGTTGCCTTTTAGAATTATGTTAACGGGTTACGTAATGTACTTTTCCCCTCCGAATTAGTAAAATGACTCTGAATTGGGGGGGGGGGACTCTCTGGAA
Organism: Uloborus plumipes; assembly: GCA_038373865.1. NCBI lineage: Eukaryota > Metazoa > Arthropoda > Arachnida > Araneae > Uloboridae > Uloborus > Uloborus plumipes. The sequence goes on from JAXGGA010000148.1 coordinate 1,997, forward strand.
AGAGGGGGTGGAGGAGGGAAACTGAGGTCATATCTGGAAATAGGGGGTCATTTGACATAAGAATCAGCCACAAATTTGTTTTTTTTTTTTTTTTTGGCTGAAGACCTGCTTTAAAACTTGAGTGCAAAGTGTGATTTTTAAAGCATTATTTTATTTTTTTTTTAAATTTTACAGCGTGAAAATTTTTTCTGACCCAGGAGCCATAGGAGCGGATCCTATACTCTGGTTCTGCACCGAAAAAAATGTTTTAAAGGTCTTTTTAAAGAAACTAGAATAAAAAGATCGTTTTTGGTGATTTTTCAAATATTTTGGGGGGCCACGCCCCCCCCCCCCCCCAAGTTCCCCGATTTTTTTCTCGGTGCTCATGATTTTAAACTTTGAGTCTCTCTTGACATCCAAAAAAATTTATTGGTGAATATAAGGCTCCTTTCCCCTCCAAAAAAAATATTATAGCCCTGAAACTAAGGAAAAATGAAAAAAAAAGGGGGGCGTTTTAAAAAAAATTGGGACGTGATGGGGGAAAACGGGGGTCATATTCGGATTCAGGGGGTCATTTTACATAAGAATCAGCCTTCAAAATACCAGAAGCATTTTCAAGGTTTTTTTTTTGTCGAACAGTGATAGTCAGTAAATGCTTCTAGCTAACTTCTACGTAACGACCTTCAAAGTATCAGCTGACAATTTTTCCACCAAGATACAGCCAGCTGACGCATATATTTATCAATAGTTACATATAAGCTATCTTCTGGTAAATTTTTAGGCGAGAGGAAATGAGTGAATTTTTTTTTTTTTTCTTCAAGCGTGGGAGGTTCCAACTGCTTATCCCCCCAACGAGCCTCAGCTGACATTCACGAGGCTTCATAGTTCGATTTTCTGCTGCGTTTTACTAATTATCACTTGAGAAGAACTTGGTCATATATATCTGTTACTGGCTCTCGGACTATTTGTGTTCTGCTGAAAAGTAAAGGAGAAATTTACTTAAGCCAGTTTGGCTGTGAGGTACAGATATTAGAACTAATAATAATAAGCAATGTTAAAAACCGTACGTTTTCCGTCCTCAATTCAAACTACTACTGTCTGTCCGTGAAAGCCGCGCCTAGCACTCGCGAATCATTCCACTTAAAAAAGGGGTGATGGGTTGTGAGTGGGAACTTTCTGAAATTTCAATTTTATATTTGCATTTGCTTTTGACATATTCAACTAAACTATGTATTTGAAATTAGCATCGTCCTACGTTGTTTGATACGGCTCAAAATACTTCTTATTATTCTTCCCCTTATTGTTATCTTACCTATCACCCCTATTTTGGTAAGATCAGAGAAGACCTGACGCATGCGTAAATACGCGGAAGGTTTTGCCTAAGAAAATCAGACAGTACTCATTATTTAGACAACAATGATTACCTTCTCTCATTATTTTTCCCGAAAGTACGAAATGTATTAAGAATAAGGTAAAAGCGAAGACAGACAAGTACTGTGAATACCACAGAGTTAAGATACATAGAGAGAGTGTATGGTAACCTTTCCGCCGCCAGAACCTACCTGGCTTTAACCACGTGATCTACAACCACCGCAGCGGATCATAGTATGCACTTCTATGGAGATGAACTGTTGTTTTGAGAAAAAATGGTTTCTAAATGTTGTGCATTTGGATGCAAAGAAAAATCGGTCAAGGGAGGACCAATAACATTCCACAGGTAAGTTTAGTCTGTAATAATATCTCAGTTATTTTCAAAACTCTTGCTTTAAATGTTAAAAATAGAGTTAGAAAGATTTTTATCACTTTTTTGGCGAGTAACATTTTATTAACAAAACTAACAATTTTAGTTGAGCGTTTTCGCTTGCTGTCTTTGATCACACAGAATGCATAGAAATCCATATTCTCACCGATAGTGTAAATCTGTAACTTCAATAAGTTATATTTCAACAAATTAATGTTTTTGCATAGTTTGTGGGGAATGTAAAGCCTTGATTTAAATGCCATTAAATTACCATTTAAACATTTTATTCAATTAGAAGTATTTGCCCTTTCTTTCTGAAAAAGTTACAGCAAAAGTGAAATACTCTAGTTTTCGTAATTCGACCTTTTTGCACTATTCATCTGTCGGTACGACCTTATACCGCACAAGCAGAATGAAAGGTCATGTCACAAAATTTGCATTTTTAAAAAATCAGCCCCCTACCTATGATGTTTTATTATTCATTCTCTACTGAACAATGTGAAACTAATTATCAATTGTTCGTACATACGTAAAGCAACGGCTTTTTTAAAGATTATTTTCTCGAAATTTCGGGCGGGGGTGGGGAGTCTCAAATAGTTTTCCAACAGCTTAGCAGGATATTTTGTTCCTGTAAAGAAGCTTCAGTGAAGATTAAAGTTATTTAATTTTGGCCTTTTTAGTTACTTATTGATTGATGATTGAAAAAGTTATGATTTTTTTTTGAACAAATTGTACTAAAAGTTAGAGAATTCTAGTTTCTAAGAGAGGGCTTGACCCCCCCCCCCCCCCGATGAAAGTTTAGCCAATTTTAGTATTTATTACAGATCGAGAGAGGATTTCAAAACTATTTTGAGAAGTGTCCCTTTCTCGTGGGATATCGTAATGAATGCTACATACAAATTAATATTCTAAAAAAAAAATTTTAAGGACTAATATTTGAGCAAATTTTTTCTTTTCGAAGTACATGTTCATTAAGGATTTTAATGAAAGTGGTATATTTTGCGAAGATTAAAAGGAAATAGATGCTTGTGTTAAAATAAAAACACCCTTTGACAAATACTGGTATAAGATCCGTTAGAATTTTTATCTCTCTGTGTGTGGGGGGGGGGGGAGAGTTCCGGCATGTTGCCTGTTTTCAAACAGTAATGCATATCAGCATGGATTTTTGATAAATGTTGCTCTTTTTAAATATCGCTCAAAACCTTCAAGGTTTAAGTCTTGAAATCACTTTTTTGAAACTTACTTGGTGCATTCCCCCCCCCCCCCATCCCCCCCCGAAAAAAGAAAAAAAAAACTGTTGAAACCTAATTTGAAATAAGTAGAAAATTATATTTTTCTATTTCGTGCCATGGATTGTTTGTCGGAGATGGAACTTGCAAGCAGCAAATAAATGTCTCGCGAAGCTATCGGAATGATCGAGCGAGCGAAAAGCGCAAGGAAGCATTTGCCTACCAACAGCTTGCAAATGATCGCCAAAAATTTTAACGCGCCAGATCGTCAGAGAGAAAGAGAGGATTTCGTTGCAGATCACGTGACATATCTTAGCGCAACTGACATCCACTGTTTCATCGGGAGATGCGCGGTCTATCCATTTTTAGTCTGTGGTGAATACGGGCTGCTTTAGTCAACATGTTGGACCCGTTTAAATCTTTTCCGAAACTTTTGTACATGAAGTTAAAAATACAAGACAACGTGTCTACAAGTACAAATAAAAGGTTAAAATAGAGTTAGAAAACTCTAGCAGATAGCTATTTCGGGGCTATTATGAATGAAGCCCCATCATCAGTGCAAAAAGATGATGGTTCACTGACACCAGTCAAGTGAACCAGGAATGCGAGAAACGTGAGGGTAAATAAACAGAACAGGAAGAGTAGGTACGCAGAAACTATTACGTCAAGGGTTGGACACGACAACTGCGCAACAAAAAATTACGTCACAGACGAAAAAGTTTTTAAATAAGAGATTTCCAAATGTTCGGGAAAGGAGGGGTGCTAGACAGATCATTGACAACTAAATCTGAATTTTTCCAGATATAATAGGATTCCCAAAAATCTAAATCAAAAATCTTAATCTTAAAAATAGGAATACTTTTGTACATATTCCTATTTTTAAGTTGTAGTAGCATCTGTACACATCAAAACTACTCTTAATTTAATTTTTTAACAGTTATCGTTGTTTAAAAAAGTTTTTTTTTTTTCTGTCGTGTGCCAGCCAGGCTGGCAATTTAGAGTGCGCTGCTTCACTTTTCCAACTGTACCGTTATTTGGTGTGAAGTCCGACTTCCACAGTACACGCATGCCATAGGGACCCGTTTATAGGGTAGGCAACCTTTTACACAATACATTCACACACAGAAAGGACAAGGACAGGAGAGAGAGAGCACATCCATGCCCAAGCCGGTCCTCGAACCCGGGGCCACACCATCCATGGCAGACTACTTTGACCACTAGACAAGGTGTCCGGCAAAAAAAAAAGTGGTTAATTACCCTTTTTTAATTTTTTTTTATTTGGGCCAGTGCTACCTTTGTGGTTTGGGTAACTTGGCTCAAAGTGGTCTACTTGAAATCGCTGTATGATTAACTAATTGTATAAACGGCTTGAGTTTATAAAAAATCTATTCATTTGAAAGAGATATATTTGTAAATGAAGTTTGAGTCACATATCGCTCACCACGAACGAAAGGGGGACATTTTTTTTACTCTATGGTAATTTAATGCTAATGCAATTTATAAAGTGCCTCTTTTATTCTAAGTGTGTAATATATTTGTGTTTCCGATCAAGAATAGTTCTATTTTCATTAGCTTTGGAAAGCAAGTAATTTAATAAATGATTGAATACGCTGCATATGACAAATTGTACTGAGGATTTAAAACCAACTTTGCCTCGTATTAACTAAATGAGTACTGCACTGACATCACAGTAAAATTCAGTTAATATATAAACTATTAATTACAAAACTTTTCTACTTTTTAAAAAATAATTTTGGATAAACCACAAAATAGTACAATAAGGGCATCAAGTTTTGAAAATAACTTGAATACTCTAATATTGATCTTTAGAGCAATATACTTTTTTACTGGAATCAACAATGTGTTTAAGAACGTAGTTAAAATATTGCTAAATAAGTGATGTAGCAAACTGTGAAAATATTGTATCATTTCACTTCGCTCGATTATTTAATTTTACCCCACATTCCCCTACATTACTTTTACAGTCATATAACTTTGTTCAATTTAAGCTTTTTAAATAGAATTTTCAGAGGGATAAAATTGTTTCAGTTTTTTAAAACACTTACGGTCCTGAAATAAATTCACTTGAACAATAACAAGAGTGCTTACATCAAACGTTGTTATCATTTATGTTAAAAAATATATAAAATATTATTTATTTCAAAATAGCATAATTTTTGTACAAACTAGAAATTTTTTAACAGTCAAATCCACGCAACATTCTCGTTTTAATTAAGAGAAACAACTTTAGTTAACATAAAATGTTGAGTATTTGTGCAATCACAAAATTTATTTTTTGCAGAAAGATTTTTTGATTAATTTATTTTTATATTTTTTAAAGTAAAAAAACATAGTACCTACTATCTTATTTAGAATTATATGCAAATAACCATTAGTTATGATAATTAATTGACAACATAACGTTACTTTGAGCTCGTGTTACTCTTCTATATTACGAGTTGGTAGCTAATTAAACAAAAAAATCAATTGCAAAATAGTACGTTTTAGTCCGTATGATGAGTTTTATTTAAACATCCGCTTTACTGACTAGAGCAACTTAAATGGAGGTTTCCTTTCCCACCAAGTCCTTGTCACTCAATTTGTGATCAGTAAAACTTTCCGCATTTTCTCCAGAATCGCCCACTGCAGATTTTAAATCACTGAGCTGCTGCATTTCCTCATTCTTTCGTTCCTCCAAGGAATCTTTCTTTCTGTGTTCCATTTTCCATTCCTTTGTCTCCAGTTTTCCTGAGTGCCTTTTCCCTTTCACATGGCTTAGGGCGCTCTCATACCCACTGACGGAAGTTTTGCACAAGAGACACGTAATAACCCCTTCAACCATCTGCAGGCAGGACATCAACTTTTCTATTTCGGACGTAGGTGAGGTTTCAGTTTTTCCAGGCAAATTTACTTTTAGCATTTCGTAGAATTCCATCTCCCTTTCCACTTTAGAATGCCGCTTACTTTTCAAATGTTGGATGAATGGGGCGAGACCGGTGAACACATTTCTGCAAGGTTTGCATTCGTATGTGTCTTCGCTTAAATCGTCGAAAGATTTGTCATGCGTTGAGCCTGGAACTTGTTCCGTCAATTCATCTGATGTTACATTGTAGTACGCACCTGCATCACTTTTTTCTACGTGTTTCCCACTTTTCAGCTTGTATATCTCCTTCAAGCGATCCATGTTTACATTTCCAGCTTCTTTGACTTGTTCCAGTACAGCATGTTCCACAATTTTTCTCTTGTGACCTTTGCTAGCTACATGTTGCTGATACGACTCTGGCCCTCCAAATTCTTTGCAACAAGGTTCACATGTTTCATACGGCTCATATGAAGGTAGTTTATCGGTGTCTGCATTCTTATTTTCCGCAGTCTCTACGTCCAACTTAGTTTTTATGCGCAGTCGCTTAGCTGCTTTGGCATGCTTCCTACCCTTAATGTGCTGCTCGAATGGTTTGACCCCAGAAAACGGTTTGTCACAGATGTCACAACGCATTTCATCATCCATTTCGTTGTCCGAGGAGCTGTTGGTAACGTTGTCATTCTCAGAAATCTTCATTGGAGTAGTTTTAGGGTCACTCTGTCCACGAGGTTTCGTACCATCCGCCATTTTAATCTGAAAAATTAATTAAGTTAAGTGTAGTTCAACTTGTCATACTTGAAAGATCTTACTGTGCAAAAAAAACTCTTTATGGTAAAAAGTTATTTGCATATACTTTGTCAGTATTTTTTAGCGTAAAATCCTATTTGAGTGTAAAATTATACGGTGGATACACAAAAACGCTTGACTAGTTTGCATCGATGAAAAAAAAAAAAAAAAAGAGACGAGTTTCCAGCAGTGGGTATCGAACCAATAAATAATTTTCTGCTACAAAAGGTAACATGCAATTATGAGTAAAAAAAAATTTTTTTTTTGAAAAGCAAGTTAAAGTATTCGTTTCGATATAGTTAAATTAATGCATATTTTTGTGTTTTTTAAAAAAGTTGGCGATTGTGAGATGACTACTTAGAATGTGTGCTTGTCAGTTTCATCTCGCCCCCAAAACATGTGAAGATTTCTCTCTCCTATTATTATTATTATTATTATTTTTTTTTTTTTTCAGTTACTGTATTCACTGTTTTTCCTTCAAGTACAACACACATTTTGTAACTTGTTTCAAAATCACTACCTTTTTTCATTCCGTAAAATTTTTAATACTTTTTTTGATGTTTAATTTTACTTTTTATATTTCCTCTTGAATACTTAAAGAATGCTGTTTTTTTAATTTAGAATTTCTATTTCATTTTGATCTTCACGTCCATCATTAATTAAATGCTGCATTATATCTCGTGCAGTGCTTGACTTACCTATACAAGCTAAACAAGAGTTAGAGCACCCGTTCTGTTGAGGGCCCTCAACCCGCCTAACAAATCGCAATTCGTTCTTATAAGAATTTTAAAAGGTGAATAAATGAAAAAATAAATTGTTTACTTTTTTTGTGTCTGATGATGTTTTTAAGATGCATTAAGCCACTTTTAATGCTCTTTTCATCTTTCTTTTACTTTAATGGGAAAGTAGGCTAAAAAGAGCAGAATTTGGCGTCGACCATCTTTCCTCCGACTCCGTAGCCCTATTTGTAACTCACATCAATTTTCCCTAGCATTCAGTTACTCCTTTTGGGAGGAAATATAGCGGTAAACAACTGGTTTAAATTATAAGTGTGCATAGTGTATTTTTTCAAGCTGTACGAGCATTTGTTGGTTGTTTTTATGAATCACAGCGTAACATTTGCATTTATTTTCCGATAGCAGTGAAAAATATATGCCCCTTTTTAGCCTACTTTCCTAGTTAAATTAAAAAAAAAGATGAAAAAAGCATTGAAAGGGGCTTAATGCATCTTAAAAATATCGCTTCTTCCAAAAAAAAGTCAAAAAGAAAGACAAAAATTAAATGAATACCAAAAAATTAAAAATTAGAAAGTAGGGTTTTGAGATGGAGAATTTGTGTGTCTGTCGTTCTGTCTGTACCCCCTAATAACTTTTGAATGAAGAGTACGATTTGAACAAACTTTTTTTTTTGCTCGAAAGATCTTATTGAAGATACTTTATTCCCGTATTTAAATTTTCGATTTGAACAATTTTTGGTTCAACATTGAACCGTTAAAACAACCTGTCCTCACCTAAAATCTTTTTAGTGAACAGTCCGAATTGAAAAAACTTTTTTTGTTCAAAAGATCTCGGCGAGGACACCTCATTCCCATATTTCACTTCTTCACTTGAAAATTTATTCGTTCAATTTTGAACAGTTCAAAAAAAACTTAACATTATCGCCTACGGAGAAATTTAAGCTCAATGTAGATCCAGAACTTAAAAGCGAATTCTGTTTAAACTAATTTTGTTAGAAAATAATTTTGGTGAGAAATGTATGGAAAATATTTTTTTCTGAGTAACTTGTTTTAAGGACTTCGATTCTGACTCCTAGATTATGGCACCGATTCCTTGACTCTGACTCCGACTTTTTGACTCCGACTCCGACACAAAATCACAGACACCTACTTCGCTGCCATGGCGAAAATGCAGGCTCTATAAAAATGACTGACTGCTTTTTTTTTAATTTTAGAGCTTTCGACTCCGACTGACGACTATAACTTTTTGACTCGAACTCCGATACCGAATCCTTGACTCCGACTCCACAGCCATGGCAGAAATGCAGGCTAATACAAAATGACCGACTCCTACTATTAGAATTTTAGAGCCTTTGACTTTGACTCCACCTATTAACTCTAACTAAAGTCTCCAACTTTTTAATTCCAACTCTGAATCCTCGACTCTAACTCTGACTCAGCAAGCTATGGCAAAAATGTAGGCTAAAAAATATTACTAACTCCTGTTCTTAGTTGAAATAACGATTTTTTATTTGTTTATTGTTTTATTATATTACTACTAGCCGGGTACCCGGCTCTGACCGGGTTTCCGCCGCGTAATATGTGTTTCAGTGAAACTCATTCATAAATTTTTTAAACATTAAAGTACACATCTGTATACATAAACGGCTACTTCTGTAAACAATTGCTATTTTTCTGTCTGGATAACTTAAAAAAACTGCATTACGCACCCTAAATACAAATAATGTTTAAGTAAATAGGAATTATTATAAGCTTGGTATATTAAGAGCAAGAATCTGAGAGAGTGTCACGCCTGTGATTCATGACGTCTCAGATTTTTTCAAAAAATTACCAAATGTTTATTATCTTATTAAAAGACCAAATGCAGAATGTTTTGTTCTAGAGTTGAGTTGTTTAGTTTTTATGGACCCCTAAAGTTGAAGGTGTGGCATAAAAAATTAAGCGGATTTTCGAGACATGGAAGTTGCTGTGAGCCAAAACTCTTACCAGGAACTGTTGAACTCCAATTTTCTTTTTGTATATGGAATACAGAAGGTTCAAACTAAATAAAACGAATATTGAATTTATGGTAAGCTGTAAGGTCAGTGAAGGCCCTTAAAACAAGGCATTGTTGACGTTTTTTAGCGTTTTTGAGGTCCAAAAACAGCTTATACATTTCAGTTGCCACGGCAAAAGTAAAATCGTTTGAAAGACCAGTGTAAGCACTTTAAAATAATGTATAAATTAGAGCCGCTATATAGACAGGCCGACGCATCAAGATTAAGTTTCACCACTTTGGATCCAATTCCTTAACTTTTACTTTCAAATTTTCATTGTTGCGGAATAGGGTTACCAGAAAAAAGTTTTGGCACATTTCTAAGCTTTGCCAAATTCACGTGCCGCTAATATTTGCTCACAGTGAAAAATTACCAAAACGCGATTACTGGCCAGAAAAGACAACCACTCAAACACAATAACACGCGCTGGATCCAAAGTGGTGAAACTTAATCTTGATGCGCCGGCTCGTATATATAGGGGCCTTAGTATAAATTACTGCGGAAAGTTCAAAGTGCTTTTAGTTGCGTAAGGCCGAAATATAAAAAATGTCATATTTTACCGATATTCAGACTGTCATAACTTCCTCTGCCAACAACATATTAAAATATATTTTTTGGCAATGTCCTTCTCCATTCTTTGTCTTAACAAAACAGTTGAGTCCTTTGAGGCGAAATATTAAAAATTTTTTTACAAAATATGTATTTTTTCCTGTGCATTTTTTGTATTTTTTTTTTTTTTTACATTTCGCCTCAAAGGACTCAACTGTTCTGTTCAGACAAAGAATAGAGAAGGACATTGGCAAAAAAAATATTTCAATATGTTGTTGGCAAAGGAAGTTGTGACCGTTTGAATAACGGTAAAATATGACATTTTTAATATTTCGGCCTTACGTAACTAAAAGGATGTTGAACTTTCCTCGGTTATTTATTCATTATTTTAAAATGCTTACACTGGTCTTTCAAACGACACTACTTTTTCCGTTGCAACTGAAATGTACAAGCTGTTTTTGGACCCCAAAAACGCTAATAAACGTCAAAAATGCCTTGTTTTGAGGGCCTTCACTGACCTTACGGCAAGGGCGGATACAAGGGAGGGACGATGGGGGCGATTTCGACATTGAAGTTCTAAAAATGCAATTTTATTCGAGTTTTAATGAAGTTAGGGCAAGGAGTTTTGAAACTCTCCCCCGGAAGTATTTCGAAATTGAAGTCCGAACCTTTTGCGATCAATATATGTTTTCCACTATGGATAGTAAAAAGTAGCAAAGATCAATCGCCCCTCCCTTGAAAAGTTTCTGGATCCGCCCTTGCCTTACGGCAACAACTTACCACTTATTTAACATTCATTTTGTAAAGTTTCAACCTTCTGTATTCCATATACAAAAAAAAAATTGGAGTTAAACAGTTCCTGGTAAGAGTTTTGGCTCACAGCAACTTCCATGTCTTGAAAATCCGTTTAATTTTTGATGCCACACCTTGACCTTTAGGGGTCCATAAAAACTAAACAACTCAACTTTAGAACAAAACATTCTGGATTTGGTCTTTCAATAAGATAATAAACATTTGGTAATTTTTGGGAGAAAATCTGAGAGGTCATGAATCACCTCATGTCGTGATAGTTTCTCAGATTCTTGCTCTTAAAATAAATATATATTTACAGTATCAATCGCACTGGAGTCAACCATTTCCAAATATTGCACGTTAAATAAGTCCCATTATTAGTCTCTATCCTTGTGACTCCATTTGTAAAAACTCAATTGGTAAAAACATCTGATGTAATTAAGAATTTTTTGTGACTATAAACACTTTCCATTTTCCATGTGTTGCCGAAATGAATTCCCTTTTTATTTACCCTGTTAGCGATTATTGGCATAGATGAATATAAAAATCCTAAGAAAGCAATAAATTTCATACTTACTTCAGAGAAGCCTTGGCTCAAAATTTTCATCATGATTACTATTAATATTGTTGTTGCGACGCAACCAAAATTTGCAACAATGGGTTGAAATTTTAATCATTTAATAGGGAAATTACATGAAATTTATTATTTTCCATAATAACTTTTTTAAACTAAGCTTTGTAGAAATAAATTATAGCTTTTCCTGCTCCCTGTTACTGTAGCTATCTACGGTGAAAAAATGGCTAAAATCGGTCCAGTAGTTTGGAAGATTACCCCGAGCATACATGCAAAAAGTAGTCATTTATGTACATAGATTATTATTTTTTAACCGACTTCAACAAAGGAGGAGGTTACACAATTCGTCGCAGAAATCGTTCGAAATAGAAATCGGGATCACAGTTATTTCGTAATAATGACCAATTTTGAATATAAGGCTTCTCTGAATTAATTCATTTCTATGGTCTTTTTATCTTCATGTATGCTGATAATATTGTTTTGAAATACCTACTTATATTAAAAACTGAGTATCTATCCATGTCCTGCTTCTTTCTCCTGAGCACCAATAAACTGAAAGTCGAACCAGGTACTGATAGTTTGGTAATTTTTCAGGCTTCATTAGTTTTAATTTATATAATTATACGATTTTCATCAACGAAGATATTAATAAGTAGTCAAATTTAAAGCAATTTGTCCTAAATGATAAAGTAATATGAAAGCCATTGTTGCAAAACGTGGTTGATATGAAACAGTAATAATAATGATAATGAGAATTTTGAATAAGTCTTAACTAAATCAAACATAAATTCAACTAAATTTAAACTTTATTCTAAACTTTGTTTGAAAACGTTATTTTTAGTTTTTTTAACTATATTTTGATTATTTAAAGTGCAATTACACTAAAAAAAATGAAATAAAATATTTTAGGAAAAACAACAAAACCGACTTCAGTTGGAAATTGCTCTAAGAAGTCGGTTAAAAAGTAAAAAATATTGTTTTTCTTTGAACACCATCGAAACTGAAACTACTTTTAAACATAAGTTTTGAAGTCGGCGATAAAACAATGTATAGAATCATAATGCAACTACAATTCAACTATAAATACAAATTTTAATGAATCCTTGTCTTTTAAGAGCATTTGCTTACATTTCATTGATCACCACACATTCGTGTAATGGTACAAACATTGTTTTTATTTTTCAATGGTTTCTTTGAAAAATGTTGGCAAAATATGGTTAAATATCATTTTACCTCTCGTTTCAGTGCCGACTTCACAACTTACATTTAAAAGTAGTTTCGATGGTGTTCAAAGAAAGAAATTATTTTTTACTTTTTAGAGCAATTTCCAACTGAAGTCTGTTCTATTTTTTTTTTCCAAAAAAAAATTTTTTTTTTTTTTTTGACAGGCAATTTTTTGTAAAGAAAAATTATTCATTTAGGAAAAATTATATTATCAATTTATTTCAAAGAATTAGCAACGGATTAAAAATAAAATCTGAGACATTTCATTTGCGAACGAATTTTTTTTTTTTTAATTAAAAGTGTTTTGATGTGTTTTCTATTTTTAATTCTTTCTTTCAAAGCAATTTAAGAACTTTTCTTCGAAAGAACTGTAAATACTATATTGTTTGAAAGGTGCTACAACTTTATTTATTCGTTTATTTTATTTTTACGTGTCTATTTTACCTCATAAGAGAGGCATATTTTGTTTTTAGAATTCAGTTTCAAGTGCTAAACGGCTCTGCTTGACAGAATTCGCTGTCTCAGATAATTAAGAGAATATTGATCAGATGCTTAAGTGCCGATGTCGGTATACGGGAGAGTAAGCTCATTCAGTTCTTGACAGAACTTCTTGTTTTCTGAATGTGTGACTCATATTAAAAGCAACATAAATAAATAAACAAATTAAATCAATTTTTTTGCATTTATTTGAAGTCCTAACCCAACAAAAACACTATAATTTGAAAAAAAGAAATATTGATTTTACATTAGTTAAAATTTAAAAAATATTTTGAGAAAAAAGAATAACTCACTTGTTCCCAGTGACACAAACGCAAACTGTCTATGTTTTAATACATAGATGCGAAATGTATCTTTTTTATCAGATAAGACGGGAAAAAAAACCTGAAAAAGTATTATCTCTTACGAATCGAAACCAAATTTTTTTATCAGCTTTTTTTTTTTTTTTGTATTGATGCTAAATTAATAGATTTAATCCGAGTATTTAAAGTCGATAATGCAAACTAAAACTGAGTGATAAAGCAATTATTTACGTCATGTCAATGAAATATTGTCGACCCCGCTTAAATGAATATTGTCGATTCCAAGGAATATTATTCGATTAAGCGGAGTATTTGATACCCTATTCAAATCAACAACATTGTCTTAAAACGTTATAATAATAAATAAATGGCCATATAAATGTAGTAATTTAACTTATTAGTAAAGAGTTTTTGAAATAATAAGCCTAGTAAGCAACAAAATAGCATAGTAATTTAGTATATTTATTATACAAGTACGTATAAAAAAGGGTTAAAATATCTTGCAACTTAAGTTTAAAAATCTTTGCTTTGGCACCTTTTGTCACTATATTATGAAATTAGCCTATAATAGTGGATTACTTGCTCAAGGTCATGTGGAAACCCTTTTCAAGCTACTTTTTTTGTCTTACTTCTCATCTACCACGTTTTATAGCTAATATTAAACAGTTCATATCGTCGCAGCGTTTGTATTTCTTTGATTTTTAATTTAACTATTGTCTGCCCTATGTATTGTTTTTTTTATAATAGTAACGACACAAGAAATTAGGTAGAATAGTGGTTATTATGGCTCAGTTAATTTTAACTATCAGTTCAAAGGTAGTCTCAAGTTCAAAAAGAGGACATCTGCATCCAGTTTGATTATATACAATTAAAAACCAACTTGGCCATAAAAAGGACGAAACTGAAGTATCTGGATATTATGTCCAGTCTGTGAGTAAATGCATGTAGTTCCCAAATTTAGTTTAAAAGAAAAAAAGGATTAGTTCATGCTGAGTACACTAGAACCCGCTTACAAATATTCAAGAATTTTTGTTGCCACATATTGCTTTTGTTTTTTTTTTTTTTTGTTAATATGATATCTTTACTTTATTAATATTTCTCACGTAATGTTGTTGGAAAACTCTGATGCAAAGATTGCCTTTTTATAATTCAAGTATACGATTTCTGCTTCTTGGATTTCACCTAAAGGAAGGAATAATTTACGAGAAAATATATTACTTCCTTTAAATCTTTTATATACAAAAGATTCACTAAGTTGCATTTCTTATGAGTTTCGTTGTGTATATAAAAAGATTTTGACTTCCAAAAGCTACTTTTTAGATTGACACCTTTTTCATAAAAAGAAACCAAATTCTTTCTTAATCGAACGTCTTCCTTCTTAGAATTACATCTCCTGAGGAAAATTAAATTACGTAAATTACATACAACTTTTCTTGCACATTGCGCCTTAAGGCAACAATAAGACATCTTATCCTATAAACAACACTAAAACATCCCACTCTTATTCTGAGCGGACTATATGCATTTTCACCGTTTTCCTTTTCCTTCAGACTACCTAACAATAAACCGAAAAGTTTGCTGTTTGCAACAGGTGCAAAAATTTTTCGAATCTCTCACGAAGACAAAACCTTGGACGAAATCTCGGAAGCACCACACATAATAAAACTGACTCCATAGTACCATTCTAGATAGTTCCATCGCTCTAAAATGCAGTCATCCCTGTCAATAACCGTAAACGTGTTCTTAATTACAACTTTTCTTGCAGTTAAAATGTCACTTCTGACAAATTCAATATCGACAACTGGTGTTACAATGGTTATAAAAAAGGGATTCACGCACTGGAAGCGGCTTCAGTTGTGTTCATTGATCCACTATTGCTGTTATTTTCCATGTTTTTCAAACTAATCTCAATTTTGTTTTCAACGTTGCTGAATGAGTTATGTTGTTTTGTTTTCTTCTAATGGCGTTAGATTTATACACCGCTATGCAGGTAGTAGAATTCGAAAAAAGTAATGTACTTCGTAAATCATTTGCAGGTATAATTGTTTTCCTTTAAAAAAGAATAATAATGCTATTTTAATGTTAAATGAATTAATTAGGATGAAAAGCTTTAAACAATGTTAATAATGTATGCATTTGTGTATGATTCATCTGCATTTTGTTCTGGTTCTATTAATGTTTTGACAGTTTTACATTAAATGGCTGTCAGCAGAAAAACGACATAAGATATGAAGTAAAATTTCTTTACGATAATTCGAAATATTTAAAACTGAGGAAGATGTAATTCAAGATTTTTTTTTAATGAAATCTTTATGTTTTGAAATAGTAGCAATTGAGTTTCTTACAGATGAAACCATTCTAGACGGAAACTTTTTAGTGGATGTAATAACAAATTACCTAAGCATACCGGATGTTGTACTGTCCGTATTTGAGGACACAAGTAAGATGCCTTTCATTTTACTTTTCCATAATAACTTCCTCAGAGACATATTTTTATGATTTGTATTTTTGTGCAAAATACTATTTAAGTATTTTTTGTTGTTTTCCTTGTTCTACTTATGTATTAAAAAAAAACTTGTATTTTTAACATAAAATTAAAACCAATGACGAATGTATTGCAAGAAAGGCAGCCTCATTTCTTTGAAGTAGAATCACTTAATTGCTTTTTTGCTCTTGAAGATTAATTATTCTTTCAGTATTAGAAAGACAATCTCTTGTCAATACGCCAGCAGCAGTATGTCCTTGTGTTGCATTTGAATGTTCCCAAGGGGGTCTTTTACCTCTTTTAGGGGTAAATCAATGTTAATTTTAATGCAGACTTAAGTCATATGATTTGGCGATACATCACCAAGCTTTTAGTTGCCAAGTGTTTGTCGCCAACTTGGCGAGGAATTTAGAGAAAAAAATTATTTTTTGAATTTGGGATCAATTTGGCGCTATTGGCGACACTTTGCAAAAAACCCACTGAATGATGTTAAAATTGGAGATATACAGAAAATGAATCATTGTAAAACAGTATTTTGCATTGATTCGTGGCAAATTGGTGGTATAAATGTTTGAATTGTTATCTTGCTCACTCTAAGACACTATTTTAACACTTAGGCATACATTATGAAATTTAAAAGTAAAAGGAAGTAGTAAGTGTAGGGTCCACACCTAATTTTTCTCTTTTTTTTATTCAGACATGAAATGCGCTCAGTAATTTTAACCCACTTTGTGCTTCAACTCCTCACATTTCTTTTCCAAATCATTCGCAGGCGTTTCCGTGGACAAGTTACTGCTGCTTTTATACCAAAACGATGTATTTGCTTCAATCTTTGAATGGAAAGCTCAAAGCGGTCAGGCTGAATCCGTGCAGTTTTTGAATTTCATCCACGTTGTTTCCAGTGGCCGACAGAGCACTCTTGTGTTTTTCTTAGATGCCAAAAGTACTAATATTTTCTTCAATCATGTAAGTGAAGGTACATTACCCAATTTGAATATTGCACTTTGTTATAGTTTTTCCTCATTTGCTTGCCCCAGCAACCTTTTCCAAGGGCCCGGGTTCGATCCTAGCAGATCAAAGTTCCACCGTCGTTACTAATGGTGCTGGGTGACGTAAAAATAAGGGTCGTGGTCACAAATTCCTCCAAGTGAAACCACACCTCTGGGGTTTGCTTGACCAGGGGTTTGCTCGGCCCTTGGTCTGGATCAAAAGAACAGAGAGCTCTGAGCTAAATCGGACTACCACCTTAATGGTGCTCATGAAAACGAAAGCCGTACTTATTCCGCCTTAAATCGGGCAGATGTGTCTACTCTGTCTCGGGTTCCCCAGTGGTTTCAGGAACAACAACAAGCACCTTTTCCAATCTTCCTTGCAAGACAGTTTCGTGAAAAGTTAAGAAATATTTCGTAGTTTACTTAACCCATTAATGCCTAGCGTCCCTTTTTAGGGACGGTCCAAAAAAGGGTCTGAATTTCCCCAAAATGAACATTTCAACCAAAATAATAGAGTTCAATTAATACCTTGGTATTGTTTCAATCCGTAATTAACAGATTGCAGCACATAACCATTGTAAAGTGTGTTCTGTGGAAGTTTTATTATGATCTTTATCAAGAATTACATCGTTCACAATCTCAAGAAAAAAAGTTTTCAAAGTTATTCCCAGTTTATGCTAATTGCTGATTTTATTTCTTCTTATAAAATGCCTTTTTAAATATTATATCATAGGCAGAAAAAAAATTTAGTAAAAAAGTACGTACCCTCTGGGGTCTATCGTAACTTTTAAGGGACGATTTTTCTTTTCTTAAAAAAAAAAATATTTTTTGCATAATATTTTTTTATTATTTTTCCTGTCCATTAAACACTTTTTATAACCAGTATACAAAATATCTTCGAGGAAAAAAATGTCCGGCATTAATGGGTCAAATTTTGTTTGATTCTTTCCTTCTTATAGTTTTCTTAGACTCTTAATGACTTTCTCTTTCTCTTTAATTTTAACACTTGCTGCATTGCTCGTCGTTGCACGATCTAACTCGAAAGCAAAAGTTCTGTCAAGTGACACATCTATATGTATAAACATGGATGTATGTATATTTGTATGTATATTTATATGTTTGTATGTTTGTTTCTTATACAAATCCACAGTTTACGTCGGATTTTCATTAAACTTGTCATAGTGGTTCTTGGATGCACTAGAATTCACATAGGTGGGGTTTTGAAATAAAAAAAAAATCCACAAAAAGCTTAAAATTCAAATTTTTTGTCTTAAAACGGCTATTTTCTTTCAATTTTGAAATAGAGTAATAGAGATAAACCTTTAAGCATACAAATGGATAAATTTTAACACACTTAAACATATCTTCCAACAGAGATTACGATGAATAATGAATTATCAATTTAAGGCTTACCATTTTCATTTTAGCATGAAATAAGTTAAACATAATGCAATACCGGGCAATGCCGAGTAATAAGCTAGTTTTTAATAATCATCAACCTGAAATAAAAGATAAAAAGAGAAGGGTTCAATTTCCCGTCAGTGTGTAGAAAAGAGTAATTTTATGAATCAAAATTTAAATCTAGTCCCTTTAGGCCTTCTTTTAAATTAAAAAATTATTATAATTATAATTAATATAAACAAACTTTTCATTTCACGGATTTTCTGTCAAAAAAAACCTTGAGGGACATCGACCCTTTCATAGGGGACGGCAGTTCCCCTATGTAAATTCTTGAGCATCAAAGGACCTATGTACAAAATTTGGAAAAAAAATCCGATGTTAACTGAATTTGCATAAGAAAATCCCCTTGAGGGCTTCTACCCCATCCACTTCATAGGGAAAGACCACCCCCATGTGAATTTCATAGCACCAAGGAGCATGTGCGCCAAATTCGGGAAAATATTACAAGTAAATTGTGGATTTATATAAGAAAAAAGCACAAAACCACACACAAAGACACATTCATTTTTTGTATATACAGGGTGTCCACTCCAATCGTGGACCAATAGCTAATTTCTAAACCATTAGAGATAAGCATATAGTTTATTTGGGAAAAAATCTCCAAATTATGAAAGGAATTTTGGGTCTATTCAATATTTTTCAAAAAATCAAATTTTGAAAGAGTTACGAAATTTAAATTTTATACAGCCCCCCAGTCCTATTAATCATATTTAGTAAAACATTCTTGACACTGTAACGTTTAAAACTAAAAAAAAAATCACTCTTCCACCACAAAAATTGACCGAGTTATGACGTTTTGAAAAATCAAGATTTTGCATTAGTGCAGCAGATATGTGACAAAAAATAGTGGAATTGTGCCTTTAATGATAGAAGCAAATAACTTGGGGTGCACATACTATATATATTAACGAGTAATTCTGGATACGCGGCCATCTGAGATTTCGAATATTTCAGTAATGGCGGACGTTCGAAATTCCGGCCTCTAAGTAACGTATTATGTACTTCTTTGTTTCGTTATTCACAATGTTAATAAGAGTACGTTGCGAAAAAAAATCACGGAATTTAATACCCTTCTATATTAAAGTTCTATTTCATTATTTTTTTCTAACGAATTTTAACTTTAACCGCTAGGGGCGTTTCATAGTTCTTTTTTTATCGCCCAAAAATGCGCAGCAGATATATGACCAAATTGATGGAATTGTGCCTTGAATAGTAGTTGCTTACAAATTTGGATACAGGTATTAAATATATAATGTGGTAATTCTGGATATTCAACCATGTAAGTTTTTGCATATTACATTACATTACACCCCAGATTCCTATATTTCAGTAATGACGGACATTCAAAGTTACCGCTCCTGAATATGTCTTTTTTCTCTTTTGTTTTGAACATCCGGGGAAACAAGGAAGGGGATTATAAGTTTGACGTGTTTGTCGATCTGTGCATCTGTTGACCTTTGTATCTGTGTATGTGTCTGTGGCACTCTAGCGCTTAAACGGATGGACCGATTAAAAAAAAATTCGAAAGGTGAGTCTGTCGAGAATGTGCTTATCTAGGTCAAGTATTCGGAACACCTTAACTAACGAAGATATTAACTAAAAACTTGCGATTTTTGAAGTGAAAGCATACTTGAAAATTTAAAAGAATAGTTCCAAAAAAAAAGAGAAAAAGTTTCTGCTTTTGATGGAATTTGTTTTTAACTTCCATGTCATAAAGAACTCGAAATATAACGTTTTTAAGCAAATGTGGCTAAGCTTTAAGTTTACAATATTGGAAACCGATGTCTTTGTTTGCCGGCAAGGAAAGAAAATGATTTATATGTTGTCAGTTGCAATTTGTTAACAATTAACATACTTAATTGATTTTAGCATAAGGATCTTAAAATAAGTTCCAATTTTAACTCATTTTTCTGCTTTTACGACTATAAAATTTTACTAGTAAAGGTTACATTTCCTTTTCCGTGTTTACCATGTCCTCTCGAAAAGAATTAAATATGTTTAAATTTAAACGGCTTTTTTACCAGTGAAGTTCGTTTCAATATGAGGTCGGCAATCAGAGTGACACTGTGTCTTCATTTTTTTTTTTAAATGATTCATTAATTTCTTGAATATTTAAATAAATTTGCAGTCGAATTGTTAAAACGAACATAGATGGACCTTTAAAATTAATTCGTCTTAAGCGCATTTCATTCTATCCAAAAAACAATAAATAACGTATGTGTAGTTAAAATAGGACCGGGATCAGCAGTTCGTCTTAGACGTAATTCATTTTAAGCGTGTTCGAATTGACGAGGTTCGACTGTATTGTAAAATTGTAATTAAACTCTAATATATATAATTACGAGGAGCACACTCTTTATGCATGAAACAACAATAACTCTTAAACAGTTGTCATTTAACATGATTTAAAAAGGTTTGAAGGAACTCTAAATATATTCAGAGGAAGCTTTGGATTTCAATATCCTCTCTCTTTTGGATATCAGTTCTCTGGTTGTGAACAGAAACCTCCCCCCTCCCTCAAAACGTTTACTCAATCTCCCAGTCTCTTCAAAATGTTAAATTCAATGAATTTTTACTTCACTACTTATACAATACAGCTTACTGAAGATATAAAAACATTTGCATATATGATTAAACAAGGAAATCAACTAAAAATGTCCAAATTTGGGGAATGTGAAATTTTGAGAAGCTGTATCGCAAAAACTATTATAGCTAACAAGTCCATTTTGGTATCAACTTGTAGCAAATTTAATGTAGTTTAAATATGTATCATATGATATTTGTCAAAAACGTGCTCTTTCATGGTAAAAATGGGGAAAATTCGAAAAAAGTACGAACATTTAGCAGTTTGACGGCTGCCATTACTCCAATAGACGAAATCTCAGATGGCCGCGTATCCAAAATTAAATCTTTTGATGTGTATTACACGTGTGCCAAGTTTTATGTTTCTATCATTAAAGGCACAGTTTGGTCACATATCTGCTGTACTATAATACAGGTTATTGAAGATATTTAGACAAAAATGTAAAATTTGGAGAATTTGTGAAACTTTGAGAAGCTGTATCTCAAAAACTATTATGGCTAGCTAGTCCATTTTGGTATCAACTTGTATAGCAAATTTAATGTAGTTTAAATGTGTAATGCATGATGTTTGTAAAAAAGGTACTTTCTCATAGTCAAAATGGAGAAAATTCGAAAAAAGTACGAAAATTTAGCAGTTTGACGGCTGCCATTACTCCAATAGACGAAATCTCAGATGGCCGCGTATCCAGAATTAAATCTTTTGATGTGTATTATACGTGTGCCAAGTTTCATGTTTCTATCATTAAAGGCACAATTCGGTCATATATCTGCTGTACTACATTGTTTCATGACGCCATCGAGAGATCGCTTAAGGGACCGTATGCGAAATCCTTCAAAATCTTGATTTTTCAAAACGTCATAACTCGGTCAATTTTTGTCGTAGAAGAGTGATTTTTTTTTAGTTTTAAACGTTACAGTGTCAAGAATGTTTTAATAAACATGATTGATAGGACTGGGGGCTGTATAAAAATTTAAATTTCGTAACTCTTTCAAAATTTGATTTTTTGAAAAAGATTGAATCGACACAAAAATCCTTTCATAATTTGGAGATTTTTTCCCAAATAAACTATATGCTTATCTCTAACGGTTTAGAAATTAGCTATTGGTCCACGATTGGAGTGGACACCCTGTATACGTATAGGGCCGTGGTGGCCCGATCGGTAAGGCATCGGACTCGTGTCCGGAGGGACCCGGGTTCGAAACCCAGCCGATCAAAGATCCACCGCCTTGATTAATGGTGGCTGGGAGGCGTTAAAAATGTCGTGGTCACAAAGTCCTCCAAGTGAAACGATACCTCTGGGGGTGCTGGGCCCTAGGGTTTGCTCGACCCTAGGTTCTGGTTCAAAATTAAGAACAGAGCGCTCTTCAGGGCCCTATCCCGGTTAAACCACGAAGCTGTGGTAGGTACGGGGGACCCTGGAGAGTGTGATGTGAAGTGATGTATACGTATAGGGTAAGTGCTCTAGTAGTCGGCCAGTCTCCAGTACTCGGCCATAATGACATAAAACTCCTCATAAATAGTACATTCTTAATTCAAAATCAGATATGACGCATTCACACATTCATGTACCTATCCTCAATCATCAACCAGTAGCAGTTGAGTTTTTGGGTACTTTTTACTTCCTTTTACGTAGTAAAGGAAGTATTGTGATCACGAAAAAAATTTCACTCAAATTTCGGTCTAAATTTTGACTTTGCTCACCCCTGAATGAATGTCGCGTAGTTTTTTCGACCTGTCAGCACGTGCATATGTACCTAACAACATACAAACAGCCGAAAAATCAATTTCGACCACCCCCGAGTAAATTACGACGAGTTTTCTCGTGACGTCTGTATGTACGTATGTGCGGATGTATGTGCGTATGTGGCTCGCATAACTCAAAAACTATATGCCGTAGAAACTTCTAGCTTGGTATGTAGGCTCTGAGGGGGGTCTAGTTGTGCACCTCCCCTTGTGATTGCATTCGAATGTTCCCAAAGGGGTCTTTTACCCCTTTTTTGTGGTAAATCAATGTTAATTTCAATACAGACTCAAGTGATATGAATTGGCGCCACCACTTGGCGACATGTCGCCAAGCTTTTGGTCGCCAAGTGTTTGACGCCAACTTGGCGACATATCGCCAAGTTGGCGACAAATTTGGCGAAAAAAATATTTTTGAATTTGGGTTCAACTTGGCGCTATTGGCGATATTTTGCGAAAAATTCACTAAATGATATTAAAATCAGCAATATTTAGAAAAATAACCATTGTAAAATATTTTTTGCATTGTTTCGTGGTAGATTAGGGGAGTAAATATTTGAATTGTTACCTTGCTCACTATAAGCACTTTTTTAACACTTAAGGCAACTACTAAGAAATTTACACGTAAAAGGAAGTAGTGTGGGGTCCACACCAGATTTTTTTGAATTAGTAATGAGTCATTTCATTTTGAATAGTGTGCCCGTCATCCAAGATTGCGATTCTGCTTATTTTTCAGCTAAGATGATTCTGTGGCCGACTACTGGAGCATTTACTATTGTTGACAACAGCTTGGATTTTAACATTTTTTTTTTTTAATTTCTGAAACAAGTAGGTGATTCACTATCAGAAAGGTTCATTCTAAAGTTTTACCTTGTTTTTGTTGCTGTATTGATATTTTAAAGTTCTAGGTTAGCCAAGATCCACAAAAGATCTCTGAAATGGCCGACTACTGGAGCACTTACCCTATATAGATATATTAATTAGTTAATTTATCTGTGTAGTTCACAAATCGTGAGAAAAGTTTTAAAAAAAACCAATTAGATTCTTCTCTTTTTTACAGATGCATAAAGTAAGGGACACTCTCGCGAATCCCTGCTTCTACCGATGGATATTTTTCAACTGGTTTGACGTGAGTCTGGAACCTTTGCATCGTTACAGATCTTCTACAGTGTGTTGGAGGACCATTTTCGTAAAACAGAATAGCGAGCAAGTAAGGCTGCATTTTTAATTCACTTCTGCATTTTAGTTTAAAATTATATCATGACCTCTTAAGCATTTAGTACTACATACGTAGTAGATATGTTCCTATTTTATTACTACAGTCTAGCCCGCTTAGAAATAATAACCATTTTGCCACGAAAAAATATTTTAATAAGCGGGATATTCCATTATCCGGGATCAAAATAATGCATTACAGCGATTTGGTACAGCAAAAATGCATTGTATTAAGCGGGATATTCTTTTAACCAATATTCTATTAAGCGGGCTCGACTGTAGATGATTTAAATACGGCTGTAATAATATCAGTTTTTCTTTTTGCAGTTCGCATTTTTTTCTCTCATTTTTTATTACCAATTTTCAAATATTAAAATTTGTTTGAACTAAGAGTAAAAAGAGAATATTTCAGTTCTGAAGTTTTCATTCCTTTAAAGTCATTAACCCCCTCGCAGACATGCACGTAATATCACGGTCTGTTTAAATCCTCCTCAAGACGGACTTGCACTTAAAAAGCTGCCAGGAAAAAGCTATCCCCGTGAAATTCCATCCTCGCTTTCCCTCTCCACTCCCATTCCACTTTTTCCAGGCAGTTTTTTACGTGCAAGTCGATCATGGGGGAAGAGGGGGGATTTAAACAGGCCGTGATACTACGTGTATGTCCGTGAGAGGGTTCATCATGTCACATAATTTATTTATCCACCAACTCTTCAAGTATTTATTTCATATTTTACAATTTTATTTATATATTCATATAGGAAAGCAATAACGAAACTCTGTCTCTCATTGGTCCGTCTGTCACGAGTGATGGCAGCTGCTTTCTTAACGAGTATCTGGGCGACTGGTCGACTTCAACATCTATTAACCATTTGCATCCTCCAGAAAGACTAATTGAAAATTTTAAGAATGGTGTTTTCACAGTCTCGTTACTAAATGTAATTTGAACGAAAGTATTAATCTTTGCCCAAAGTGAAAAAATATTTATAATGGAAAATTTAGCTCATCTGCTTTAAGAGCAAGAATCTGAGAGAGTGTCACGCTTGTGATTCATGACCTTTCAGATTTTTTCCAAAAAATTACCAAATGTTTATTATTTTATGGAAAGACCAAATCCAGAATGTTTTGTTCTAAAGTTGAGTTTTTTAGTTTTTATGGATCCCTAAAGGTGAAGGTGCGTCATCAAAAATTAAGCGAATTTTCAAGACATGGAAGTTGCTGTGAGCCAAAACTCTTACGAGAAACTGTTGAACTCTAATTTTCTTTTTGTATATGGAATATAGAAGGCTCAAACTTTACAAAATTAATGTTAAATTTGATGTAAGTTGTTGCCGTAAGGTCAGTGAAGGCCCTCAAAATAAGGCATTTTTGACGTTTTTCAGCATTTTTGAGGTCCAAAAACAGATTGTACATTTCAGTTGCCACGTCAAAAGTAGTATCGTTTGAAAAACCAGTGTAAGCACTTTAAAATAATGTTTAAATAATCGAGGAAAGTTCAACGTGCCTTTAGTTGCGTAAGGCCGAAATATGAAAAATGTCATATTTTACCGATATTCAAACGGTCATAACTTCCTCTGCCAACAACATATTGAAATTTTTTCTTGGCGAATGTCATACTCTAGACTTTGTCTTAACAGAACAGTTGAGTCCTTTGAGGCTAAATATAAAATTTTTTTTACAAAAAATGTATTTTTTCCTGTGCATTTTTTTGTAAAAAAAATTTTCACATTTCGCCTCAAAGGACTCAACTGTTCTGTTAAGACAAAGAATAGAGTATGACATTGGCAAAAAAAATATTTCAATATGTTGTTCGCAGAGGAAGTTATGACCGTTTGAATATCGGTAAAATATGACATTTTTCCTATTTCGGCCTTACGCAACTAAAAGCACGTTGAACTTTCCTCGGTTATTTATACATTATTTTAAAGTGCTTACACTGGTCTCTCAAACGACACTACTTTTGCCGTGGCAACTGAAATGTACAAACTGTTTTTGGACCTCAAAAACGCTAAGAAACGTCAAAAATGCCTTTTTTTGAGGGCCTTCACTGACCTTACGGCAACAACTTGTAAAGTTTCAACCTTCTATATTCCATATACAAAAAGAAAATTGGAGTTCAACAGTTCCTGGTAAGAGTTTTGGCTCATAGCAACTTCCATGTCTTGAAAATTCGCTTAATCTTTGATGACGAACCTTCACCTTTAGGGGTCCATAAAAACTAAGCAACTCAACTTTAGAACAAAACATTCTGGATTTGGTCTTTCCGTAAGATAATAAACATTTGGTAATTTTTTGGAAAAAATCTGAGAGGTCATGAATCACCTCATAATGCTAGGCGTGAGTTTCTCAGATTCTTGCTCTTAGGGCCCTGCTCTACATTGACGTAAAGTAGAAAAATAAAGCAGAAGCTTAAAATGGAGCAAATAGTGTTCCCATGGAAAGTACCCGGATTTTCGGTTTCTGTCTTCAGTTTCGGTCGCGTTTTACGCTGATGTGGAGCAGGGCCCTTAATCATAAATTTAGGTGTTTAGTGTATTATTGGCGTCCACTGGAAGTCTTTCGGAATATCTGTACCTCAGAAACAGACTAACGTAAGTTTATATGGTCACTTTTCAGTAGAGGGTGAAAACGATTGTTGGATACATGCAAAGGATGGGACTCGCGCTCTTTTATTTCTGCCAAATAATTGTGAAGGTAGAGAAAATTACAACGTTAAAGAGGCACAAATATGCTTATTTGTGCCTTTTTAACGTTGTAATTTTCTCTACATCAATAGCACAAAGGTATTTGTAAACTTTAATTGTGAAGGAATTTCTTTTCTAGAATAATGTTCTTGAGAGTCAATGAGGAATAAGATTCTACACACAATGCAGCAAAAAAGTGAAAATCGCCATTTTTGGACTTACGTCGTTCTGGTTCTGAGGTACAGATATTACGTGACGTTTGATTTCATGAGAAAAATGCAAAGTAAAGTTGTAATAGAAACTAATTGAATGGAGTATAAATTAGAAAAGTGTTAAAAACATGTGTTTTGTGGCTAACAGGGACACCGTCTTTGACGTAAGAAGTTGTATACTGCTCCGTCTAAGAAATCTGAGTTGTTATCGGGCTAATTGTATTTTTTTTAATAAGGAATAACAAGTACTGTCGAGCCTGCTTAATGGAATAGCCATTTTGCCACGAAAACATGTTCTAATACGCGGGATATTCCATTATCCTGGATCAAAATGATAGATTACAACGTTTTTGTACATTGAAAATGCATTACATTAAGGGGGATATTCTTTTAACGATATTCTAATGCGCGGACTCGACTGTACATCAGCTCATATAACTCATCGTTTTTTGTCATCTTCCCTGCTGTTGATACATTTACCACACATTTTTTAAATTTGCCAACATAACTAGATTTTTCACTAGCCTATTGTATGCAACTCTTTAATAAAAGTAAGGGAAATCATCAGTGGAACACACACTGGGGGAGCTAAGGGGCTTAAGCCCCTCCCACAAGCATGAAGATGAACTCCCTTGATAAAACCAAACTTCTTAAAATGCTTTTTTTGGACTTCATTTTTGGAAATTGCCGAGAGATAGCCCCCTACCCTCTTCTTAATTTAACCAAAAATGACTGCAGTTTTTTTCTTTCTAGGACTTCAATTTCGAAAACTTTCCAAAACAAAGGCCACTTAGCCCCTCCCAGAAAAAAATCCTGGGTGCTCCACTGGAAATCATTAAAGCAGTTTCTCTGCCAGCATAGATAAAATACAAGAAAAAAAAAGGGTTCTTGCCCTTGCAGCAGATGTTAATAGAGTAATCTGAAGAAAAGGTCCCTATTCGAAATCGATTTTGCTAAAGCAGTTACAAAGTTTCAATTTGTATAATCATTCACATAAATCCTCCAGACAGTTATGTAGAAGACTTTGAAAATAACTCAAATTTACGTTGCGTACTTCTTGCATTTAAACTTTCATTACTAGCGTTAAAAATAACTTTTGGAGTTTTAAAGCAGCATTTTTTTTCCTTTTTTTTTCTTTCGGCATTAGTACTAATCACGCGAGTTTCTATTGAATATTGTTTGAAAGATTACGCTTATAATTCATAAATTGAATCGTGTTTTAAAAGAAGTAACAAGTGACAAAAAATACTTTATTATCCTCTAAGGCGAAGAACGTAAAATGACTAAACTGAAATCAGGGGAATTCGGTTGAAATCACTGTGTCAGTTGCATCATAAAAAAAGAAAAGCTTATTGCCAAATTAATCGTTAAAAGTTTTTAAAACAGCTCAAAAAGTTTTCTTTAAAAGTAACCGACATTTTTATTAAACGATTTGAAAATATGAAATGAACGCTTTCCTACAATTATGTAGATGTAGTTTGTATGTAACTAAACGCTCGTGTAATTTTGAAAATACTTTACGAACTGCTGAACACTAGCTGTTAGCACATAAATATAGCAAACAAAAATAAGTAATTTCAAATTATGCACTAAAGAGTGGTCATTTCCGTTTTCAATTATTTATTTATGGCGTGTTTTTAGGAACAACCATTTTATGCTCCACTTGAAGATGGCAGCGCTGAAGGCTTGGAGTTTGAACTCATCAATACGTTGACGGAAAAGCTTAATTTCAGGTTTGTTCATTACATTATAAACGTCTTAAGTTTAATCAGCACTATGAAAAGCGTATATACGAGGGCTATTCAGAAAGTAAGTTACGTTTTGGTCTAGCGCCGCAATTAGAGTGGCTATTGCGCAAATCTTGGTGTGTGGGTGTGCAGCAACTTAGTAGGCATCTAGCCGTGCAAGTTAGAAGGTTGTAGTGTCTTTCGTTCGGTTGTTACATGCTTTTGTAATGAGCGTCGCCATTGAAAATCCCGCCAGTTGTGAGGTGAGGTCAGTAATAAGGTTTTTATGGGCAAAAAACTTAAACCCATAGAAATTTATCGGCAACTGTGTGAAGTTTACGGAAACAACGTGATCAGTGAAGGTGGCGTTCGCCAATGGTGCATACGTTTCAAGAATGGACGAAGAAATGTTCACGATGAAGAGAAGAGTGGGCGGCCAAGCATTGTGACCGATGAACTGGTGGACATTCTCATTCCCAAAGCCTGTAACAACCGAACGAGAGACACTACAACCTTCTAACTTGCACAGCTAGATGCCTACTAAGTTGCTGCACACCCACACACCAAGATTTGTGTGATAGCCACTCTAATTGCGGCGCTAGACCAAAGCGTAACTTACTTTCTGAATAGCCCTCGTATGTATACCCACTAGTGTGGAAAAAATGAGAACGAGACAATTTTCTCAGTATAACGTTGCACAAAAGCTTGTAAAATCAATTCAAATAATACCATAAGATACACAAGACGTAAGAACATGGGCAATATAAGCAACATTCTCCAAAAAAAGAAATCAAAAGTATAAAAATTAACTTTATTGAAAAAAAGGCTGAGAACACAATGCGAAGAAATGTCGAAACATTCATCTGAAAGGTGTTTATAGCAAGAAACATCAAGCCTTTTGTAGCGGATATGAACTCTGTCTTCTGTTCAGGTTTTACACCCGCTGCTTGATTCAGAGTATGATGTTGTCAAGGATTTATTGAAGGATTGCTGCCCAATCCTCTTGTAGCGCCAATTGCAACTCCAGAATCGTTGAAAGTAATAAATTACTTGCAGCCAAGCATCTTCCTAGAAAGTTCCAATCATGCTAGATGAGATATAGGTCTTAAAACCTTTACAGACAATCTAAGCGTTTAGTGTTATCTCTCTCCAACAGCTCTTTCACAGTGACCGTGAGGTGGCGGAGTTTTGTCATGAATGACAATAAAAGATCTCCCGTCTCCATTAATGGTGGCTGGGGGACGTTAAAAATGCTCATGGTCACAATGTCCTCCAAGTGACTTACCTCTGGAGGTAATGGATTAAATGTTTGCACTGCTTCTGGTTTGGATCCAAAAAAAAAGAAACAGAGCTCTCTTCAATGCCCCGACCAACCTGTTAAACCATGAGTTGTGGTAGGTTAAGGGGTCCTGCAGTAAAAAAGTGATTTAATCGCCTTCGAAGATATAAAGTTCTGTAAGACTAAAAACCAAGATGTCGGGATTGAATCGAGAATCCCGCTTCCTTTAAACCAGTAATTTTTGAAAACTTTGGATGAGTTACTGCGTGTCCCCTGCTCTCTCCAGATTTATAAGTCCAGAACAGCCACCCAGACTAAATCTACTATTATCCAAAAAGAATGCCAGAAAAGAATATAAACATAACTAAAGAAATATTTCGTCGTTTGGGATTTTTAAAATGAGCGTATTACACATGTCTTAACATGAACAGTGCTTTCTAATTGCATCCATTCGTGTTTCAATATCATTTCAGAATTCAAGTTGTTGAAAATGTTGATGGAGAATTTGGAAGAAAACTGCCCAATGGTACTTGGACTGGATTCATCGGTCTCATAACTTCAGGGGTACTTTTAAAATAGTGCATTCTGCGTATAATCCTCATCTGGTAAGTTGAGTAACGACCTGAGTAAAACTCGTAATATTATACGGCATTGTTTTCTTTCCAGAAAACAGTCTTCAGCATCGCTACGCTGTCCATTAGCAACAAGAGAATGCAAGCCGTTGATTTCAGCTCCCCCTACCTTTTCGGCAAAATGGCATTCGCTGTTTTAAATCCCGCTTTAGAAAGCCGAAAGTACGTCCTCATAAAACCCTTGTCTCCGCCGGTAAGTGAAAAGTATTTTTTTTTTTTTTTAACTTTTTGCGTGAATACCTAATGATGATAGGAATGCACGATTTTATCTGAGAACGATTGATTTCAATCACTCTCGTGTAACTAAATATATGTCGTTAAAAAATGACAATAGTGGGAAGTACGGTATTTAGATTTTTTATGCTGAAGGTGTTAAGTGCTAGTAGTAAAATTAGATTTCCTTGAAATTGCAATTGAATAGAAATTTCTGAAGGTAATTGCTAGAAAACTTTGAGCTGAAATATTGAGACTGTCTATGCATTTATAACTGCAATAACACCTTAAGCCAACACAGAAGTTGTTTTTAAACTATTTAAAAAATAAAATCAGGTAATGAGGTAGTAAACATCATGTACTGAATTAATTAGAATATCAATACTAGCAATTTCTGAACTTTTTTTTCTTTCGCCAGACTAAAGCTACAAAAGCTAGGCGTAAGCAATTTAAATATCGTTTAAACTCAATTCCTGTATAAAGCAGTGAGTAACAAGCACGAAACTACAGTCCATGCTTGGAATAAACGAGTTGGTGGTGTATTGCATTAGTTTTCGTAGTTTATTCAACGAAAATTATTATTTCTTTACTTTTTATTTAATACAAATCCTAAAATCCCGTATAAGTTGGTAAGTTCAACGTTTGCTAATTACGGTATTAGTAAGAAGCAAACATACTTGAATGATTTTTATGTGTCACTGTAAACGTTGGTGTCCCCTAAGTGTAATTCATTTTATGAACTGATGTACATTTCGATGCGTTCAAGATGTTATTCATTTTATGTGCCATAGTAAAATTTGACGTTCACAACATGTCATTGTACCTTAAAAGGTTGAAAGTTGCGACGAATGCTTTGATTCCTCTTCACACAATCGTGATCACACAAATTATTCACAAATGTCATGTCTGTATGTATTTGAACTATTATTCGCTGTTTAGACATTTATGTAATCTTAATACAGTAGGTTACAAGTAATGGTCAACATTATTTTCACTACTTTTGTTTTTTTTTTAAAGAGAAATTGAATGTTTTTAAGTTTATTTAATCGACAATTGTCTTTTACGTTAAATCGTTCGCCCATTTATATCAAACAAAGCATTTCTCAAAATATATAATTAGCAAAAATCTTCTTGAAGCATTAGTCTATTTTTAGCATGCGAACTGCTATACACATTTGAAATTCTAATTTCCGAAAGTGTTGCTTTCAACTTCCATCACTAACTACTTGTTGAATTCTCACATTTGTAGGTATGGACTGGTCTGGTATCGACGTTTCTAGTGTGCACGTGTACACTCTACTTGCTAACTCATTCGCTTCCTTGTAAAAGTGGTGTCCGTAGGTCTTACAATGTCTGGTTCCTGTTTCGGACGCTAGGACAACAAGGTAAGCTTCCTTTGTTGTTTCAGATCGTGGAAGTAATTTCACAGCTCGTTAGTGTTTTCTACTTCTTTTTTTCTCGCTAACACGTTTTCTCCAACGATAACAACGTTGAGGGAAAACGTTTCATAATAAAACGTTTTATGGTGGTTCATGTAATTAAGGACCAAAATGTTTTCAATTAAGAAATAAAATCAGCTGAAAAGAATTGTGTTAGAACATTTTATATCATATGAGCTTCGTGGAAAGAAGCACCAGGCAATGGGAACCTCTCTGATTCAATTGCCTGGTCTATTTAGGAACACCAAGTATTGCTCCTGCAAGATTAAGCATTCGCATCTTCATCGGCATTTGGTGGTTCTTTATCATGGTGATCTTGTGGAGTTATGCGGGTACCCTGACATCGTTCATGACTTATCCTGGCAGAAGGCAGACGGTCGACACGGTCTCCAAACTTCAAAAATCCCTCAACTCAAGATCCTTCCGTTATGGTACCATTAAGGGGACTACTTACGAAAATTTTCTAATGGTAAGTAGATTTCTTTTTCCATTGTACTACTATTAACAAGAAACTTTTTTCATAAAAATAACTTTCTTTGATTCAGAATTCCTTTAATTTACATTTGTGTACAGGTTTTTTTTCCCTATATATACCGAAGCCATGAGTTTAGACGTACATGAGGACTGCGTACTATGCGCCTTGGCTCCTCGCAACATTTAGGACCGATTTACGGTCCTAACGGACAACCTCGGACAGATTTACGGCCCAGAAAGGTTGAAATAACATCCATAGGCAGGGCGGGACTCGAAGTTCGAACCCGTGACCTCTTTCTTACAAGGAGGAGACTCTACCTCTAGGCAACCGAGGCCCCATTTGTGCACGTATGAAGCATTTTTAATTAAGGACTCTTAATCAGGCCCGTCATTTAGGGTGGCAGGGGGTCGTCAATTCCCCCCCCCCTGGCTTTGAGAAATCAATGTATTTACATATAAGTTGGCGTGGTTTTTGCTGTTTTCCGATGAAATTACATTGTGTTTTCACCCTTTGTTCCCCCCTGGAAAAACTGGAAATGACGTCCCTGCTCTTAATAAACAATTTGATGGTCTTATGGAGTTTTTTAGATATCTTGAAGAGTTTTTTAACAACCTGATGTTTCATGACATATATTAAAGTTGTTTTTCATACTTTTATTATTATTCTTTTAAAAATGAAGAACTATTTTATGGATTTATAGAGGCAAAATGTTGCAATAAATGTAACTCGCAAGTTAGCATTGAGGAATCGAAGGAAAACGTTGAATTTCCTGTACCGCCAGTATGTACCCATTAGAAAACTCAGAGAGCGATCAACTGTTGGGAAGTTTTCTGCCTGCCATGTAATTTGCCGTTAATGTTTTGCAATTGTCTGTTTTACACCCTCATTTCATTATTTGAAACATAATGCCTAAACTCATAGTGTAATAAAATAATACTTCTGTACAAAAATTCAGCAAATTCGGAGTTTCTATTCTCAAAAAACATATGTTCGGGGAGCGACTAACTGTGGTGTAAGTACAAAAATGATACATCTCTCGTTCCGCGCTTTCCTTAGGGGGAAATGTCGGAGATGGATCCAGTATTTGGAAAGAGACTCTTGGAAAACCCCGAGTACCTAGTCCACAGCGTGCCCGAGGGTATGGATCTGGTACTGAAGGGCGGGTACGCTTTCGTCTATCTAAGGTTCGTGCTCAAGTGGTATGCTGCAACAAAGGGCGTGGAGCGCTTTCGTCAGTCCAAAAATGTATTTCTCACTGAAGCCATTGGTATCGCCCTCCAGAAGTGTCACCCCTGCAAGATGAGTTTTGACCACATGTAAGTTTCGAGTTACTCATGGGGAATTGTTTCATAAAGCAATTTAAATCGAATAATTAATGTTTCGTAATTTATATCTACGATGTGTTGGTTTAGAAAATGACACGAACAAGCAGTTGCTATTATCTGTTAGGTGAGAAAGTTGTTATGCATGAAAACCTGTAAAAAAAATAGGGATATATGTAAAATTATGAAATCTATAAATAACAACTACTTTCTCCGTATACGTATGAGAGAAAGTTGTTTCAAAAAACCGAGGAAACAGACGCTGCAGTTTACATTTTTTCTTGATTTTATATTCATCTTGGCCGTCATTTGGGGGGGGGGCAGAGGGGGTCAAATGCCCCCCCCCCCTGGCTTTGAGAAATCAATGTATTTACATATAAGTGGGAGTGGTTTTTTATGTTTTCCGATGAAATTGCATTGTGTTTGGACCCTTTGCCCCCCCCCCCCTGGAAAAACTTGAAATGACGTCCCTGGTCAAGTATCACCCTTCAGAGGGTGCCGTTGGTGCTACAACGTTTTACCCCTAAAAGTGCCTTGTGCAACTTGCAGTTTTGACAGTGTACTTTCATAGAATTACTACGAAAGTCACCCAACTCAGTACCAATCACACTTTTCCAGAAAGAAAACATTGTCTAGGTTATTGCCCTATCTATCAGAGCCGCACTATACATTTTGATTTTTGACCCATTGGGCAGCTTTTTGAGATATTTTCCTTTTCCTCTTTCAAGTGTAAATCGCCTGGAGGAAGCCGGGGTTTTCGGGAAGTGGTACGACGACGCCATCATCAAGGCAAGGATCCGGGCTGCGCCATCTCATTTGCTGAGAGTGAGACCGCTGTCCTTGAATGACCTTCAAGGAGCATTTTACTTTCTGGGCATCTGCCTCACCGCGGCGGCTGCCATTTTGGGGCTGGAAATAATTTCTTGTGTTATTCATTGTTTAAGAAAGAAGTATTTCAAGAAGAAAAAGCATGCTGATAAAAAATGGAGACATCGACCGATGAATAACTTCTTAAAAATTATTAAGTTACGTTAAAAAATCACATGTGAGGGCATTTCTACAAAATGCTATGAATGGGTTTATTCGTTACCAAAGAGATGCTTGAAGTCAACGATGTTCGTGCAAACTGTGTCGACCTTGAAACTAAAGCCTTTAAATGCTCATTGTAAACGTTTAACATTCAAGTTCTAAAAAAGAATATCATCAAGTAAAGTAGTGAAAATTATGCTAAATAAAAATGCCAAAAACGTGAAGAGATTAGATGGGTAATAATTTTTTCCTTAAATATTTTTTTCGCATATTTTAAAATTATAATACTTGAGAAAAAAATATTCTTAAGCATTGATGAACGATGTAAGATCTGAAGCAGAGTTTAAAGAAAAAACAAAATTCATTCATTGCAAATGGTAACCAACTATTTTGCTGTAACTATCAGAGGTGCAACTAAAGGAGGGGATTGTAACAAGATTGTTTAAGAACCAAAAAAAATGCCTAAGAGCTCCGGCTGAGAACTTTGAGTTGTGTATTTAGAAATTTTCTGAGAATAGAAACTGATTTTATACGTTTTGTGTAATTGTCGCATGGTAACAAAATGGACGCTACGGGATGTCTCAAACATAGAGAGAATTTTGACGTCAGTATAAAAATTCTAACATCAGATACTCAGCAGATTAAGTTGAAAGATCGCCCTTGATGACTCTTGGGTATCTATGGGTTGGGAACTATGCAATAATTATCACTTTTGAATTTTCTAAAATTTGGTCTCACGGTTTCAGGGATGATCTCCAGTGATTTACGCAAGCAGGTCAAGCTAATGTGGGCTATGCTGCTCTTGATGTACACAAAAATAACTGTAATGTATTAATTACTTCAAAAGGTCAAGATCTAACAAGTTTCAAAATCACATGAATTTGCTTTGAGTTTTTTTCAATAAATAAATCCCAAGTATTAATGTAATGCTATGAAATACACACAAAATGCTTTTTAATTATAATTTTATTCTTGTGTGAACACAATCTCTGAAAAGACTTCAAATATTTTAACAAGCACAAAAACGGCTAGAAATACCTCTTAAATATACTTTAAAAAACATGACATTTTTTTCGGTGATATCAGTTCATTATATCAGAGAAATGTATTTATACTCTCTCAAAAATGCATTACTTTTGAAGATTATTTAAATGTTAGACCAATTTCAACATTTACGACGTTTCTTTCCTTGCTGGGTCAAACTAATGCTCAAATATTTCAAAATATTCGTCATTTTAACTAAACGTTCCCTTAATTTGACGAAAATTTCATTTGAAGCATTCTTTTCGAAACCAGTTTGTCAAATATAAGAAAAATTTCGTGAGATTCGAGGTTGCATTTCTGAGATTGTACGCTTCGTTACATAAATGAAAACATGTACACATGGAGGTTTTTGGTTTTAAACATCAATTTCGAAACATCCCCTTTACTCTTTGCCAAATAAAGGCTTTCACACTAAAAAAATAAATAAATAAAAAACTGGTACGAATATCCCAAGGGCGGATCCAGAAACTTTCCAAGGGAGGGGCGATTGATTTTTAATCTTTCTTTTTACTACGTATTCCGGTTTGCAAATACTGATCATATAGGTTTCGAACTTAAATTTGGAAACATTTCCGGGGGAGAGCCTAACCTTCCCTCCTTCAACATCTTTAAAACTCGCCCAAAATCATTTTTTTTTTAACTTCAATATTAAAAATTTACTGATGGAAGGCCTCAAGGGATCGCCCCTTATAGGTATCCGCCTCTGGAATATCCAGTTATCATCGTTAACCAACAAGACAATCAATTCTGAGGTTCAGAAACCATATCATCTGTAAAACTTCTTGCTTCTGTTCTTTTTCACCAACTTCTTCGAGTGCTTCCGTGGTCCAAAAAGTCTTCTCGCTAGTTTCTTTTGGTAGTTAAACTTCTTGTGTTTCTTCACAGCAAACAAAATCGTGGTGAATACAATTTCTAACAGCTCATACACAGTAAGAAGAGAAAATCCTAACCAAACGCCGCTGTAACCGCCAAGATAACTAAATAATTCCATTGTCTAGGCAAAACAAAAATTACATTAAAAAAGGAACATTTCAATTGGTGAATGCAATAATATTTTAATAGAATGCATTATTCAAAAATAGAAATTTTATAAGGGTCATTCCACGTCAAATCGCCTAAGGCTATGTGCCGTCATGTCTCGGATTTTGTTCAATATTTTTTTACTGATAGATACCTATGAGATAAACTTAAATTATTTTTTTTAGATTTTTTAAATAAAAATTTAGGGTTGTGGAATTTTTTGAAATTTTGATTTTTTCAGAATTTTTGCTTTTTTATTCTTGGTATGCATTTTGAAAAAGCTCTATAACTTCCTCATTTTTCATTCAATTAAGCCAGTTTACATATCATTTTAAAGCTAATTATTTTCTCCTTCAATATTAGTGACAAAAATGAGATTGTAAAAAAATAGAATTTTGCCAATGGTCGTCTGAAGTCAGATTTTGTGTTTTTTCAATTGGTATGTTCAATAGGTCATATCTCCGGAGTACCAACTAAGAACTGCCCAATTTTTTTTTCAGTAATAACAACATCATATACTTTTTATGTATAAAAAATTAGGAGGGTGTTTTTCGTTGTTTTGGAATAAAAAATTCAAGTGTGTTTTTTCAGTTGGTATGATCAATAGGTCATATCTCCGGACTACCAACTAAGAACTGCACGCCACTTTTTTTCTGTTATGACAACATCATACCCTTTTTATGTATAAAAAATTGGGAGGATGCTTTATGTAGTTTTGGAATAAAAAAATCAAACGTGTTTTTTCAGTTGGTATGATCAATAGGTCATATCTCCAGATTACCAGTTAACAACTGCGCCAATTTTTTTTCTATAATGAAAACATCATAATGTTTTTTATGATCAAGATATTAGAAGGGTGTTTTTTGTTGTTCTGAAATTTAAAAAATATATTGAATTTTTGAAACAAATTTCTTTGAAAATCAAGTTTTCGATTAGTTTAAAAACTCCGTAAAATTTAAAAAAAAAACTATGCTATCACAAGGAAGACCACGACATGGCATCTGAATGGCATTTCTTTGCCACGAGTCATGGCAAGAATGCATACGATGGAGTAGGGGGCACAATAAAATGGCTTGCAATAAGAGCAAGGGGTCTAGTCTCTGCCAATCCGTAAATTTACGTACGTTAATCATGCCGTCAACGTACGCATGCATCGTAACGAACTCTAATAACGTATTGTACTGGCGCGCCATTTTCACAAGTCTGTTTTGTGTTATCATCGCCTGTGCGATATAGGAATTCCAAATGCTTGGACCTCACGCAGGGAAACTTTCAGACGTAAACACGCTGTTTTGTGTCTATTAACATCAAAGGCGAGGGACTCTCAGAAATGCGAGCAAATAGTCAACAAGTGCTCGTGTTCCTAGAAATCCAGCCATGTGTTTCTTGTGATCATGGTATAATGGCAAATGGTTGACATTTGTTGCGCCCAGCGAGAATTCCTGTTTGGTGTGAAGCGACATGCAATGACATTTTTCGGAGCATAAATTCGAAGGAATGTAAACCTCTCTGACAAGAGAACGGTAATAACTTTCTCATTCTCGGATAAACACAGACGGTCTAGGACCCCCCGAAGAGACCGGGATTGGAGATGAGAAGGGAGAAGACTCCAGGAGAGCGGACAAGATGGTCATGCTTGTCACGCAGTGTTCAAAATATCTACTTATACAAATTATGTAACATAGCTGTAAATACTGTAGTAATAAATATGCTAGTATTTTACTTGCATCCTCTGTTTCAATCAACTAACGAACAGAGTAGCCAAAACATTACAGCTATAACTGGTGTCAGAATTTCGGATCGAAAAACCCGAAACACTGCGCTCTCATTCTGAGGGGAGGAAAGCTGTTTTTCTTTTCTCCCGCCGGGTCGGAACTTCCCTGCTCAGCTGTTAGAGGGGAATGTCTGCAGTCTTCCGAGAAAAAAAAAAAAGGAAACTCCTTGGATAACGAAACTGGAACTTTCACGTCACGAGTCTGTCTTACGGGTCGTGTTTATATTGATCAAACTGATCAATATTGTTCCAGAAAATAGCCATCCGGCTAAGGAATTAAGCTCAGATCACCCTGATCTGTCTTGATGTTGGTCGCCCTGACCAAATTTTGAACGGAGCCATCCGGCGGAGGAATTAAGGTAACATCATCTGGATTTGCCTTGAAGTTGGTCGTCCTGACCATAGTTTGAAATTAGCCATCCGGCTGAAAAGGAAAGATCATCCTGATCTTTGGATATATCAATTTTGAAGTTAGTTCGTCCTGAGCTACCTTAGAGGTGGTCACCCTTGACCACATTGCAAAGTCTTCTCAAGCGTAGTGCTGTGTGTGTGGGCAACATTGCCGAAGAAATTTGTGAAATCGCGACACCTTGTGTTGTGCGTGTGTTCTGTGCTTGTGTGGGCAATACTGCCGAAGAGTATCCTGTCAAAAATAAATTGGATAAGCCAAAAGAAAAATTAATAATAATAATAATAGCCAAAAAAAAAAATCGCTCAGGAACCATTGGGTATGTGCGTATCTTTATACTTTTTCTTGAGTTGTGAAATTAACTAGTGCAATATCTTAAATGTATAGCTAAGTCCTAGTTAA
The DNA here is from genome assembly GCA_038373865.1 of Uloborus plumipes. Taxonomy (NCBI): domain Eukaryota; kingdom Metazoa; phylum Arthropoda; class Arachnida; order Araneae; family Uloboridae; genus Uloborus; species Uloborus plumipes. The sequence continues at coordinate 41,441 of JAXGGA010000148.1, forward strand.
ATTTACTTAGTTGAATGTATAACAGTGCAGATCTTATATGGGAACATTGTATGCATATTAACTTTAGGTAAATTGTTTTGAGAATACAATAATATAATTGGTTGACTTACTCATTAATTCTGTAGTTATTGCTATTTTGTTCCTTTTGTTTCGTTATTATATTCTTTATAAATGGCTTTCCTGGGAAAAGGAATAAAGCAGGATTTGCTAATCCTTGCAGAAAATCTAGGGGTAACTGCGACCGTAGAAATGACAATTATCGAAATCAAAAATCTCATCACGAGCTCTGCAAGTTATGAGGAAGATTTAGATTTTGTCAGGGTCCTATACGAAAACATAATTTCTACTAGGAAATCAGATAAGGAAATGGCAGAAAAATTAAGATTAGAGGAGTTAGAAAGGGCAGAAAAATTAAGATTAGAGGAGTTAGAAAAGGCTGAACAAGAAAAAAAAAGGGAATATTATTTAAAAGAAAAGGAAATGCAATTGCAGCATGAGCTAGAAATGTTAAAACTAAGAAACGAAAACTCAGCATTAATAGAAAATAATAATTTTCACACCCCTTCATCTTATGCTTCGCGCTTAAATCTTAAGAAATTAATTCCAGAGTTTGATGCCAAACAGTCAGATATAAGTCTATACCTAGTCATTTTTGAGCGGCAAGCGAGGAGAGCTGAAATTCCAGTGGAAAATTGGGTTGCTCATTTGTTAAGTTTGTTGCCTTTAGACATCGTTCAATTGATTGCTCGGGAACCCGAAGAGGTGGCTTCAGATTACAGTCACATAAAAGGGGTACTGTTGAAGAGGTACAAATTAAGTCCGGAAGTGTTCCGACAAAAATTTGTTCAACATCAAAAAAAACCCGAGAGTTCGTGGAAAGACTTCACTTTCGAGCTAACAAACTATTTGAACGAATGGTTAACAGGGCTAGAAATAGATAGTTTCGAGAAATTAAAAGAACTCATGGTAGTTGATCAATTAAAGAAACGTGCAGGGTCGGAAATGCAAACACATTTTATAGACGACTGGTCTAGTTTTAAAGCAACGGCTAAAATCGCAAAACAGTTTGATAATTATGATGAAGCCCGAAAAACCAAACCGAAATTTCAAGATGTAATAGCGAAGAATGATAAACTTTCAGCCGGGAGTTCTACCTCTAAAGAGAAATGGAGTAAAAAGGGTGAAGGAAATCAGACCTCTACGTCTGTAAAGGTTCCTAACTCGCAAATTCGGAATGAATTCGAAAAACGTGTAGTACCACGTTGTTATTATTGCAACATTGTGGGTCATATTAAGTCTGCGTGCCCGAAATTGAGAAAAGAAAATGAAATCGAGGCAATAAATTGTATTTGGGAAGAAAAACAGGTGGATTTCTTAACCCCGAATATGGATAAGGGATTGGTGAATGGGAAACCTCTGGATTTTCTTCGAGATACTGGGGCAACAATAGACTTAGTAAGTTCTAAGTATGTGCTTCCGTCTAATTTCTGCGGAGAGGATGTACGGATAAGACAAACGCTAAGTCTGGATTTGGTATGCTTGCCCTTAGCTGTTGTTGAGATTTCCGGATCTTTTGGTACCATCAAGACTAAGGCTGCCGTCTGCGGGGATCAAATAAACCAAGATAGGTATCTGTTAGGAAACCGAACTGCAGCCTTAATCAAAGAGAAAACCGGCTACGATTTTCCCACCGTAGTTTCCTTGAACGCCGTTCAAACGCAGTCGAAAACTAAAAAAATCCAACAAGAAAGCGATAATTCTGGACCTGACCCTCCTGTATCAGGCGCAGAAGAGAAACCCCCCGTTTCTGAAAATCACTGCGTGCTAAATACTACTTACGGAGTAGAAAAGCAGATCTCTACCCCTGCAGCAGAGGATGATTTCCCCGAGTTAACGCTGCTAAAGGTTGATCAAACGCGGTTTATGAAGGCGCAGAAGGAATGCCCTGAAGTTAGGGAGTTAATTAAGGAGACATTGAATCAAGATACGGGATCAGTGAAAAGGGTAGATTCGATTGAGAAGGGAATACTTTTCAAAACGAAGGAAGATCGGTGTGGGAACACAATAACATTGTTGTTAATGCCGAAACAGGTACGAAACCCTATTAGGGTATTGTGCTATGAATCCGCTTCTGCACATTTGGGAAGCACTAAATCTGAAGATAAGCTGAGGCAATATTTTTATTGGCCAAATTGTTTTAAAGCGATGGATGAATTTGTTAAAACTTGCGACAAAACAGGGCATCCAAGTGCCTATACAAGGGCTTCGTTAAAATTAGTACCCGTTATTCACGAAACGAAATGCGTAAATTTAGGCACTACGGTAGATGATAGGAATTCGATAGATCAAGAAATCAACATTCCTTATGTGACTAATAGTTCAACGGGTTATGACTTTAAGGAAATAATCGAAACGAACGAATGGAATAAAAATCTATCAGATTGCCGAATTGTTCAATTAAACCAATTGTTAAACCGTTATATTAAATGCTTTTCCAATGAGCCTAGGTTAAACGATCTAGCGGAACACGAAATGGAACTTACTATCTATGTGCTTAAAAACGATATGTATTTCTTTTCCAAGTTGATGAGTAAATTATTATCGGGTGACGAAGGTTTTACCGTGGCTTACGGAGATGATTATGCTATATTTTCGAGCACAGGGGAAAAACACTTGCAAGGAATAGGATTGGTCCTAGATCTAACTTCGAAAGTGAAACTAACTATTAAACCATCCTGTTGCAAATTTTCTCAAAGGGAGATAAAATGTTTAGGAGTAGGTCATGGAATACACACTCCTGCGAGGGTCAAAGTTCAAGGCATCTTAGCTTTCCCCACTCTCAAAACAAAAACCCGAATCCGAGCATTTCTCGGGCTTGTGGGTTTCTTCGCTCACAACATAAATCTTTGCTCCGTAAGTGCGTCTCCCCTTTCGCACGCGCTGAAAGAGAAGGCCAAAAAAAAAAAAAAAAAGGGAGGAAAACATAAGGTAGGGAAATTACGCAAAAATGCTGAGTCTCAGCGGTAGTTCAGTCGATGAGTAAAGTTTTTGTTTTCTTTTGTTTAATTATGTTAAAGGTTGTGTACCCATTCAATGTTTGATTTAATATTATGTTCACAATGGGAATAGATGTTGGAGGTAGTTTATTTGTTTTTATTTTGGTTATTTGGAAATGTATTACTTTACAATTTATGCAATATTTTTTTTTTATGTCATTGTAATTGTAGGGCGTTCCCTTATAAGTTTTGCATTGGTTTTTGTTTGTTAAAAGTAAAATTTTCAAATGTGTAATTGTAATTTTATAAGTTTTTATTGAATCAATTACAACTCAAGATTTAGTTGGGTACTGATGACATAAATTCTGTTTTTAAGCCATAGTGAATCTCACTTATTGTATATGCATTGTGTCAAGTGTTTAGCTACAACTTTTCGCTCTATCGAAAAGTTTTTCTAAGGGGGAAGGAGCTGTACTGGCGCGCCATTTTCACAAGTCTGTTTTGTGTTATCATCGCCTGTGCGATATAGGAATTCCAAATGCTTGGACCTCACGCAGGGAAACTTTCAGACGTAAACACGCTGTTTTGTGTCTATTAACATCAAAGGCGAGGAACTCTCAGGAATGCGAGCAAATAGTCGACGAGTGTTCGTTTTCCAAGAAACCCCGCCATGTGTTTTTTGTGATAACGGTATAATGGCAAATGGTTGATATTTGTTGCGCCCAGCGAGAATTCCTGTTTGGTGTGAAGCGACATGCAATGACACTTTTCGGAGCATAAATTCGAAGGAATGTAAACCTCTCTGACAAGAGAACGGTAATAACTTTCTCATTCTCGGATAAACACAGACGGTCTGATAAAAAGAGCGGTCGGGGACCCCCCGAAGAGATCGGGATTCGAGATGAGAAGGAGAAGACTCTCGGAGAGCTGACGAGATGGTCGGTATCTTGTCGCGCAGAGTTCCAAATATTTCCAATGTACAAATTATGTAACATAGCTGTAAATACTGTAGTAATAAATATGCTAGTATTTTACTTGCATCCTCTGTTTCAATCAACTAACGAACAGAGTAGCCAAAACGTTACAGTATGCTGATAACCGTACGTGCGGTAACTGCGTAGTCTCTGCCCAAATATTCCGAACGTACGTTAACATTCGGCGTGTTTACGAACGTACTGAAAAATTGAAGCCACGCCTTTATTCCGATCCAAATCAGCCAATCGAAAATTAGTGTTTCAATCGGCAAGTATCGTAATCGTTGACTTGGCAATGCCCGGCAGACAACGCTTTTACTTTTGTTTTCCATTGTTTGCATACACACAGACCTTATACTATTACTTATGAGAAAAGACAATGGGTGTCACTAAAAAAATCATTGACAAATATTGGAATTTAGATAAATAACAGCGGGAGTGTATTTTGAATAGTCAAAACAATTGATTTCATGATTTATAAATTATTGTTGTTAACATATATACAGATTAAAGCGTATTGACTGTATGACATATCATAGAATATTGCATCTATCACCATTTATCTATATCATCATTTAAAGCATGATGGTCATTTGACAACAGCCGAATTGAGTTTTATAAATCGGGTCTTCTTATTTTCAAAGGCAACAAAATTATGTAAAAACAGGAAGATATTGCAGCTTCACAAAAAAAGTAATACTGTTCCTGAATTTGCCGACTTGTCATTTCGAGCTTGCCGAATGAGGAAAACTCTCATGACCTCCCTTCGGGGCTCCTGAATATGTATAACACTATAATATTTTTCAGAATCTAATTTAAAATATTTTTGTGCTGGATATGGAATTAAAAACAAGTACTACAAGCCCTAATTAACACAATTGCTAGGGCCTGATTATGGCACAGGCCATCTAGGCCTGGGACTGGGGCCGCATCTTCCTAAGGGGCCCCTAATTTTTTAAAAACTGATGCACAGCATTGAAGAATTATGTATTTTTAAGAAAAAAATAATGATTCATAAATTGAAAAATAAAAACAATCTCTTGTGATACTTAATTAGCACTTCCCTTATTTAGTTTATTTTATGGAAAGAAAAAAAGATTTCTTTCTTGGGAATTAGCTTTAAAAATTTTGAGCTAAAATGGATATAAAAAAACAGTATCAGGGCTAGCCATAATGCATACATTGCAACTACATAGGGCCTTGCAGAGCTCTATACAATGATCCCCAAAAATCACCCCCCTCAGGGGTGTCCACGGGGAGGATTATGGCGCAAGTTGCGCCAACAAAATTTAGGGGGGGGGATTTTTTAAAACTGATTTATTTATTTAAATTATTTATTAATTTAGTTTTTTTATTTAAATTATTATTTTTTTTCGTGTAAATTATTATTTTTTTCCATATAAAAAAATAGACGTGAGGTCGCCCTGGACTTTTGAAACTGCCCCCCCCCTTGAGGTGTTGAATTTCAGAGTTGTAAAAAAAAAATAACTTTATTTACTTGACATAAAATGTATTTTCAAGGTAAACCGTGCAAAGCCCGGCCACACAGCGTTATTAACAAAGAACAGTATTTAATTCAATTGATAGATGTAATTCTCGCGGCCGATCCACCCTGCTGTCTAAAAAAAAAAAGTCTTCATTTTACATGAAAAAAGTGCCGCCCCCCCCCCCCCCCAATCATGCCGCCCTGGGCTATAGCCCATTAAGACCATACGTAAATACAGCACTGTTCAAGGGTAGGATTCCTGAAAGTTACATGAAAATCCGAAACGGCCAGGTCGAGATTTCTTCCGTTTTTTGGTTGATTTAATATGGTTGAATAAAAGGAATCTGTGTGAAAAAAATAAACAGCAGTTTTCGTAAGGCGCGAACAAGATTTGCTACTACTCTATAAATGGACGCAAAGCATTAAAAATGATGTTTTGTTTGCAAAATAATGAAGAAAGTACTTACCCGCAAGTGAGCTGGTAGTCTTTCGGCGGGAAAACTATCTTAAATATCTTCCGTAAGGTCAATCAATCGCTAAATTTTTTGTTAATCTGAAAAGTTTAACAAATCTGCGATCTGACAGCTCGAAAGCTTTGAATTGGTCTTTAAACACCATTTCTTTCTATCAATTCCAATCTTTCAACGTCTTCTAGTTGCTAATCCAACGCAGCAAACGCGGCATCCATCTTGGATTTTAAGTACGCAAAATGGTTTTCCGCCTGAAAGAAGACGGCGTAAATTTTCCGTATGTTTACATTTTAGAGTACGTATTTTGCGTGCGGAAAAAAAGGGCAGAGACTAGCGGGTCTCGCTACATACGTTAAAATGACGTCACGGGTTGGTTTTGAATGCGGAGAATTTTTCCGTATTGGGCAGAGACTAGACCCCAAGTCTTCAAAGAACTCTCGAAGGACAGATTTTAAATGAACATGATCTATTTCAATTTTCCTCTCAAAACATAAAGGGGATACAGATGTTTTTCGTTACAGCAGTGGAAGTGGTTGCAAATGAAGATTTTTTAAAGCAAAGATATGAAAGAGCCTTAATAATAGTAGGCAGCAGAGAAAATTACTTCTTCAAGCCATTAGACACGAAGGGTATATTAGTGAAGAAGGTTTCTGCGTTTGAAAAACCTTTTATTGCCACTGTCGGAACATCGTAGAAATAAAGATTGTTATTCATGAAATTTTTATGCTTTCATTTCATAACAAATTATAAAATGTTACGTAGATTTCAGAATAATGGAAACCAAATATAAAATTTTTCCAACCACGAAGAGCTCGAGAGTCTTTCTTTGTCAAACTATGAATGAAAGTATATTTAAAGACATTTCAGTTTACTTTATCGTAATTCCTATCGGTTGATGGAGTGGCTAGCAAATAATTACTGGAGAGTAAAATAATTCTGCAGCGACTTTTCACTACCAAAGCATGCAAGCAATAGAACAATATAAAACTACCATCAAGTATTTGAATGTAATAAATAGGATACATTTTCATCTGCTTGTGACGTGTGATGCTGAATGAATCTCAAATTTAAGTTTCAAAAGTTGATTTTAAAGTAAAGTTTTTTGAAAAAAACATGTTATATTTTTATTTCAAAATAACAAAAAAACTTCGTTCTAATTTCTTGATCATAAAAACATCATGATGTTTTCATTTTGTAAAAAAAAAATGGCGCAGTTGTTAACTGGTAATCCGGAGATATGACCTATTGATCATACCAACTGAAAAAACACGTTTGATTTTTTTATTTCAAAACTACAAAAAGCACCCTCTCAATTTTTTATACATAAAAAGGGAATGATGTTGTCATAACAGAAAAAAAGTGGCGTGCAGTTCTTAGTTGGTAGTCCGGAGATATGACCTATTGATCATACCAACTGAAAAAACACACTTGAATTTTTTATTCCAAAACAACAGAAAACACCCTCCTAATTTTTAATACATAAAAAGTATATGATGTTGTCATCACTGAAAAAAAAATTGGACAGTTCTTAGTTGGTACTCCGGAGATATGACCTATTGAACATACCAACTGAAAAAACACACTTGAATTTTTTATTCCAAAACAACAAAAAACACCCTCCTAATTTTTAATACATAAAAAGTATATGATGTTGTCATCACTGAAAAAAAAATTGGGCAGTTCTTAGTTGGTACTCCGGAGATATGACCTATTGAACATACCAATCGAAAAAACACAAAATCTGACTTCAGACGACCATTGGCAAAATTCTATTTTTCACAATCTCACTTTTGTCACTAATATTGAAGGAGAAAATAATTAGCTTTAAAATGATACGTAAACTGGCTTAATTGAATGAAAAATGAGGAAGTTATAAAGCTTTTTCAAAATGCATACCAAAAATAAAAAAGCAAAAATTCTAAAAAAAGCAAAATTTCAAAAAATTCTACAACCCTAAATTTTTATTCAAAAAATCTTTAAAAATTAATTTGAGTTTATCTCATAGGTATCTATCCGTAACAAAATATTGAACAAAATCCGAGACATGACGGCACGGCCGACTATTTAAATTAGGCGATTTGACGTGGAATGAGCCTAAAATGGATATTTATAGTTGCTAAAAATTTCTTTACATGTATAATGTAGCAAAATATGTCCGACATATAGTCCTGCAAATGTCCTACAATGTTCTATACATTTTGTTATAGAGTGTACCAATTAGGTACACTCTATAACAAAAAAAATCGACGTACCTAAAGGAAGTTGTGAGAATGAAACAAAATTTCACATATGTAAGGACAGCACTCATATAAGGAATCTATTGCAAAGTGATCCTTTATTACTTTAAGAATCATAAATGTTTTAGTATCCTGTCCTTCCTCTAAGCATGAAAGTACGAGGTGATGCACAAGCATAGAGGCATAACTGTCTAGCACGATGTCCTACGTCATGTCATACTACAGTTATTGTTAACTGTTTATGTGTCATCATTTGATACGCAAAAACAGAGTGTGAGAACAAGGGACATTCCTGGATATGTATCATTTTTTCGCGGGCAATAGTTGCTCTGATATGAACAGCATATTGCTCAGGAAGCTATAGATGTATTACTCATCTGTAACACATATTCATGACATAATAAACTTAGTATCATCTTTCATTTTTAACTGTGAACTGACTTCTATTTCTGTTTTTCCTCTGCTGAAAACCAAGCTAATAATTAAATGAAACGCATATTAGGTATCCGAGTATTGAGGGATTTTCCTAGTCTAAAATAATTGATGTCTATAAATTGTTCATAGTAACCTTTTAAATGAATGATTGATTATGTTCAAGATCTTTATTATGTAGTATTTGTTTGTATCACTGTTTTGAGTGAATGTTTGTCCAATTGCGAAATCTTTATTATGTGCTATGTGTTTGTATCACTCTTTTGAATATAAATGGTTGTCCAATGTCCATGTCGAAATCGTTATAATGTGGTTTTTGTTTGTATCACTGTTTTGAGTGAATGGTTGGCCAAGTCCGAAATCTTTATCAAATGTTATTTGTTTGTAAGAGTGTTTCATATGAATAACTGCTGTAGCGGGTTAGGATTTCTTCATACCGTTTTTTCCACTATGGTTAGTTCGGTATAAAAACGAACCCAAACTTCAGGACTTTTTTTAATCACACCACATTTATTAATATTTACAAAACACGCAACTACATTACACTGTTTTCAAATTCATACTAAAACAACCACATTACTTTGCCAGAAACCAACAAACAGAGGTCGATCAAAATTCTCCGTTGGGGGTGCCGAACACTGCAACAGCCGAATTACGAAACCATCGGTATGTGTGCTTTATTGTTTAGAGTAGTAAACTTCTGAAATTATCGTAGTTTATTTTCGTATTTTCTATATCGTGGATTTTTCAATTATTTTTTTAAAAAGACCTTCCTGTGAATGAGAAGACTCAGAAGTTTAATTTCTGAAATTATTAGAAGAAAAAGATATGTATAAGCAGATCTGGTTGATTCATAAGCTAATAATGTTATTAACGGGTGAACATCCATTTGATTAATAACTTTTAAAACTTATTCAATAATGTACTAAAACTGTCTTACATCATACTTCGGAATGTGCCTGTATATCTTGTGTTCCAGTGTTGCATAGTAGATTCTTAGCAAAGCTAAGTTGTTCCTGAAGAAGAAAAGGTATTTAATGAATTTCAAAACCCTTTTAGGGGGGAGGAGTAGGAATCAAATTTATGAGTAGCTTACATTTTGTCTTGCCAACTTCTGCTGGGGTTTGTATGTATACTGTGCTTGAACTATAAAGGTACATTAGAAACATGTTAATTACATAAATATAAGTGCATGTAAAATAAACTGATGATTAGTTTCAACTTTCAAATAAAGTACAAAACCGAATTCTTTATTTACACTGAAATATTTTTAACTGGGTTAAGCCCTTTGTGGTTGTCACGCAATCTAACTTACGTAAAACTCGATTCGAAGAGCAAAAACACATTAACTATAGACTCCTGCTCTTAATTTAAAGAAGCCTTTTTTTATCCTTGTATTCAAAAGTTTTGACCAACCTTCTGAATTTACTTTTTTCCCGCTTTTGTTAACAGGGAATTTCTAGGAGCATGGAAGTGGTATGCCCAAAAAGAAAGCTTTTGTTTAAAAGCTCGGAAAAAAATGGGAAAAAAATAATTTTATCACAGAGCCGAATTCCTCGTCATAGAATTTGAAAATATATGGAAAGGGAGAAAGAATTGCGATTAAAATCCAAGAGAAACACCAGCTTTGTGAAATAAATACAAGTCGACCAATGACAAAAACTATAACCAGGCTGAGAACCGGTCATCACAGGGGCATGAAAATTGATGGAGAGGGTAGAAAGATTTATAGAAACTGTTGTAATTGCCCAGATACACAGCTTACACCTTGTCATATCTTTGAGTGTCCAGCAATAAGTGCGAACCTGAGAGAAATTGGTATATTGCTGTCACTTGTAGACCTTTATGACGATAACATCCAACACATCGCAAAAGCAGTTATAAGGATCCATGGAGTTATTTAGTTCAGCTAAGTCATAGACACGACAAAAAAAATTGCGATTCAGTTCTACCGCATCTGAGCGCTTTGTTCAACCAAGGCTTCACTAGATAGCGTTTTATACGTATAAGACGCTATCTAGTGAAGCCTTGGTTCAACTAATGAACCTCTAAGATCGAAGCATTGCAAGTGGGCAAACCTATGGTGCCATTGTTTGAAAGAATATGTATGAAAAAAGAATGCAGGAGAAAAGCTTAATTACAGAGAGGTAAATAATCTTCGTTTTACCTGTACGTTCAACTTAATACAATTTCGGTATTTTGCACAATCTTTCGAAATTTAGCTCATTAAAATCAATATGGCGACAGAACTTTCCATCATCTTGAACATTCAACCAAAATTGAAAAGATTAAATGCTGTGTACAGTCAGTAAAAAAATAAAAGTGGAAAATAAAAACAAATAACTTACAATTTCTCTTTCAGTCAGGATAGTGCTGCCAATGGTCACCGTAAAACTTGTATCTCTGAAAACAGTCAAATTCTCAGAAAAAAAGCTTCAACTGAATAAAAGAAAACAGTTTTGTTAATTGAAGAAATTTTAAGGTGAGTGGGCTCGGGGTTAGAAGCATGAGATATACAGGTAAAATAACAAAAATTTATAGGGATACAGGGTTGTAAAAGAAAGAAAGAAAGAAAGAAAAGTTTTTTTTACTTAATCCTTTATGGCTCAAATTAATTTAGCAATGATTTTTTTTTTTTTTTTGGTTTATTTAGTTAAAAATACATCAAACAACATACAGTGAACTCTCACTTATACGCCACCTCATTTATGCGCCTTTTTCACTTATACGACGATTTCGAATGGTCCCAGCACATTCCATAGCAAAATAATGATAGTATCATTCGTTTATGCGTCGCTCTAAAGATAAATATTTCACTTATGCGCCGAATTTTCTGCAAAATGTACAAAAAATTTTTTTTTTCTTAAAAAAAAAAGAGAAAAAGAAATTTTTCCTCACTTTCCTCTTTAGTCCATGCGGGAAAAATGCCTTCCGTGAGCAATAAAGGCGAATGGTTAGAGCTCAAGAGGGACAATTATCTATTATGGATCGTTTTAAGGGGAACAGTTTGTAATTAGGTATGCTACAATTTTTGTTTTATCTTTATCATTGTAGTTACGTTACAGTCATTGCCAAACCGCAGTAATATGCCCCTTGTCTATAGAAACATTCTTATTCATTCTCTCATTGGAACCTATGTTGCGTTTTAATCCCTTAAATAGGCTTGTTCACTTAAACGTCTCTCTCACTTATGCACCTTTTTCTACCTTGGGCCGGCGCATAAGTGAGAGTTCACTGTATATAACGAATAAAAAAAAATTTGACGATCAGTAGGGTCTAAGGGCCCCTACTCTAAGAAAATTGTTTCCGATCTCAGGTACCATCTGTCGACCTCTCAGCTAAGTACAAGGAATGGTACTTTCAAGACCAGCATGATCCCAGCCATTTGGGATTCACAATACTAAATTGACATAAGTGGTACTTCTAAGTCCCGTCGGGGTATAAAGGGTTAAAGGAAATAGATTACGTTCACCATATCTTCTTAACCCATTAATGCCTGACATTTTTTTTCTTAAAAAGATATTTTGTATACTGGTTACAAACAGTGTTTAATGGACAGGAAAAAAAATTTAAAAAATAGCATGTAATTTTTTTTTTTTCTTAAGGAAAGAAAAATCGTCCCTTAAAAGTTACGATAGAACCCAGAGGGTACATACTTTTTTTACTATTTTTTTTCTTACCTACGATATAATATTTAAATAGACATTTTATAAGAAGAAATAAAATCAGCAATGAACATAAACTGGGAAGCTGGGAATAACTTTGAAAACTTAGCTTTTTTTCGTGAGATTGTGAACGATGTAATTTTTGATAAAGATCATATAAAAACTCCCACAGAGCACACTTTACAATGGTTATGTACTGCAATCTGTTAATAACGAATTGAAACAATACCAAGGTATTAATTGAACACTATTATTTGGTTGAAATGTTGATTTTGGGAAATTCAGACCTTTTTTTGGACCGTCCCTAAAAAGGGACGCTAGGCATTAATGGGTTAATAGAAGAGAAAATGTTATTTCAACAAATTCCACTGTCTTTAAAGTTTTTAAAAATTATTTATTTGTTTAAACTTTCTAAGTTTCGATGTCTCTTACTTATTATAAGGGATCACTAAGTACCATCTCCTTCTATTTTTAGTCTTAAAATGTAATTTTTTATTCATACACATAAAATGTTTTCATAAATGAAACATAAATTGTTGTGGAATGTTAAAAAAAAATGATCACATATTTAAGTTACACACATAAATAGGCAATAATATGAACTTCTGAGTATATTTCATCACTGAGTGTTAAAATAATAAAGCGTCTCTCATTCCTGATGAAAATTATCCATTAGCATCTCTGAACTATCATCATATTTCAAATAATATTTTTTTGTATAAAACATATTATGTGTCTACATCATTTACATTGAAGAGTTTGTGACCTATACATTGCTGTGCCACTTGTTGTACATTGCTATATCAAGTAGAAAATATTTTTCTTAAAAATCTTTCGGAAAACCTCAAATACTATATTTATAATTCTCCATTACTAAAAAAAAAAAAAAAACACGAATTTACTTCATACTAATGAAACTCCCCGTTGAACGTAGCGGGAAACTATCTATCCAAAAAATTTGAAAACATTGCATTAAAATAAATACCTGCAAGGCAACCCACAAATGCTTCTGCAATAATCCTTCGTGTTTGCTTCTTCCCTTTCAGCACAGTCTTCGTGTTCTATTGAGTAAAATTAAAGCATTATTTTGAACGGTATTACAATAACTTTTAAACAAAGGTCTTTTACTTTCAATTGGCTGAAATTTCGCAAAAAGTATAGTCGACTGTTTTGTATTTAAAAATTTAAACAGTTTGTTTCGACCTATCAAATTACAGCAAAAATAATGTATGTGTAATGTAGAGTTCTTATGCTATAGAAACTTCTATATAGTGACTCTAGTGTAAGGTACCTCATGCAACTTAGAATTGTTAATTGCGTTCCAGTGTAGATTATAGTAAAATTTCAAAACAATAAGACAAAAATAGTTCTTTTATTTCATAACGTTTTAAGGAAAGTGTGACTAGATTTTTGTTTCCTTTCTTGAATTGAAATACAATTGCTTTTGTGATGTCTAGTGTCATCGCGTATGTGATACACTTCGTTGCAATACTTATTTAATACTTATTTAACATTTATCTTTTAGTGAATTATTATTACATTTGCTTCAGTAGATGATAACAAAGTTCAGTTTTTTGTGTTGTCTCAAAACCTTGATCTAAACGAGCTCTTTTATAAGATATAAATTAATAACATTGTGCTGAATAGCAAGAACTGTAAACAACGTTAAAAAACCATAAGCAAAAAAGGTTTTCAAAATCGAGCAAATTACCCTTTGTAATTATTCCCGGTTTGAAAGGCAGCTCATCAAAAAACAAGCTCAAATTTTTGGTTATGAAGCTGCAGCTTTGCTGTTGATAATACTGTGAGCAACCCACTGTACACATCTGGAACGAAAGATCATAAAGATAGAATTAAACTTCCATTTTTTAAGTATTTGTTGCAATGTTTTAAAACGATCGGAAAATATGCGGATATACTGACTATAAGAAAGTATTTTGCGTTGTCTTTTACAACTTAACTGCTTTTTTTTCCCCTTACCAGTTTTCCAAACCTTTGACAATTTCGTTACTTCCCTAACAGCATAATCTCATCGGCCGATAATCAGCCATTTCGAAATCCGATGAAATTCTCATCGGCCGATGATCGGATTCGATGAGTTCTCATCGGGAATTGCTCCAATATGTCTCATCGGCCAAACAGAATCCGAGCAGCAAAATACGATGAGTTTTGCTCGAAATACGATGAGATTTGGAGCAATTTACGAGCAGTGCAGTCCCGTACCGATGAATTTAGGATCAATTTTGGATGCTCGCCTTTTTTTCATCGGAAAAGTTAATCGGAAGGATATCGCTTTCCGATGAAAAGTAGCTCATCAAAAACCGTGCTCGGATACTGATCGGAACGATGTCATGGTGCGTTACGGGATCAGTTTACGGGGAGTTCGATGATCGGCCGAGCAAAATCCGATGAGTTGATGCTACTTGGGTTCGTAAAATTTGCTTTAAAATATGCACTTTCAATATTTTCTAGTGGTAGGGAGGGGGGTTATCGTAACATAGAACTCTTCTACGATACCAATGGATTCAATATCTGTTCATCCATATGTTTTGCCGGCCACCTTGTCTAGTGGTCAGAGAAGTCTGACACGGATGAGGTGGTTCCAGGTTCGAATCTCGACTCGGTCCAACACGTGATCTTAGTCCATAATATTTTTGCGCACACCTTTTCATTCACTTAGTGAATTTGCTTTTATTTTTTTTATTCATTTATTTTTTATTATTCTGTTTGTTTCGTTTAGTCATCTTTTCATATCTCTGTGTTTTGCATGTCCTTTGTCTTTGCTGTTTTTGTGTTGTACCCTGTTATTTGTCTTGTACTATTTTTATTGTATGTGATGTTTTGGTGTCTTGAATAAATTTGGACTCCGACTGCCGGCTTACGAAAAGACCCTGGCAGTCATTCTACGGCAGTCGGTAGGTGCACTCTGTCCCGTCCTTGTCCTTTCTTTGTGTGAATGTGTTGCTATGCTGCGAATGGTTGCCCATCCCATGAACGGGTCTCTATGGAATGTGTGTATTGTGAAAGTCGGACTTCATACCAAATGACGATACAGTTGGAAAAGTGAAACAGCGCAAACCCAAATTGCCAATCTGGATGGCACAAGACAACAACATCCATCTGTTTTAAATACTTTTCTGTACTTTTTTTTTCTGTACCGCACAGCATTCGTCAACAGTGACTCGTATATTTGAAGTTAAAAATCAACGTAAATAAAGCACAAATAAGGTAGAAAGTACATCAAATAGCTATTTCAATGCTACAATGGAGCCCTTTCCTTAGTGCAAGAAGCTCAGCAAACAACATGAATTGAACATGAAATGAACATGATTGTAGCCTTGAAAAAGCTATTTGCTGTACTTTCTACCTTATTTGTGCTTTATTTACGTTGATTTTTAACTTCAAATATAGTTCAGCACAAAGCTTATTCGATCATTTTTCATTTAGTAACTCGTATGTCAACAGTGCATGCTTTTTAGCATTTTTAAAAGTATAAATTTCATATATCTGTACCTCAGAACCAGAACAACGTAAGTCCAAAAATGGCGATTTTCACTTTTTTGCTTCATTGTATGTAGAATCTTACTCCACATTGACCCATTAAAACAGTATTTTATAAAACAAATTCCTTCACAATTATTTAGGAGCGTGAAAAGAGCGCGAGTCCCAGCCTTCGCATGTATCCGAAAATCGTTTTCGCCCTCTACTGCAAAATGACGAAAATGCACTTACGATAGTCCGGTTCTGAGGTACAGATATTGTCATTCTATGGTCGTTTTTGTATGGAAAAAGTGAAAGATTTTCCAATATGGATGGGCAATCTGCAATGGGTGGGAAACTGCAATAAATTTATGGCTGTTTGTTGAATATATAATATATCTGTACTTTGGATATACTTCTGTCTTAGTCCTGACTTAAGGGCGGGAACTGACTACCTAATAAAATACTCCTTTTTTTTTTCAAAACCGAGATTTCAGCATCTCCTTACTCAAAGTTATACACCTTATTCAGAGGTAAAAAGCACTAAGATTTCCAGTTTTTAAGCCCACACAAATGACAATAGTAATACAAATCTTCACAGAAGAAAGCTAGCTAATCTTGTTTTTGTGTCTGTGGTTCCCTATGATTTTTTTTTTTTTTTTTTTGCCTTTCTTTCTCGTGTTTATTTTCTTTCACAGCATTAAGAACATTTTTAAGACAAATGTATAGAAGCGTATTTTTATTACTCACCCTTGAAGTAATTCTTCTTTTATATCTTGCTTGCCACGGTAGGTTGAAGTAATCTGTACAATTCGTTTTATAAGGAAGAGGCAACAGCAGCACAGTAGACTGTAAATGAATCAGTACAAGATTAAATTCTGTTTTGAGTGGTAAATTCTGTTTTAAGTTTCGACTTTCTGTCTTTGATCGAAGTGCTGCGTTTTCTGAAAAGTCTTCATTATCTATAAGTTTTGAGTGGATTATACTATTAGGTTGGTGCGTATGAAATGTCGGATTCTTAAGTGATTGTATAAAACTGCATATCTTTCTTCAAAAGCTGTTTACGAGGGCTGTCTGAAAAGTTTCCGACCTCGATATGAAAATGCTAAAACTTATGAAACAAAGACAGATGTTCTTATTAAAGAGTCTTTTGGAAACTTGAAACCGTAAATTTTGGCTATTTTTGTTTCAAATTGTGTGCGTGACAGCTATACTTGTGAGTTGCTCCAACAGTTTTTTTGACGATGGAAAAAATCGAATATCAAGCTCTGATTCGATACTTGTTTTGAAAAGGAAATATGCCAGCACAAATTAAAAAGAAGTTGGACTCTGTGTATGGGGACTCTGCACCATCGTCTACAACCGTAAAATTTTGGGTACCGGAATTTAAATGTGGCTGTACAGCTTGTGTGTTCATGAACGCTCAGGTCGACCCAAAACTGCTACCACTGATGAACACATTGCTAAAGCTCATCAAATAGTTCTGGATGACGTAGATTGAAGGTGACATATGTAGAAGAATCTATGAATATCTCTAAGAATGCGCATGCTACATTTTAAATGAGAAATTAAGCACGCGAAGCAGGCTGCACTTTGACTTCCGCGTTTGCTTAATTTGACCAGAAACGTGTCCGAATGAACATTTGCAGCGCACTTTTGGCACAATGAACCAGAGTTTTTCTGATGACTTATCACTATGGATGAAACCTGGATTCATCAGTACACTCCAGAAATAAAAATGCGGTCAAAACAATGGACTGCAGAGTGAGAACAGCTCCAAAAAAGGCCAAAACAGTTCCTTGTGCAGGAAAAGTGATGCCGACCGTTTTCTGGGATAGCCATGGAGTGATACTCATTGACTACCTTAAAATGGGAAAATCCATAACAGGAGCACACTATTCTACTCTCCTTGACAAATTGAAGGAGGAAATAGAAGAAAAACGGCCACATTTGAAAAAGAAAAAAAAATTTCATCAAGAAAATACTCCTGCTCACACCTCAGTGGTTTCAATGGCCAAAATTCACGAGTTAAGCCTCGAAATCGTTGAACACCCACCCTACTCACCAGACCTGGCCCCTATAGCGATCCTTTCTTGGTCCCTAAGCTGAAAGAAGCACTTGGAGGACAAAGGCTTTCTTCAAATGAGGAGGTCATAAACTTTGTCAACAGCTTTTTTGAGGACACATTTTCATCATTACTTTTGGATGGATTAAAAGGATGGGAGCATTACTTTATGACGTGTGTGGTCTTACAAGGAGACTATGTCAAAAAGTAACAGCCAGTTTGGACGGCTGTATATTATATATTTAAAAAATATTTTATCTATGTTAGGTCGGAAACTTTTCAGACAGCCCTCGTATTCAATCAAAGTATGCTCCATTCGCTTCAATACACTTCTCCCAACGAGATTTTAAAGCGTAGATGCCTGTCTTAAAAAAATTTTGGTCTGTAGAATTAATAAACTCTGATATCGAGTTTTTTAGACTGTCTTCATTTTCATAGTGTTTGCCCCTTAAAAACAGCTCTAAATGCTTGAAAAAATGAAAATCGGTCGGCGAGAGATCCGGTGAATATGGTGGATGCTGCAAAACTTCATATTCCAGTTCGTTCAGTTTCGCAATTGTTTTGTGTGTCGGCAGAATTCATATCGGCAATAAACTCAAAAGAAATAACAAAAGGGAAGACCTTCGAGAAAACCTCTTTTGCTGAAATGAGTCTCTGGCAATGGACAATACGACTATGAATGAGGTTATGCCAAAGACAAAAGTATAACGAAAATAGGGAGAAAAACGTCCGCATGTAAAGAGAATCCGACATTTCATACGCACCAACCTAATAGTAATCATAAATTTAATTTTATTAGAAAATTCAAGCATCAATTCAAAATATGTATAAAAAGTAAAATAATTTTTACTACTTTTTTTTGTCGTGTCTATGACTTAGCCGAATTAAATAACTCCATGGATCCTTATAATTGCTTTTGCTATTTGTTGGATGTTATCGTCATAAAGGTCTACAAGTGACGGCAATACGCCAATTTCTCTCAGGTTCGCACTTATTGCAGGACACTCAAAGATATGACAAGGTGTAAGCTGTGTTTCTGGGCAATTACAACAGTTTCTATACACCCTTCTTCCCTCTCCATTTACTACTAATAAGAGTTTTCCCTCTCCATTTACTACTAATAAGAGTTTTAAATGAAGGTGATCCATCTAGAAGACTTTTTAATCTTTCATTTTTCTAGCAATGTACTTACTTAACCTAAATCAGGGCTTCCCAAACTGTGGTCCACGGACCCCTTGGATACACACACTTAGTAAGGCGTCCTCTACGAATTTCAGGAGAAAAATGTTTTAAACACGTGAATAATATTTAAATAATGCTTTGAAATTTGAAAACCCTGATCTACACCTTCGAATGAAATTGTCCTTTGAGCACTATTTTCAGACGTCACGAGATACAATACTGTTAGATCATGCAGCCACCACACTGAAAATTTCCTGTATTATTAAAGGAATAGAATCGAACCTTTTGTACTGCCAAGGAATATGATAGTCCTGGTTCTATCATCAAGCCATCTGTATGCACATCGGGCATGTTCTCTTCGTCGTGAACAGTCAGGAGCAACCCAGGGTGCCTCCGTGTTTCCATGTTTTCGTCTTTCTCAATATCTATCAGTATAGACATGTCTGCAAGAAATAGTTAATAATATGTTATCATTATAATTTTCAAAACATATGAGTATTTTGTATCCGAAAGAGAAATCTTTTTATGTAACTAAACGTACAAACAAACGAAATTTTGAGCAGAAAGTGCCTAGATAACTTGGGCATTTTATCGACAGTGTGGGATTCATTGATGCAAGGGATATGCTATGGAATTTCAGGTAGTATAACCGTAACTGAAAAACAATCTTGACGGCGAATTTTAGACATTTCTGTTTTGAGCGCTCAATATTATTTCTTTGATAGATTGAGACCTCAACAGGAGGCAACACTGCACCCATAACGATTATTTCATGATTTTCCGTCTAAAACTAAACAAGCCTACTTTTCCATTACTAACATTAACATTCTAGCACCTAATCACTATTCTCTTAATTGTCTAAGACTGCAAATATATATCAAACATATATTTTTAGCATATAATTTAGATTTCTGGAAAAAAAATATGTCTCTCTCAACGAAAAAGTTTGTTACAATATTACTCTTCATTCAAAATTTATTAGAGGACTTCCTTTTTGAACTGCGCAAAATTGATCAAATCGTACGGGAATAATTTGCTTTTGCCGAGATCTTTTGAACACATCGTTCGAATCGGAACGTTCTGCCAAAAGTTATGAGGCAGGGACAACTTGTTTGAACAGTTCAATATTGAACGAAAAAATTTCAAATCGGATAATCAAATACGGAATGTACCGTAGAACGGAGTGTGTAGAAACAGCGGGGTGATTCGGAACAAAACTTCCTGATCATACTAAGAAATTCTTCATCAATATACCGTTGGGTATTTTTGGCAGTTATTTTTTTAAAGAAAGGTAATGTTATAAGAAGTAAGAAAAAAAATAATTTTGTCATTCTGGAGACAATATTGACTTCTGTGCAAGGCTGCCTGCGGGATGTTAAAAAGCATCAAGTTTTGGTCTGCAAAACTTTGTATGTAAGTACAGACCCCTTTATAATTCAAGTCTAAGCATAGTTAGGAGTGATTCCATACCAACTCACCTGGAAAAAAAAAGTTGGTCGCACGACCAACTTGGCACTCATGTTAATCATATAGAGGCATGGAAAAGTCCAAAATGTTAGGTTCCTGCTCCACTTGTTTTCTGAGATACATGCCCTCAAAGTTTGTCCGCCACGTCAAAATACTAAAAAAGTGATATTTTTTAATCATTTTTTATAAAAAAAGTGTACTCATGCAATATAAAAGTTAGATATCTATGGAAATTAGTTACTCCAGGCATTCAGAAAAAAATACTAGAATGTTCATAATGAAAATTCCTAAGGTACAGGGCTCTTTGAAGTTGTCATCACAAAAACTCGATTTTGCCGATTTTGCTAAAATTGAGGAATTTATTCCAAAAAAAGAAGACATAACCAAAGGTTTACTCACTTTCTGGTAGTGTACAGATGTTTACTATAAATGGTTACACAATGCATAATTTGGGTTTCTCACTCCTTCTTGGAAATATTTAAACTTAAAGATAAGCCATAACGCAAAAACATGCGTTTTTGGCCATCTTGGCAGCCATTTTTCTCATAAAAGGGGAGCAGTAGAAACTTTCATTCTTTTTTAAACAAGCCACTGATATGTTAGCTATTCACAGGAAAAGAGTTTACTTTTGGTTATTTCTTCCATTAAGGAGATATCCTGCTGACAGTATATGCATGTTCTTCGCGACGACCATATGCTTTTGTTCCCCCTCTCATGGACGTAAAATTAATTAAACCAACAAATAACGATATATTTATTAATAGCTGTATTATCTACCCAATATGTCATGAAATTTAATTTATTAAATCATTGAACAATAAATTAGATAATTGATGAAAACAAGAAATAGTATTTCTCTGATGCCTGAGCATTATGCATTCACCCAATCTTGTGATTGGGGTATTCCTGTTTTTTATTGCAGAATTTCTTGAATATCACATGAATATCAGGAAAATAAATGAGGCCTTTTCGTTTAATGTAGGACATTTTATGACAAATTTCATTTGATGGGTTACTAACTGAGCATGGTGATAAAGAGCTATTAATTTCAGCATCGAATTCCATTTTACCTTATTAACAGTTAAATATTTACAAAATAATTAAATAAATAATTTAATATAAAGCAATGCTTGAAGAATTAAAATTAGTGCAACTAATTTATTCCCATACTGATCTTTACAAAACTGACATGTGCTGAGCACTGATAAGAACTGACAAGAATAAGTTTACTCACTAAAATACTAGTTCACAGATACCATAAAGCATACATTCTATTTTCTACAAAATAATACTGCAACAAAGAACAAGGGTATCCTCCTGTTTATAGCCAATCAGGAACATCCCAATCACAAGATTGGGTATTGCTTATGAGATAAATATTCGAAGCTCCTTTATTTTAATTGATTTTTCAAGAAATTCTGTAGTACTTTATAATTATAAATGCATAACGTTCAGGCATCGGAGAAATTCTAATTTTTGCTTTCATCAAATATCAAATTTATTGTTCAGTGTTTTAATAAATTAAATTTCATGACATATTGGGTAGATAATACAGCTATTAATAAATGTATCATTATTTTTTGGTTTAATTAATGTTACGTCCATGAGAGGAGGAACAAAAGCATATGGTCGTCGCGAAAAACATGCATATACTGTCAGCAGGATATCTCTCAATGGAAGAAATAACCAAAAGTAAACTCTTTTCCTGTGAATAGCTAACATATCAGTGGCTTGTTTATAAAAAAAAATTAAAGTTTCTACTGCTCCCCCCTTTATGAGAAAAATGGCTGTCAAGATGACCAAAAACGCATGTTTTTGCCTTATGGCTTATCTTTAAGCTTAAATATTTCCAAGAAGGAGTGAGAAACCCAAGTTATGCTTTGTGTAACCATTTATAGTAACCATCTGTACACTACCAGAAAGTGAATAAATTCCTCAATTTTAGCAAAATCGGCAAAATCGAGTTTTTGTGATGACAACTTCAAAGAGCCCTGTACCTTAGGAATTTTCATTATGAACATTCTAGTATTTTTTTCTGAATGCCTGGAGTAACTAATTTCCATAGATATCTAACTTTTATATTGCATGAGTACACTTTTTTTATAAAAAATGATTAAAAAACATCACTTTTTTAGTATTTTGACGTGGCGCACAAACTTTGAGAGCATGTATCTCAGAAAATAAGTGGAGTACGAACCTAAAAATTTGGACTTTTTCATGCCTCTATATGATCAATATGTGTGCCAAATTAAAAGAAAATCCGAGTCGGTCGTGCGACCCCCATTCGGTGAGTTGGTATAGAATCACTCTATGTTTTAATTATGCATATATCCGAGCAACAGAATACCACATTAGAAGAAACTACATATTTTAATTGTTGCATTTTTATGTATATATAGATTACATTTCATACGTTATATTGATTAGGATATTTTTACCATTCGCTTCTTCCCAAAAGTCCGCTTCGCTTGCTTCGAGTACTTTTCCCTTTTCATTTTTGGGGGGAATTGTGAAACAGTTTCCCAAGTCTGGATCATAAAAATGTTCTACCAGTCTGAAATTGACACAAACAAAAGGAGAAAAAATAGGACTGCGCTTAAAACTTTTGTTTTATATCTAGTAGGGCTCGACCGATGGCATTTTTTGGCCGATGGGCCGATGCCGATTGTTGGCCGATTGTTCAAAGTTGGCCGATGGCCGATGGCCGATTTTTTTCCTCTTCCATCGGCCGATGCCGATGGCCGATGGTTAAAAAAAAAAACAAATGATTAGAAAAATTCATGTTTATTTGAGATATGATGGGTCATAGATTCATTTCATCCTATTTAGTTTTCAGTCATTCAGATTTTGGGCCTAAATTTCTATTTCACTACCACTGGACAAAAATTATATGAGAGAGAGAGAGAGAGAGAGAGAGAAAGAGAGACGCACAGTAAGTTGAGAACTTATCGTACCATTTGTACTAGGTGTAGTCATAAAGATACTTTCTTAGCTGCAATCCTATGTTCCAAATGTGCTTTTTACTTTTACTTTTTCTTTTTCTTTTTTTGACTAATCAATTTTAATTTCAATGCAGACTAATATCCTAAATTGGTAACAACTAAGTGATATCATCGCAAAGTATTTTATAACTAACAAAGAAAGATACAACAAAGATGGAGAAAAAAATAAGATGCTGAATTTGGTATCGGCTGGGGGGTATTTGACAAAATTCCTATTAAAATTGTCGATATTTGTAACATGAATCTCTGTAAAGCAGTTCCGCATCGGTTCGCAATATACTCGTTTATTCCTGAATTAAGTTCCACGTAACATGTACGAAAACGTTTGAGATAAAAATTTGAAACGGACACTGTGTTTAGTAATAGGCTTTATTGTTTAACATAAACATTAAAAAAAAAGACTTCAGCAACAATATGTGGATTTAGATATATACCAAACTTGGTAAAAGAACTTCCCATTATGTTGTTTAATTATTAAAATAAATACTGAACCAGTCAACGAATTACACTGTGTGAGTGGAAAGGTTAAGATATTTTTAAACCATAAAGTTAAACAAAACAAGAAGTTTCGTCAAGAACTAAACGAGCCTACTTTTCCGTACATCGACATCGGTATTCTAGAATCTGATCAATATTCTTTTAATTATCTGAGACGACAAATTATGTCAAACGTGCCTTTTTAGCACATAAAGCTGATTTCTAAAAACCAAATATGCAGACTTCATCTAATGAACTAGGCACTTCAAAAGTTTACAAAAAAAAATAATAAGTTGTTGCATCTTTTAAACAATGCAGCTTTTATAGTCTCTTCCGCAGAAAAATTAACTAATTGTTTTGAAAAAACGAATTCAAAATAGGAAGCAAATCAAAGCACATTTTATCAAACCAAAAAAAAAACTCTTTCCTAAAAAAAATGTCTCGAACTTCATTTTTAATCCGTTGCCAATAATTAAAAACAAATTATTGATTAAATAAATAATAAAATGTTCTCTTAAATGAGTATTTTTTGTTAGACAAAAAATCGTCTGCCAAAAAAAAATCATAAATAAAACAAATGAACAAGCAACGAAAAAATCGTCTGCACGGTTATTTCTTTTGAGAGTAGGAGTCAGTCATTTTTTCAAAACCTGCATTTCTGCAATATTTGCTGAGTCAGAGTTAGAGTCGAGGATTCAGAGTTGGGGTTGAAAAGTCGGAGTCATCAGTCGCAGTTGACAGGTAGAGTCAGCGTCAAAGGCACAAAAATTCTAATAGTAGGACTCGGACTTTTTTCCGAGACTGAATGACAACCATAGGGAGACACCATACCATGCTGAATGACAACCATACCATGTTGGAGTCGAAGATTCGGTGTCGCCGGAGTCGGTTTTAAAAAATTAGATTCGTCAGTCGAAGTCGAAAGCTCTAAAATTATAATGGTGGGAGTGTTTTTTTTTTTTTTTTTTGAGCCTGCATTTCTGCCATGCTTGCGGAGTCGGAGTCAGAGTCAAGGAGTCGAAGCAGAGTTCTCACTGCAGTTTATTCAGAAAAGTACTTTACATACATTTTTCAAAATCATTTTCTAACAAAGTTAGTTTGAAGCAAATCCGCCTTTAAGTTCAGGATCTACATTAAACTTAAGTTTCCCCGTAGGTGCAATGTTAAGGCTTTTTCTGAACGGTTCAATATTGAACGAAAAATGGCTCAAACCAAAAAGCGAAATATGGGAATGAGGTGTCCTCGCCGAGATCTTTCGAACAAAAAAAAGTTTATTAAATTCCGACTGTTCACTTAAAAGTAATTAGGTGGGAAAAGGTTGTTTTAACGGTTCAATGTTGAACAAAAAAATGTTCAAATTGAAAATTTAAATACGGCAATGAAGTATCCTTGCCGAGATCTTTCGAACAAAAAAAAGTTTATTAAATTCCGACTGTTCACTTAAAAGTAATTAGGTGGGAAAAGGTTGTTTTAACGGTTCAATGTTGAACAAAAAAATGTTCAAATTGAAAATTTAAATACGGTAATGAAGTATCCTTGCCGAGATCTTTTGAACAAAAAAAAGTTTGTTTAAGTAGGACTGTTCACTCAAAATTTATTAGAGTTGGCAGCTTGTTTGAACTGTTCGATGTTGAACGAAGTGTTTAAATAGGAAATTTAAATACGGGAATGAAGTATCCTTGATAAGATCTTTTGAACAACAAAAAGTTTGTTCAAATCGGACTGTTCACTAAAATGTTAGTATCGCGGAACAGGTAGTTTGAACGGTTCAAAGTTGCACCAAAAATTGTTCAATCCGAAAAATCAAATATGGGAATGAGCTGTACTCACCGAGATCTTTCCAAGAAAAAAAAAAAGTTTGTACAAATCGGAAGGGCAGGGGGACAGACAGAAAGGCACACAAATTCCCCATCTCAAAACCCTACTTTCCAAATTTTAAGTTTTCGGATTTGTTTAAATGTTTTTATTTCTGTTTGACTTTTTTTGGACCTGGTGATAATTTTATGATGCATTAAACTGCTTTGTATGCTTTTTTCGTTTTTTTTTCTTTTTAACTAGAGAGTAATCTAAAAAGGCAACAGATAAATCACAATACTAAGTCATAGCTTGAATTTCGCTAAACTTAAAATGTAAGAACAGAAATGTTTGCATGTTCGTTAAAAATTGCGACAGGTTACATAACTCATATTATTAAAAAATGAATAACCATGAAAAAAAAAGTGAGCTTGCAACTTTTTTTTTGCCACGTTTGCTCCTAGTTTGATTTTTTATTTTGCTGAATCTTGCATCAAAAAGGCTTTTTTTTATGCTTCAGTCGCGCTAAAATTGTAATTTTCTTGCTTCAGCCTGCTCTAAGACGTGTTTTTTTTTCCTCTAGTAGGCTTCAAAATGATTATCTTTCCTCTCCAAAGCAGAATTTTAGCTGCTCCGAAATTGTATCCATCGTATCCCAACCCTGATATAATTTAAATAAAATAGACTTGAGTATAATGAGTATATGATAATAAGTTATAGAGGTCGTCGACATATTTACAATTGTAATTTTTCAATGAAAATATCTCATAGATTATCATAGAACAGTGGAGAAAAATGCGTACGACAGGCAAACTATGCTTCTTTTTGAAAGATACGGTAAAAGAGATTAGGGGGGGGGGTTAAATAATTGCAATGAAAAGTGCAAAGGTAAAATGATATGAATTCAAGCGAGATATAGTAAATAATACACAGTATGTAATAATACATATCAGTATCGTAGTGCAAGATGGCAATGGTACATGTTCAATATTATAATTCTGCATTAAACTAATAGGTAAAATCTGAAAGAGCATAATTCTCCCTAATAGCGAACACCTCCCAATAACGGACAAAACCGGTTCCGTTATTCGAAAGTTTTACTGTAATTCTCAATACTCGTATCAAAGCGATCGTTCGGAAAGTGACTGCTGTGTTGTGAAAATTTCGGTATATGCCCGATTCGAAAAACTACAAAACCCAAAACTGTATTAGTCCCGTTTGCTTCCCGATTTCAAGCCACATGCAGAACATCCTTTTAATTGTGAAGTAAAAAATAGATAAAATAGAATTCCCTCTTAAGAAAACTTAAAAAAAAAAATAAATAAACATCGGCCTTGCATCGGCATTTAGATATTTTTGAGGCCGATGGGCCGATGTTTTTTCCATGTTAGCATCGGCGGCCGATGCCGATGGCCGATGGAAAAAATTTGAACCATCGGCGCCGATGCATCGGTCGAGCCTTAATATCTAGCTGTTCTTGCAAATGTGCTGATTTCTGAAACTTTAATATTTAAATAAATAGTTTTTCAGCTGGTTTGAAAATAGAAACAACTATTAATTATCATTACTACCATAAAAGTTTCAATTACATGACAATAATTAAAACACAGCAATAACACAACAAATAATCATTTTTACGTAGTAAATGATTATTATTTTACTCAATATCGTAACATAAATAATTGCTATTCTGCCGTGCTGAGCATAAAAGTCGTATCTGCACTTTTTATCCAAATTGAGTTATGGTCACCATTTGGCTCTTTGTGATGTATTTTACTTGCGTACAAAGTTTTAAGGTCATTTGAGAACGAGAAGTATTTTTTAAAACTTTGAAAAATTTCATCTGAATCAATTACATGGAGGCGCAAAACTTTAAAGAGTAATATCTCAGTTTGAGCTCGACTGCAGATACGACTTTTGCGCTTAGCATGGCAGTATAATTATGTTCAACAGAAATAATGCAATATGTGTTAACTATAACAAAAATTAAAGTGAAATTAATAAAAAATAACATGTATAATAGTTTCTAAAATAGTTAAGCAATAAATAATAAATATCGCTGTAATAAATGACTCTATAAACGTAATCAATTACAAATTAATAACTACGTAAAAGAATAATTAGATTTTTGTTCTCGTGAGTAGCATGATACAACTGTACTAGTAAATGTATCGCATATTTCTGTACCTCAGAACCAGACTAACGAAAGTCCATTTTCGTCATTTTTCGGTAGAGGGGGAAAACGATTGTCGAATACATCGTTTTTCCCCTCTACTGAAAAATGACGAAAGTGGACTTACGTTAGTTTGCTTCTGAGATACAGATTTAAGAAGACTAATGATTTTGAAGAAAAAAAAGATTACCAAGGTAGAAAATCGGGTAGTTAACCCTTTATGTCCCAAATTGATTTAGCAACGAATTTATATTTATATATATATATATATATATATATATATATATATATATATATATATATATATATATACACAGGTAGTTATCAAAATAATGGAAACACTTGAGATTCATAAGAAAAATCTACCGTTCATCGCAAAATAAGCGATCAATTGTTCTTTAACTTTAGTCATACAAAACATAGACTTCACCGGACATTTGCACATTGAAATTAAATCACTCATGCATTTGGGGGACGACAAAAAGGGGGGTCGGAAGAAAAACCGCTTTTTGAACATAACTCTTCGAAAATAGCTCGGAGAAAGCTATAAATTTCAATAATTAATTAGAATACTATGTATAATTACTGTACAAATTTTTATGAACGTACAACTTATACTTCCGAAGATATGAAGCATTTTTTAAAAAACGGCAATTTTATTTGAAGGGTTTTGGCTCATAACACGCAGAGCTTTTGATCAAACCTTATCAAAACTTCAGGAAAGATGACAAAATACAAGAGAAAGAACATACTAAAACAGTAAATAAAAATATTAAAAATCCGATGAGATATGAACGTTAAAAGGAAATAATTTTTCACTGCGCATGCGCGAACGACAGAAATTTATAACTACAAAAATATTGTGCTCTGATTTATACTGCATCTTATAAAAAAAATTCCAGTTGAATATCATGAAAATTGAAAAAGATATCAGCGATCTAGTGAGCTGTATTTCATTCATTCGCAGACAATACATAAGTAGTGAGGGACTGTCCACAAAGAGCTATTTTTAAATTAAAGGTAATTGCATCATCGTTCAAAACCAACGTTTCAGGGGGTGTTCGGATACTTTTGGCCACCTATGTGTGAGGTCTTTTTGGCCGAATAGGCGAAATGTGACTTTTATGCCGAATATAAATTTTCAAACTGTGTACAATTTAACATTGAAAAAAATGCTCGATTGTCACCACACTATTTGTGGACAACCCCGCGCCATTTATGTATTGTCTGCGAATGAATGAATTACAGCTCACTAGATCGCTGATATCTTTTTCAATTTTTACGATATTCAACTGGAACTTTTTTATAAGATGCAGTATAAACCAGGCTACATTTTTGTAGTTATAAATTTCTGTCGTTCGCGCATGCGCCGTGAAAAATTATTTCCTGTTAACGTTCATATCTCATCGGATTTTTAATATTTTTATTTACCGTTTTGGTATGTTCTTTCTCTTGTATTTTGTCATCTTTTCTGTAGTTTTGAAGAGGTTTGATCAAAAACTCTGCGTGTTATGAGTCAAAACCCGTCAAATAAAATTGCCGTTTTTTTTAAATGTTTCATATCTTCGGAAATATAAGTAGTACGTTCATAAAAATTTGTACAGTAATTATACATAGTATGCTAATTAATTACGGAAATTTATAGCTTATTTCGAGCTATTTTCGAAGAGTTATGTTCAAAACGCGGTTTTTCTTCTGACCCTCCTTTTTGTCATCCCCCAAATGCATGAGTGATTTAATTTCAGTGTGGAAATATCCGGTGAAGTCTATATTTTGTATGACTAAAGTTAAAGAACAATTGATCGCTTATTTTGCGATGAACGGTAGATTTTTCTTATGAATCTCAAGTGTTTCCATTATTTTGATAACTACTTGTGTATATATATATATATATATATATATATATATATATATATATATATATATATATATATATATATACACTGAAGTGACAAAAGTCATGGGATACCTCTTAATATCGTGTCGGCCCTCCTTTTGCCCGGCGAAGTGCAACAACTCGACGTGGCATGGACTCAACAAGTCGTTGGAAGTCTTCTGCAGGAATATTGAGCCATGCTGTCTCGATAGACGTCCATAATTGTGAAAGCGTTGATGGGGCAGGATTTTGGGCACGAACAGACCTCTCGATGGTGTCCCATAAATGCTCAATGGGATTCATGTCGGGCGATCTAGGTGGCCAAATCATTCGTTGGAATTGTCCAGAATTTTCTTCAAACCAATTGCGAACAGTTGTGGCCCGATGACATGGCGCATTGTCATCCATAAAAATCCCATCGTTGTTTGGGTACATGAAGTCCATGAATGGCTGCAAGTGATCTCCAAGTAGCTGCACATAAGCATTTCCAGTCAATGTTCGGTCCAGTCGCACTAGAGGACCAAGTCCATGCCATGAAAAAACAGCCCACACCATTGCGGAGCCACCACCAGCTTGAACAGTGCCTTGCTGACAGTTTGGGTCCATGGCTTCGTGGGGTCTGCGCCACACTCGAACCCTACCATCGGCTCTTACCAGCTGAAATCGTGACTCATTGGACCAGGCCACGGTTTTCCATTCATCTAGGGACCAACCGATATGCTCACGTGCCCACGAGAGTCGCTGCAAGCGATGTCGTTCTGTCAGTAAAGGCACTCGAGTCGGTCTTCTGCTGGAATAGCCCAAGAAATCCAAATTTCTCCGCACAGTTCTAGCAGACACGTCCATTGTACGTCCCACATTGATTTCTACGGTGATTTGACGCAGTGTTGCTTGTCTGTTAGAATTTACGACTCTTTGCAGACGTCGCCGGTCTCGATCTTTAAGTGCAGGCGGTCGACCACTGCGCTGTCCATGGTGGGATGTTATTCCTGAAATTTCATACTCTCGGCACACTCTTGACACAGTGGATCTGGGAATGTTGAATTCTCTAACGATTTCCGAAATGGCATGACCCATGCGTCTAGCTCCAACTAACATTCCGCGTTCAAAGTCTGTTAATTCACGTCGTGCGGTCATCATCACGTTAAAACCTCTTCACATGAATAACTTGAACAGAAATGAAAGCTCTGTAAAAGCACTGCGCATTTATACCTGTTCTATGCGATGCTACTGCCATCTGAAAATTTGCATATTGCTATCCCATGACTTTTGTCACTTCAGTGTATATAATATATAAAATTCTCGTGTCACAGTTTTCGTTGCCATACTCCTCCGAAACGGCTTGACCGATTTTGATAAAATTTTTTTTGCTTATCCAGTATCTATGAGAATCGGCCAACATCTATTTTTCATCCCCCTAAATGTTAGGGGTAGTCCACTCCTAAATTTTTTTTGTTCGCACATAACATCTGATCTACTGAACTAAAACAATATGTGTTATCGTAAATCCTTACTTCAATGAGCGACCCAATGGTCAAGTGGTTAGGCGCGTCAGGTTGAAGTTCCTGATGGAATGAGATCGAATCCACGTCCGCAAGGGTTTTTTCGAACAGCTGCATGGTTTTTTTTTTTTTTTTTTGAATGATTTTAATGATTGTAATGTCCTTATGCAGGTACATCTCCTCATGGGGATCTACCCCATTTTTTTATAGTACAAAATGACAGTTTTGGTCAGATCTTTGTTAAAATTGGCAATGGGGTCCTTCGATGCTGTAGAATTTTCTTATAGACGTTTTTGCCATTTTTGGGGGCTTTGAATCGATTGTGGCAATAAATGGTTTTTGATTTGCGGCACTTATATTATTTTTTCAAAAATTATATACACTATCAATTATATTATGTTAATTTTTGTACCTTTATAAAGTTCTGTATTTTATATCTTGCATTTACGTCAAATTCAAGGTTAAATTAAAAGTCAAAAATTCTGAAGAAGATAAATATATGTTAAAAATTAAAGTAACTATTTTTGTGATTTTCATATTGGTTGTGACCAAAAAACATCATTACAAACAAATAAAATGTATCAAACACCATGAGTGTTGAGTTATTAGGCAAAATCTGCTGTATAAAGTTTTTTTTCACTGCTAGAGGGGGGGGGGTATGAACGACCATTAAAGTGACACAAATTTAAAAAAAATAAAGGTGGGATCTCCAATTATCTTGCTTCGTAATTTGAACTGTGCAACGGTACGCGATTAGTCATTCAAAAATTAATGAAAAACGTGATCGAAGCCAGGGTTTTAACTGGCAAGTTCAGAGGTGAAAATATACTCATACCACGGATTCCTATTATACCTACAGATGTGCCAATTCAATTCAAACGTATTCAGTTTCCGATTAGATTGGCATTTGCAATGACTATCAACAAATCCCAAGGTCAAACGATGTCTGTTTGTGGCTTAGATTTGAGAACACCATGTTTTTCACACGGACAATTATACGTGGCATGCTCTCGAGTGGGTAAACCATCCAGTTTGTTTGTGTTAGCTAAAGATGGACTAACAAAAAATATTGTTCACGCTATAGCATTAAGAGATTGATATTGTTTAATAGTGTTACTGTCGAAATTGTTTAATTAATGATATATAATTTTAAGGAATAAATTATAATAACTTAAAAATAATGTTTGCCTTTTGTTATTTTTATATTCCCGCATCGTTCACAGCGCTCCATGCTTATTTCACGCATATACTACATTCCTACATACATACAATATACACATTCTACCATACATACATACATACTTACAATAAGTAAGCTATTTTTTGTCAACACTAGAAATTACTAGGAAATTATTTATATGGCAAAACAACGTTTGCCGGGTCAACTAGTATATATATATATATATATATATATATATATATATATATATATATATATATATATATATATATATATATATATATATATATATTAGGGGGATTCAAAAAACTTTTTTTGAATTTCTTTGATCTTACCCCGCAGTTTTTTTACATTAATCATAAATGTGATGTATGTGAAATTTTAGCTCAATTGAATAATATTTAGAGGTCGCGCAACGCCGATTGAATTCTGTTGAAAATTAGCAAGTTAGTTTACTCTACTAAGTAATTAATTAATAAAACAATGGCTTAAAGTGTTCAAACCCCCCCCCCCCCCCCCCCCCCGCTCCTAAGCTGCATCCTCTCTTATCTGAGTTTGGGTAGAAAAGGCAGCTGTAAGCTCGGACAATAGTTTCTGTTTTCTTTTCCGTTGTTTGAGGTGTATGAGTTTATTCGGCTAAAACACCTAGCATCCACTCTAGACAGGGCCCAATATAAGTGACCAAAAAGCCACTTTGGTAGTAACAGCTACAGTACAAAGTGTGGATCAAAATGGGGTGCATTTGACAACGTCCATAAAAAGTTTAAGGCGAATTATTCGCTCTGAATCAGCAGTTAACTTACAAAAATCGTTTAAATCTATGAATTCCTCTGATGGAACAAAACACTAATGCAAAATATATCTGGGAAAATAAAGGAGGATTGGCGGAATTCACACCAGTATTAATATCAGGACCACAAGCATTGATGATTAACTTCTGGGTACTCCTAAGTTAGAGTCAGACATATAAATTGCTACGGCAAATGCTGCTGTAAGATAACCTGTTAGATGAATGGTAACTTTTACTGAACTTCGTACGTGGTTTGTGTTTCGATACGACATGTAGTGCCGGTACTAAAGTTGGAGCATGTTTGAACTTGGAAAAAAAAGCTAGGGAAGCAACTT
Organism: Uloborus plumipes; assembly: GCA_038373865.1. Lineage (NCBI taxonomy): Eukaryota > Metazoa > Arthropoda > Arachnida > Araneae > Uloboridae > Uloborus > Uloborus plumipes. The sequence goes on from JAXGGA010000148.1 coordinate 75,024, forward strand.
TTATATTGTGCTTTCCGCCATTATGTTTTAGACATTGTGCTTTCTGTCGTATTATAACCGAAGTCTATTTTAGTCTTGGTCTCTCGGTATTTTAACCGATAAACCAAGAAATAGGTAGATATTGGGGTTTTTGATTGTGTGAAATGTCAATTGCGGTGTTCAAGCAATTGCGTGGAACCATACACTGCCATTGGATCTACAATACTGCTTTTTAAGCGGTTTCAGCAATCATAGTCAAGAATACAACCTTCTAATTTTAAAGATGGAGTGAGAAACGATGAGGTTGAGGAGTTGGTAGCCAATTCAGAGCGATGTGCAACTAATAATGGAAGTTGCGCTAAGTCAACTTCTAATGACACATGCAAAAGAAGTGTACAAGAAGATACTGGAGCTTAGTGTGATTTTCTTGAGAGGAGCACCTTCTTGTGGTGTATGTTTTCGTGTCCCGGGAGCAATTCCCCATGTTATGTGGGGGTCAAAGATTCTTCAAGCCGTGAATATTTCGCAACCAGTTCAAACTTGCAGACGGATAAAGAAAAGGTATTCGTAACAAATGAATATGAATTCCTTCACATTCTTATCGTTAATGAGAAAGAATATCTAAGAGCTAGGTTCATAGCAACCCATTTCTGTCCAAGCACTGAGAACATTTACGGCGTCCTGATTCATAAAAAGAAGAAACTCAAAAAATATCAGCTGTTTGATCCTGAGCATTACAAACTTCAAAATAGCTACCAACGAGACTTTGTACTACCTGAGGATTGTAAACGACAATATGGAGCTTGGCACGGCCCTTAGGGCCCTGCTCCACATCAGCAGAAAACGCGATCGGAACCGAAGGCAGAAACCAAAAAACCGGGTACTTTCCATAGGAACAACCATTTAATCCATTTTACGTTTCTGCTTTATTTTTCTGCTTTACGTCAATGTGAAGCAGGGCCCTTATTGAAGCATTTGTTAAGAATATCACTAAAGACGAAGAACAAAGACATTGTCTTCTTCAAGTGGTACAAGAACACAGAAAAAAGTTTCAAAGTTGCAAAAAAGTAACATTTAAAAGTATTGCAAGAATTAATGGTATACGCCCAAAATGTCGCCGGGAAAAAAAGGTCGCGGAAGCAAAATGTCGCGTCCAAAATGTCGCCGAGCCAAAATGTCGCTGGCAAAAATGTCGCCGATCTGAAATGTCGCGGGTAAAAATTTCGCCAGTCCAAAATGTCGCAGGTCCAAAATGTCGCAGGTCCAAAATGTCGTCAGACAAAAATGTAGAATGTCCGATATTGATCCACTTTGTCCCAAAAAATTAAAACATTCCAAAAGGCGTTTTATCACCAAATTAACAAAACATTTTTAATTGCTGTTGATGAACGTGTGCGTTAATGATAGCATGGACGAAAATTTTTGAAAAATACTACAAAAAATTTACGTTTGTGAAGAACGTGAATTTTATCTTTTACTAGCAGTACCCGCACGGCGCTGCCCGTGCAATAAATGTAAAGGAAGTTAACTAAATAAAGTTTAACTCACTCTTAAGACTTTTCTTCTTTTCGTATGCGTGTGTTTGCGTGTGACGAACTTATTTATTTTTAGCGAAATTTTTACGTTTTAATCAGGGACGTCATTTCGAAATTTTCCGGGGGGGGGGAGGGTTCATACACAATGTAAAATTCACCAAAAAGTGGCAAAAACCACCCACACTTATATGTAAATACATTGATTTCCCAAAGTCGGGGGGGGGGGGCAATTCACCCCCCCCCCCTAAATAACGGACCTGGTTTCAATGGAACTTTTGACGCAACTGTAGTGCCAAGATTTTCGAAAACTCTCAACGAACACAACTATTTTGCCCTTGAAATTTAACATAATTCACCGATTTAACCGTAATTTCAATGTAAAATTGGTCCCCTAATCTAAATTTATTAACATAGGGAACCGATTGTGTCAAGTAGCTCAGCCTCAACCAGTCTTCCATGATTTAATGTGAATATTAAAAGGCAAGAAATATAATGTCTTTTGCACCATCTCTTTGAAGTGATTACAATCTAACAGTGACCCTCAAAAAAGCAAGATTTCACTGGCTGGGAGGTTTGGTAAATTTCCCGATTGTTGCCAAACTTTACGACGCCAAATACGAAGGGTAACTGAATAGCGGTGTTACCGAAAATGTCAGAATGGAACTATTATTGCTAAAAATTTAGTGATGGCGGCATTAAATACATGTTTTAAACATGCAATAAAATACGCTTTAGACTGCAAACAACTACTGTTCCTTCCCAGAGCGTTTTCTTTTTCTTTGATTTGTAGAAAGTAGTGTTTCACTGGCTGGGAGGTTTGGTAAATATCCCTATTGTTGCCAAACTTTACCACGCCAAATACGAAGAGTAACTGAATAGATATCACTAAATGTTTAAAAATAATAGTTCCATTCTGATATTTTCGGTAACACCGAATTTTGAGGAAGTCAACTGAATAAATTCACTTTAACTCTGAAGTAAAATTATTATATCCTTTAGTTCAAATGCGCTTCATCTTTTAAATTCCACTTAATCTCATGTTAAAGTTTAAATCAATTCGCCAAATAAATCAAAAAGACAGAAAATTAAGAAAGAAACAGGATATATATTAATTATTCAAATTGAATAAATTTTCAAGGCTTAAATCTACACGCAAATTTAAACCGCAAAGTAACTTGAGGGACAAAAGAGCAGCTGATCTGGAAAATGGATCTAGTGTTTCAGTTCTGCGTACAGAGTTAGGCCTTGAAAATTGACTAAATTTGATTAATTAATATCTCCTGTCCTAATTAACGAACAGAAACGTGCTAAAACTTTTCTTTTTCAGAAAAAAAAACCCTTTTCAACGATATATAATGTTTTGGGGTGGGGGAAGGTTTTCTCCCCTAAATTATGGCGGATACACCAAAAATGAGACTAATTAATTAATTTAAAAATAACTAATTCGAAATTTAGAATTTGGCTTTCGAGGTGCATCACACGGGGATACGTTCGAATTTTTGGGCCAAGTTTCAGGTCTGTGGGTGCTGTGGGGGCTTCTGGCCAGCGGTTACAAACGTACAAACAAACGAACACCGTCATCTTTATATATGTATAGATTCAGAGTTACATGCATACAAACTAATGCCCCTGCATAAACGAGCCGACGCATCAAGATTAAGTTTCACCACTTTGGATCCAGCTCGTGTTATGTCTTCTCTGGCATGGTGGTTGATGAATGGTTGGCTTTTCTGACAAGTTGTCGCGTTCTAACAAATTTTCAATGAGAGCAATTATTAGCGGCACGTGAATTTGGCATAGCTTGGCACTGTCTGAAATTTTTCTGTGGGAACCCTAATAAAAAAGTGAAAGTAAAAGTAATGAACTGGATCCAGTGGTCGAAATTAAGCTTGATGCGTCAGCCTGTATATATAGCGGCTCTAATACAAACAAACAAATCCACATGTGAAACTAATAGAAGTGTATTAAAAAGGAAGAAATTTAGCGTCCCTGGGCTCTAAGTACAGCCCCGAAAAAACTATATCATTACTTCCGTACTGAAATAATTTAAGCTTTAGAAGAAATCAATTTAGGTACATTTTTGTTAATAAATTAAGCTAATTTTCTAAACTACTACGTTTAAAAAAAGTTAGTAAACAGGTGTGTTTATCATATCGTGATAAGCTTATTAGTAAACTTGAGCTACATAATTAAGCTGCATTGAATTTGAATTACTGGCTACATTAAATCTACTATGAACTTAGCGTCATTTTGGAACGGCTATATTTCGGACTGGCGACATTTTGGGCAGGCGACATTCTTGACCGTCGACATTTTGGGCACGCGACATTTTGGCTCGGCGACATTTTGGGCACGCGACATTTTGGACCGGCGACATTTTGGCCCGGCGACATTTTTGACCGGCAACATTTTGGGCATGCGACATTTTGGCCCGCGACATTTTGGGCACGCGACATTTTGGACCGGCGACATTTTGGTCCGCGACATTTTGACACCAAACCAAAATTAATGAGCGAGTTACTATATATTTAATGTATTTGACTTTTTTTTCATATTTTTTTCCGTAAATTGATTAGTTTTCATATTTTTCTGTATTTTATTGGTTTTTAAATATATCAGTTTGTAATTGCACACTTTTTTTCTTCAGATATAAAAAAGCAATAAAGTAACTTTATTACTATTCTTTGCATTCGCATTTGTGCCACTATCACGAAATTTGAAGTACTCCTAAAAATATAGTTTACTACAATTTGGGCAAATAATTCAGTGTATATAAAGGTACTAAATAAGACGGTAAGACGAACAAAAATACAAAGGCTATTTTTTCCATAGATATCATTAACTTTCACATTTTTGTCAATATCACGAAATTTGAAGGCGTTTGCGCGACCTCTAAATATTAATATATTTTTTCAAAGTTTTGCACAAATTATCAGTGTATATAGTGGCAGAAAAAAAGAGGATAAGACCGACAAAAATATATAGTTTATTTTTTTCCATACATTTCTGAATCACCCTAATGTATATATATCCAGCAAAAAAAGCTTGATAAAAATATGCGATATGCAGACGTATTAAGAAGTTTTCATTCTTAATCACCTTAATCAGAAGTTTCAGAATTAATCTCATTAGAAAACATTTTCTATGATTAATATCGATGTTTTGCTCTCGATGTTTCTAAAACATTTATAATTGCTTTCGGCATTTTTTTTTTTTTTTTTAATTTTATTTATTTCATTATTAGTCTTTATGTGAATGTTTTACATTTCAACAAAAAAAATCATCAAGATATGCGGCCAAAAGTTATATCGTTAATCAGCCGTTACACTATCAATCTCGTTAGAAAACGTTTTTGATAGTTGATCGATGTTACCATCGATGTCTTAAGGTCGATGTATTTTAATGATCACTGTTTCGCGTTCGATGTTTTTTTTTTCTTTCGATGTCTGTTTTACACTTCAGCAAAAAGCAGTAAAAAAGATTTTCATCTTTAACGGTTGCAATATCTATCGTATTGAAATAGTTTTTTTTAAATTACTATCGATGATTTACGGTCAACTACTTTTAAACATCGTTGTTTTTGTTTTCCTTAGAATTTTTTTCTATAACGGTGTTTTACATTTCAACAAAAAAGTTTCATGAAAATATGTGATAAATAAAAGTTATACAGTTAATCAACAGTTGCAGTATCTACCTCACTGAAGAAGTTTTCTATACTTGACAACAGTATCATACGATTGATGTTTTCATGAGACAAAAGATAAATCTTATTGAGTGATATAAAGAGGCACAATGTATGAGGGAGTTACTGTATTACTCTGCATTTAAATGTGTAAGTAAATTTTATAAAAAAAAGTTCGATGTTTTTTGATCGATGTATCGATGCCTTTATTTCGGAACATCGATGTCTTGAAACGATGTTTTGCCTTCGATGTCGCACCCCTAATTCCGAGTATAAAAATTTTGAAAATCGGTAGGGCCTAAGTCCCCTACGCCTTAGGGCCCCCCAAAAAAACTGTTTCCAATCGCGGGTACCATCTGTCGGCCTCTCAGCAAAGTACAAGGAGTGGAACTTAAAAGCTTCAGCATGATTCCAGCCATTCAGGATTCATAATACTAAATGAATATAAGCGGGACTTCTGAGTCCCGTCGGGGCATAAAGGGTTCAATCTTTCCCTGCCTATTTGCTACAGGGAGGATCGAAATTCCCGAGTTCGACATAAATCGTCAATGCATCTTAATCAATTTTTGAAACACAGATACACAAACGTAAATTCCCACCTGAGGCATTCGTCTTCTGAAAGCTTCGGTTTCCCATTGAAGATGCAGCTCTGAATCATTCCTGTCTTTTGGTGGCCCAAATTTTTCTTCAGAGAAGTGTTCCCTTTTTGCAACATTTCGTAAATTAAGTCTCCGATCTCTTGTTCGGTCATTGTCTGTAAAAAAAAAGAAGCTTGTTTAATCAGAAAGTACATGGTGTGTAATAGGGATGCACCGATTAATCGGCCATAATCGGCCACTTTGCCGATTATTAATGATCGGAAAAATTGGGGCGATTAATCGGGCGAAAAAATATTTTAAAAGTATTGTTCTTTAAAGTACACCTTCACTACGAAATTATGATAAATAATTTTATTAACCGTAATAATAACCCTTACAGTTGATATAAAGTTTTTAATAAATTAATTCTCATACTGTAAATAAATATACACATTCGCAATGTTGCAACATTTTTCACGTGGCTATATGTTTTTTCTTAGCACGGTGCTTTTACACAATCTCTAATTTTCATAAAAAATAGAAGTCTTGAATTAAATTGCTACCGATTATTAAAAAAATTTAATTAGAAGTAATCTTAAATTGGAGTGCTCGCCACAGACACCCCCCCCCATATTTTTTGCATTTTTATGTCCAATTAACATAATTAACATAATTTACAATGTGTTAACGTGATATTAATGACAATAATATGAAAATTAGTTCCAAGAAATTTGACAAAATATTGAAATTATTTTGTGAAAATTAGGAAAATGGAAAAATACTTTCTCTTAGAAATAAATTACTTACTATTTCTATACTCGGAATTGAAAAGAGAGAAAAAATACTGATTGAAAATTGGTAGTATTGAAAACAATCATCCTTATCCTTACTCGGCTCAGCCGATTAATCGGTAATCGGCCAATTTGCTTATCGGTGCATCTCTAGTGTGTAATATAGTAAAACTCCGTTATACAACACCTCTACTGTATAAACAAAAGATGAGTTTGCACTTTTTCTGAAAATTTTGAAGCTTACCTTTTTCTGAGTCTCGTCACAGTTTCCTGGGAAGTTATAGCAATATTCACTTCTTCTAACTCTAAAAAAAATCAATAAATATTTATTGGCATCAATGTACCACTTGTATGTAAATACATTGATTTTCCAAAGTGTGGGTCTACTTGATCCCCGCCCCCTTCCTCCCAATCATCTAAGTAACCAGAATGAGCTGAATTTTATAATCCAAATCAGCGCTTAAAAATCCAAGCAAATATTGAAATACAGCAAATGTTATAGTTTTCAGAAAACGAAAATAAAGCTGGAGTAGCACTGTTATACAAATTTGTTGCGTAATATTTTCGAATTTATTCAACAAAATCATTTGACGTTAAAGTCGATAACCAATTGCATGGCATATTTAGATACTTGAGATTTCGACCGAATCGCCAACTTTTGGGTAATTCGCTTCGTTTTGGCAAAATAGGCAACCCCCCAAAAAAGGCTCAAGATCATATCATTTTTATGAAAATATTATTGAACTCGCTAAGAGGCTGAACTATAATAATATATTTTGTGGTGAACGAGAACAGCGAGTTTCGTAGCTCCCTAGTCTAATAATGAAAGTCAGCTGCAAACCAAAATCTGAATAAACTATTAAATCAACAGGCAGGCGATCTATTAGTCTATTTAATTAGATTGTTCATAGATGGCGCTACTCAAACACGTTTGAATTACTAATTTCAACAGTGGCATTGTGAAATAACTAGCCAGAGCAATGGATCTCCTGCTATGCAATAACTCTGACATATAGCAAACGAATACAAAAAAAAAAGGAATTACTGTCCGACCATGAAAGCTGCGCCTAGCACTCGCAAACAGTTCCACTTAAAAAAGGGTAGATGGGTTGTGGGTGATAATTTTCCGAAGTTTTCAATTTAAAACTTGAATTTGCTATATCCTTTTGACATATTCAACTATGTATTTGAAATTAACATCGTTCCACCTTGTTTGATACGGTTCAAAATGCTTTTTATTATTCTTCTCCTTATTGTTATCTTACCTAACACCCCTATTTTGGTACGATCAGAGAAGACCTGACGCATGCGTAAATGCGCTGAAGGTTTTACCTAAGAAGATCAGACAGTACCTCTTACCTATTTGTATTGCAAAGCGTGATGGCAGGAAACTCGGCAAGACCGTCATTTTCCACCTCAATTTGCACGACGGATGGCTTGTTCATATACATCTGAGAAAAGTGGTACGTTTGGTACGCGAACCCGATGAGGCACAAAGAAAGCACCACAGCCCAAAGAACCCTCCTCAGGACATTTGTAGCAGCTGTGACTCCGTTCACACCACTGATGGAAGACTTGGCGAGTGCGTCGACGAAATATTGCAACACCGTAGGGCTCTTGTCTTTCACTGGATCCGGTGGAGTGAGTCCCTTTAGTTTTGAAGAGGGTACGTGGGATGTGATGTACCATGACCAGTCCAAAGTTTTATCCTCGTCTGCGTTTCTGAAATGGACGGGGTACTCTGCGTATGCACGATCTGGCTCAACAAACCGAACAGGAAATGTTTTTCGTGGATCGGGCTCTCTTGGGTACCTTCCACAAACACATTCCCTCATTCCTACTGAATAATAGCTCTAAAAAATTAATAAGAAATTAAGTAATCAGCTGATAAACTTCATGTTTCCCAATATAAACAAGGCGTATTTTTAAAGTAAGTACCGTTTTGGTATAAATTAAAAACAAGCAAAGATATCTGTAATTTTTTTTACATGAAAGCCCATACCTTAAACTACTTTTCTACATAATTGCCACCAATACAACGGCACTTATCATATCGTACAATCAGCTTTAAAGTCCCTCTTCAAAGAAATATGCCGCCACTGCATTTCGATCAACCTGACATCACCGTCATTATCGTGGCACTAGCTAGCCGCCTAGGTGCTGCTTCAGATGAAAAAACAGGTAGTAGTCACTAGATGCTCGATCTGGGTTGCTTTTGTACAAAATCTTCATTAATGAAGGAAGGTCGTCCACTCCGTTCCTTGGTGTGCACATTAGAACTATGTATTTAGAATTAGCATCGTTCTACGTTGTTTCTTACGGCTCAAAATGCTTCTCATCATTCTTCCCCTTATTGTTCTCTTACTATCACCCCTATTTTGGTAAGATCAGAGAAGACCAGACGCATGCGTAAATACGCGGAAGGTTTTACCTAAGAAAATCACACAGTAGCCTTAGATGAACCTGATTCGTCAAGCGCCTTTTTCGGCTGACGCCATCCAGTATAAAATTAGATTACATAGTTTCATTTACTTATAACGTACTTTTACGTATTCCAAAACGTTTTGAAGTATTCCATACTATACAGAAGTATTAAATCATCAAATTTTTAAATGCTGATTAGATGTTCTTAATTAACACCAAACAGATTGACGAAAATTCAAATACAAAATGTATTCTCTCTTGTCTTTCACGTACCTATTCAGCTGAGCGAATTTAAATGATATTCTTCAGTGGCATCAAGTTCCATTCAATTTGTATGTCAAGAGGCTAAGCAAATGTTTCAGTAAATAAACCTTCTTTTACTATTACCTCCAGAGAGAACAATTTTGCTGATTAGGAGCACATATGGATCGTAAGCTTACGTAGATGGTAAAAAAGAGTCCCTATGATAAAACTATTACACATTTTACCCCACACTTTAATATCCCTAATACACGTGGAAGCTGTAAACACAAGCTAGTATCCGATTACCCAAAACCCTTCAATCACGTAGTTCAGAGTCGATCTAGACAAATACTATCACTACCTTTCTCAACCAAACATGATCAATCAAATCTTTCAATACAGCTTCGTATACGGCTCTTATATTGAGTAAAATCAATTTGAAACTATCTAACCTTGACTGAGCATCACATCTATCCGGTTCCGATGTTTACCAAGCTGTATGGCTGAAATGAATTGTTGAGGTTTATTTAAAGGTGGCTCAGTGAAATTAATGTTCGAGTAACTTGTAAAATAATTTTAAGTTTTTCTCAAAACAAATCGTAAAGATTAACCCTACAAAAAAATCACATTTCAATCCTTGACGAAACAAAAACATCAAAAGAAACTTCATAAATTGTAATTAAAAGTTATGTTGCATTTAATGTGATTATTTTTCCTTCTTCTATGCATAGATATCTTGCCATTTAAGGCGACTTTGTGCTACGTAAGGAATAAGATGCTTAAAAATGTTTCAATAAAAGTAGCAGAAAGAATTTTTACTTTTTTTTTTTAATGTTTCGAAACATTTCTTGGGCTCTTTACGCCGTAACAAAATTTTTATAATGTGTAGCGTTGCATTAGAATATTGCAGTGTAGCTGCAGCACTTCCAACAACTTCAAAACTTGCTTACAAACAGTCACTTCCGAATTATTGAATGATTCAATAAACGTTCAATGCTCAACTCAAACGGATTTTTTTTTTCTTTTGAGTGTTTTTTTTTTTTTTTGTACAATTTTGTTTCCTTAAAAAAAAGCATTAATATAGATAAATTTAAATGACAAAACTTAATCTAAACAAAAGAATTCCAAATTATTAATTCGAATCATTTAAGATTTATATAAAAAAAGTATCATTAGGGCAAGTGCTGTAGATATAACCATCATGATAAATGTAAAGGTGAACTCGACCATAATATCCATATCTTTACCACCACATCCTAAATACCATTTCTTTTTTATGCATATGCCTTGTATTACCTGACGTATAAAATAACCGTCCAATGAAATAACGGGTGCAAATTTTTTCTCAATTTCCATTCCATTTGATTTGTAGAAACAAAAAATACAGCGAGTAGGGCACTATCGCAATTCATGATTTCGAAAAACATAATTTAAGAGTTCAAGAGGTCAACATTCAAATGAATGCCAGAGACTGGGTACTGGAGGTTTTTATTATTTTTTGAATACATTTTTATTAGTACTTATTTATTTTATCTTTTAAAACCAAATAAACCAAGCAATTTGATGAGGAGCGAAAATAATCAGCACGGCTCGAAGTAAAAGTATAGTAAAACCACGAAGAGATGGCGGGTCGATAGGAAGCTGAAACGGACCATTTCATTTTGAAATAGATAGAATCTGCATGAACGCGTACGCAGTGAAGTCTCACGTTCTCGCTTATCCAACATGTTTTTAACCCTTTATGTCTCAAATTAATTTTGCTAATTTTGAAAATCAGTGATGTCTAAGGCCCCCTACGCCTTAGGGTCCCCAAGAAAACTGTTTAAGGTCGCAGGTACCATCGGTCGGACTCTCAGAGAAGTACAAAGAGTGGTACTCAAAAGCTTCAGTATGATTCCAGCCATGTAGGATTCATAATACTAAATTAATATAAGCGGGAATTCTCTTCGCGGTTTATTTATTTAGTACAGTAACCCCTCATTATATCGTACTTTTCGGGGGACAAGAAAAAAGCGCAATATATCCGAAAGCGCGATATAACCGAAGTCATTAAAAATAGTTTTCTATCCAGCATGCAAGTAAATTATACGTGAATATACATAAAAATTCATTTATTCACCTTGAAATCTTGAATTTTATCTGGAAGCATTTTCTAGTAGAGAGCAGTTTCATCAGCATTATAGATTTGCTCATCTACCAAATCTAGCTCAACAATTTTTCGATTCAATTCATCAGGAAAACAGGCTGCAGCTGTATCCTCGGCCGATCGTTTTCCCCGCAAATTTATAATTGGCCTATACCGTGTCTTTTTTGCAACAAAATAAATCAGAAAGAGACCTTTTCTGAGCACCTTACATATTTTCTCAAAAATGGTTTCGAACTAAAAGTTTTTTTTTTGGGGGGGGGGGGAGACAATAGAAAAGAGCGATATATCCGAATGAGCGATATAACGAGGCGCGATATAACGGGGGGCTACTGTATTATTTTTTTTTATCCTGAATGAATATATCGTTAGAATTTGAGATGAATAAAAGAAACGAAGATTGAAAAACAATTGCATAGTTTAAACATAAATTCGATTACTAAGGGTCATTATCATTTTTCTCAAACAACAAAAACTTAAATTTTGCATCATGTTTGTTTTATTGGATTTAAGCTTGGGGAAAAATGCATTTATCACTAACTGTTATAATTTCTTTGTATCATCAAAAGTGTAAAAAGACGTTTTTAATACGCTTTTACTAGTTTCAGATGAGGGTTTGTTTGTTTCTCTGTTTGTATGTAAGTATGTAAGTATGTAACTCTGAATAAGGGATAAAATTCTTTACAAATATAACAGTAATATATTTAATTCTATTATTAATACTAAAGGCTAAACTATATTACATTTGATGTATTATAAGTGTTTCAATTGTTTGTGTACGTAACTCTGAGTAAAAGATAAAATTCACGCTCTTTGCAAACATAAAAGTAATATAATTAATACTATTATTAATACTGAATGCTAAACTGCATTACATGGTGTTGTATTAAAAGTGCTTGTAAACTTAGTGGATATTCAATAGTTTTGAAAATCAGAGTATCGTGAAATAATTTGATGAACTCACACTAAAAGCGTACTTTTTAGCTTTTTTAAACTATATTTTCAATTATTTTACAATACTTACCTTTAATTTGCTTAAAATAAAATCCGCTTGTTTTGACCCCCCAAAGTATTCTTCCAAAGTACATCACCTTTTCCCTTTAATAACTTTATACAAAATGAGTCTGTGTAAAATAGGTCGGAAAAGAAACTAGAATAACCGAGCTGAGTTATTCGAAAAACCTCGCTCGTAAACAACATCCACTTAAAGATTTCACTAAATGTTCACCTTTACACAAACGGCGCATTTTAGTACCGAAAGTCAGGCAGACCCTTTTCTCTTAATGCAACCACTTTTTAGCGATGGCACGCAAGGTAATTTCGAAGATGTTGGGAAAAATTGGTATAAATGGAAAAATATTCCCAGTACCTTTTTCTTTTCTGCTTTTTTTTCCTGGAATTTTTGAGGGCGATAGGGAGACGATGATTACTTTTAAAAAATAATAATAATAATAAGGATAAAAAGCCATCAAATATCAAAAATGAAAACGGACACAAAACCGTTCAAAGTTCAGATAAGGAATCTAAGTTTACAAAAATAAATAAATAAATAAAGTTTAGGGGGTCCTCAGGTGAACCGTAAGAAAGTATTTCATCCCTAAGGGGCAAGTTTATGAATTTTCAAATTTTTTTTTTAATTTTAAGTGTAAGTGTTTTTAATCCCCTACCCCTCTCCTAAATTCCAAATTTTAAAAAAATAATATTTCATAAACATGTACTTCTGTAAGTATTTCCTTTGAAACATCTCGCAGTTTGTACTGGAAGAGAAAGAAAGCGGGAAGGGATTGGGGGGGTGTAAAAAAGTACTTTTTTTCCTTAACCCTTCAAGAGTGATTGAATAAAATATAATTTATTTATTTTGTTACAAACAAAAATTAGTCATTTAGATTTTCAATAACAACTGTTCATTAGCGCCTACCTATGTGTTCTTTGAAAGAAGAAAGGGGGGGGGGGCGATAGATGTCAGAGTCAATCAACGTCTAGAGGGGGGAGCAATAGAGATGGAAAAAGGTTGGAAACCACTGACCCATAGTACAATAAAGCAAATCTTCTTATCTTTCAACAGCAATGTCGGCATTGAATGACATCAATTACAGTAACTCTTTCCTATACCGCGATTGACAAGAGATAACAAAATACTCAATATATCCGAACACTGCACACTAAAGTCAATACTCATAGCTATTTTACTAACATTCATGTAATTAATATGAGCATTTGCAATTAAGTTTTTTTTTCCTACTTGGGAGAAGGTCTGAATAAAAGACAAAAGAGAAAAAATTATCAGCTTAACCTGTTTTTTCAGAAATCCGCCAAACACCGAATTTGTTCTTTCGAGAAATTGCAATAAAAACTGTTTAAAATAAATACTCTACATTTTATGTGACTATTAAAAAAAAATGCTGCATGAAGTAGACTTCATTGGAATACTTTATACTGGGTTTCAAAATGTTCCAAGCACCAAGTATTTCAATCATGAAAAAGGAAATTGCTACAAAATGAAATTAAAAACTTATCAATGTTGGAAAGAGCACTAATATTTTATTATGTAACAAAACGTAATTCACACGCCTTTTATATCAAGAAAACTGCATTTTTCCTTCTTGAGTTGTTGCATAAGGATATGAACACGGACAAAAAAGTGGATTAGTAGCCATTTCATAGATATTCTAATACACTAGTTTTCTAATTAGTGTATAAACGGTCAGACGTGGAGCGAGATAGGTCTTTTAATGTGTTTTAGTCGATTTTTCCCCCGAATGAGAGGGGATGAAAACTTTTGATTCTAAAATTGGCATATTTCTCCACATTTGCTCATTTATATGTGCACCATTACTAAGAAGCCATTGTCAAGTTCCATTTACAGTGTGGATGAATACAATGCCCTATTTGAAATAGGCCATTCCACGTAACGGAACGGGAACTGTTTTGTCAGTAGATTTCGTTCTATAAATACAAATAAAATGCACTCGGAATTTTTTTAGTTGGTAGCAACGGCAATGATTTGTCATACCAATTACGTATAAAATTTAAAATTACGTATTTCTTTGAAAATAACCGAATGTTAAGCATTAAAATGCCTGTGACGGAATGAGACTCGTATGAGTCCCGTTCCGCTACAGGCATTATATTGCTTATCCTTGAATCATTTTCTTTAAAACTATGAACTTTTGACTTTCCATGTAATTCTCATGACAAATCTTAACTTTGCTACCAACAAAAAAATTCCTAACTTGCTTTATTTGTATGTATGGAACAAAATCCACTGACAAAACAGCTCCAAATGTCCCGTCCCGTCACGTGGAATGTCCCAAATACCCAATGGTCCGCTCGTTTCCTTAACGGAAAATACAATTTCTTCGAGTAGATCTTCGTAGGTTATTGCATTCATTCTGCCGGAGAAGAATCCAGTATCAGCTTTATCACACAATTTCAAACGCTGTCGATGCCATAAGTGACCCTCCATCTTGCTACCGTTTTGAAAATTTTTCAGTTTATTTGCGCAATCATGCAAATAATAAGAAAAACCGTCAAGACCACCTTAATCTAAATTGAACCTTTTTTTTTCACCGGAAAATAATATTCCTTCGTGTTTTAACTTCTAGGATATGAGGTGTTTGATCGGTTGCATTTTA
Organism: Uloborus plumipes; assembly: GCA_038373865.1. Taxonomy (NCBI): domain Eukaryota; kingdom Metazoa; phylum Arthropoda; class Arachnida; order Araneae; family Uloboridae; genus Uloborus; species Uloborus plumipes. Next base: position 90,034 of record JAXGGA010000148.1, read on the forward strand.
TTCTACTATACTCGGTTACTTTAAAATAGGTGGATCTAATTTAGAAATGTTGCGTCGTCTCCATGGAAACCCTACGAAAGAAAACAGCTCCGCACTTTTTTTATGCACTGCTGTTGAGGCATTTCATTTATTTTATGTTTATCGAATGAGGCTTACGCTTTTATTTATGTCCTCATGTCTCGACTATTTCTCAACGTTTTCTAACAAATCTAGTCGTACATAAAAAACGCAAAAATTTCGAAGAAAAAGTTGTGCTTTATCAACTTTGATTCTTTAATAGAATAATAGTTTACGTTACGCATTAAGTAATTTCAACCGTCTGCATTTGACCATTGCTGCAAAAGCTAAGTGGAGAAAAAGTCCACAGCGTCGTAACTATGACAACCATCAGGGGAAAAGTGCAGAGAGTGGGAAATTAATTTTACTTTGAGCCGCCTCCTCTCGTTACACAAGATATAGTAATGTTGTAAGCATATGTAGTTGGGATTTTTTTTCTTGTACTTCAGCGCTTTGGAGCTATTGGCGATTCTCTGGTAAACTCACCTAAAGTTGTACTCCAACAGCTCACTTCCATAGCTTTGGCGTGCGTCCCGGATATTTTTTTTTTCCCAACAATCTGCCTGTAATCGAAGAAATAACCTCCTCCTTTGTTGAAGTCGGTTAAAAATATTACACCTGATTCTTTGCGATAACTTATGCTCTATGCCCTTCCTCATAAAAAAAAACATTTTTTTTTCATATCTCATACTCTTAAGATTCACTTTAAGGACATGCTAGAAAGTTACCAGGACTCCAAAGAGCATTTATATGCTATTTAGCATATAAATGCTGGGTTACTTCATGATGCGGAGTCATATACAATACTTCTGATCAGTTTATATGCTTGTTCAATGTAAACTTCATATTAGTGTTTATATCTTCACTTTTTAAGGCAATCTACGCTTTCTGAAAATTTAAAGTGGCACATAAGTGTATCAGGAAAGATTATCGTACTCGACCCCAGACTAACATTTGCTGATAACTATTTATAAATTTTGTCTTGCTATCAAAAACATACGAGCAGTCATTATCATTTTACAATTCAGTAAATAAACAAAAGACCTTTTTTCTTGTTTTAATTTCCTACACAGAAAAATGTTACTAAAATGTTTACACTTGACTGGTTTTTGTAATAAACACATTGTTCTAATATATTTACAAATCTCTTTACTTTTGCTCTCAGCTTTTTGAGTTTGTAATAAAAAGCAGAATGTTAGCTAGGATTAGTATTCTTGTTTTTGCATTAACTAATGACATTATTGTAACTGCTGCTCATAGTGGAAAAATAACTACTCGTCTTCCAAAAAAAAAACATTGCGGGTATACACTCGGTTCATTATCCACCTATGCAAAAAGTTGCTAGAGCAGATTTTTTTTTCATTCTCAGACATATTTCGATTAAGATTGGTAAAATCCTTATTTTTATTTATTATTTTTTTTAATTGCTCAACCTATAATAATACGATGTAGCAGTCCAATCAAAACATGAATAAAGAATTGAACAACAAAGTAAAAGATATGAGTGAACAATAGAGTAAATGTTTTTACACTCGCCTTTTTTGAGGAGTACGTCTTTTCAGTAGCCATTTCTGAGGATTGTTCTACTTTCAGAAAGGCAGTTAAAACGAAACAAAGACAGTTAAAACAGCTCAAAATAACATAACGAGCGCTTTTATAGCACAAGGTTTTTTTTTCTTTTGTTTGTTTAGAGAACTAGTTCTCATCCAAGAAATAATGAAATTGCTCCTTCAGAAAATAGAGGGCGTGCAATGCAGATGTAATAGTGTAACTCTGACAGGTCGGGCTATGACCTTAACGGTGTTTACTTCTTTTTAGGGAGTTCAGTGATAAGGGTCCGTGTTATTAGGACGTATTTGAATTGGAATAACTACAATTTTAAAACTACAGGTTTCACAAGGCACCTTTAAGGGTAAAACGTTGACGTACCAGCGGCGCTCCCTGAAGGATGACACTTGACTTGCTATGACAAGGTACACTTGAAGGGTGATATTTGGCTTCTTAGGGTGCTATGGTTACCCAAGGGATACCTTCACACACTCCAGAGTCCCCCGTACCTACCACAACTCGTGGTTTAACCGGGATAAGGCCCTGAAGAGCGCTCTGTTCTTTTTGAACCAAACCAAGGGTCGAGCAAACCCTTGGCACAGCACCCTCAGAGGTATCGTTTCACTTGGAGGACTTTGCGACCACGACATTTTTAACGTCCCCCAGCCACCATTAATCAAGACGGTGGATCTTTGATCGGCTGGGATCGAACCCGGGTCCCTCCGGTCACGAGTCCGACGCCTTACCGATCGGGTTACCACGGCCCACCCATGGGGTATCATAAGACTCTCATACTTTGCCACATGGAGCCAAATGGCACCTTCAAGGGCTACAGGGAGTCAAGTGGTCCCCTCAGGGGGTGCCGCTGGTGCTACAATGTCACCTTAAAGGTGCCTAGTGCAACCTGTAGTTTTAACAGTGTACCCAAAATTCCGACAAAACTGTGCCCAACTGAACTACGTGCTGATTGTCCTCTCCTACTGCCCCAGAAAGAGATAAACATTGTCAAGGACATGGCTAAAGACATGGCATTGACTTATCAGAACCACACTTTAACTAATCCTGGGTGTCATTATGCAATCAAAGCCAAGATTTTATAGTTCTTAAAGTTTTGTAAATTCAGGATCTAGGCATGTTGTAGCTTTTTCTTCCTTTTTTGCTCGTAAAAAAAGACGTCTTCGGGAAGATTTCTGCGATGACTCGCACTGAATTAGAATTTCGGAAAAGCTTCCCCGCAGGTATGGAAGATGGTTTGCTTCTCGAAAAGGCAAATTTCGCTGTCGCGAAGAGAACTTCAAAGACTTCGCACAGATTCAGCAATGAAAATCCAAGCCACACTCCGCTGTATCCTCCTAAATAGCTGAAGAGTTCCAAATGCTGAAAATACAGAGTTATTGTTTAATACTTGTTGTAAAAAAAAGTAATACACAGTCAAACCTCGATATTAGGCCACCCCATGTACCTTCGCGAAACTGATTTTAAAAGCAGGGTCACCTTATAAACGAGCTCATCAGCGGCCCCGTAATGCTAAATGCTTAGACTGCCGTGTTAAACACAAAAGTCATATCTGCACTTTTTGAAAAAAATGAGTAGGGTAAGTGCTCCAGTAGTCGGCTAGTCTCCAGTACTCGGCCACAATGAAATACAACTCCTCATAAATAGTACATTTTTAATTCAAAATCAGATATGACGCATTCACACATTCATGTACCTATCCTCAATCATCAACCAGTGACAGTTAAGTTTTGGGTTTTTTTTTTTTTTTTTTGAATTAGTAATGAGTCATTTAATTTTCAATGATGTGCCCGTCATCCAAGATTGCGATTCTGCTTATTTTTCATCTAAGATGATTCTGTGGCCGACTACTGGAGCATTTACTAGTGTTGACAACAGTTTGGATTTTAACATAATTTTTTTTAAATATCTGAAACAAGTAGGGGATTCACTATCAGAAAGGTTCATTCTAAAGTTTTACCTTGTTTTTGTTGCTGTATTGATAGCTGAAAGTTCTAGGTTAGCCAAGATCAACAAAAGATCTCTTACATGGCCTACTACTGGAGCACTTACCCTAATTGTCCCCAGGTAATTCTTTGTCACGCATTTCACCTAAATATAATTTTTTATGGTCGAGACGGGAAATATTTTTTAAAAAATTCTGAAAAAGTATCTCCTGAATCAAATACATGGCGGCGCAAACTTTAAACAGCAATATCTCAGTTTCAGATCGTCTTCAGATACCACTTTTGCACGGCAGTATAGCATTTGCCTTAAAAAGTGATTACCATGGTATAACACAAAGCTCCTATTAACGGCCTACGGCGATTGGTGATGGATCCAGACAAGTTAACTTAAATTTTTAATTGATTAATTTCTGAACTTAAATTTATTAATGCATGTGAATAGTATAAGTCTTTATTATCAGGTTAAACTAAGGGTAATTTAACTAGTTGATGAAATTAGCGTTAAATGTATAACCAAATACTAACTGTAAGTGAAAGTAACAAAGATAAAATGCAATAATTAGCAGTATGTAAATAAATTGAAATTCTTAAATACTTAGCTGAATTACATGATACATTGGAGTGTGTTTATAAATCTTCTTCTCAATCGTTTGATAAAATATCCTAATAGATGTCAAGTTTTCCCTGAAAATTAAAAATAGGATCTTTTAAAAAGATAATGCAGCATACAAACTGATGACAAACGTGATGGGATTCGGTGTCGTATTATTCCACAAATATCGTGACGGATCTCCCTTTGACCACTTGTATAACTTTTACCCGCTTAATTCTTTTTGACCAGTTAGCAATAACAATTCTACGCACACGTCGCGTGTCTCAGCAACGCCTCCTAAATACTAAATGCCAACTGCTTTTTAGTTTTTAGCACAGAACAAAGTGTCTCCCTTGGTTCACAACGCACTGCCACCTATCGGAGTTCTTCGAGGCAGAGAAATTAACAATTGGTTGATTTCTTAATTCAAATTAAAAAAGTAACCAATCAAAACATTTATTTTGAGTATTGTTTGGATTTATCCCCATAACAACGGCATCGTTAATTGCCGCAAGGTAGCGCTCAGTATGGAACAAATGTCTCCCGTATTGAGGCAAATGTTGTTGGCATTTAGTATTTAGGAGGCGTTGGTCTCAGTTATTCAGTGCAGGCTGTCGCCCACTACGTTATCCATGATGGGTGGTTATTCCTGAATTAGGCATTTTCGGTATTCTTTTAAAATTAAGGATCATAGAATGTTGAATTCTCTAACGGGGGGGGATTTCTGAAATGCAATATTTCACGCGTCTAGTTCGTACTACAATTTAAAGTTCAAAGTCTTTTAGTTCCAGAATCACGCGTTCGAATCCTTATACACAAATCATTTGAGATAAAGCCCAATCAATACTCTACCCATTTATACATTCGATTCGTGACACTATCACCATATGCTGTACACTAGTACCTCACTATCCCAAGATTTTCGTCATTTAGTTGTGTATCTAGAAAAATTAGTCGCATTTCGCAATTCCGTTTGGGTCCTCACTAAGCTGAAGGCTTTCGGTCAATTTACCATCCATATTAAATTGAAATGCCTAAAACTAACCATCAGGGTAACATTTATTAAGCTACTCTCTTAAAAAATCCCCCTGATTTTCACTCAGACTGAGTTAATTTTCACTCCTTTCCAGATTTGAAAACGCACTCCTCTTATAGGAGCTAATTTCACTCCTTTTGCGGAGCGGTTATGACGGAGTGTCTTTCAGTTCCGCTCTTCAGAAAGAGCTATTGTGTAATTCACTCCTTTATAGAGCATTTTTAAATCTTTTTTTTTTCGGAAAGTGTCTCTTTTCGATAAAGCAAACACTCAGAAAGAGCGAATGCATCCGCAATCGATTTCACTTTTTTAGAGTGACTTTTTCGCTCTTTTGAATTAAGAGTGTATATGAAATGAATTTATTAATTTCTAAACGACTGTGAGCTTTAAAAGTTTCATGTAAATGTTGAAATTAATTACAAGTATTCTGAAGTAGTCATAAGTCATTTAGCCATGCCATCAATGGTTATGCTGTGGCTCAGACAAATAGCAACATATTTTGCAAAACTAGCTGAAGTACGTATCATTGCTCCTTCTGGATGGTGGTTTTGAGTTCAGCGACGGTTTTGTAGTAAGCTTCGTGAACTTTCCTTTTCTATATCTCCGAAAAATGGGCCAGTAAAAGTGAGATAAGAAGAATAGGAATGTCATTAATTCCCATTCCAGTAGTATCTGCGTGCCCCACAACAAGAATGAGCCCTCCAAAGGCACACCTTTCAGGCCTGCACATATTCTATCTGACCAGAGACATTGTGACTCATCCATTTTGAACTCCTTTTTTTCTAAATCTAAGTTACTTTGGTCAATTTATTTATTTATTTATTTATTTTATTAATATATTTATTTTTATTTTTTTAATTTTTTGAATTTGGCAAATTTTTTATTGGTGTAACACTCAAATTTTTCAGCTGGACAAAAGAATAAAAATTCTAATTTTCATAGTATTAATATTCTTACCTTACGTTTTTGATATCCTTTATGTTTTCACTTCGGTATGCTGCCTGTAACGAAAAGTTTTGTTACAATGCGTTTTTGTAAGCTATGAAAATAATAAATAAAGCTAATGTATCTTTGAGGAGTATTAAGAAATTTTCTGTTACTATGTCTCTATATTTTGCGGAAATATTGAGCACACCACCTTACTTATTCAAATGTAATCAATAATTTTTATATAATCAATAGTTTTAGTCCTGGAGAAAATTATATACTTCCTTATTTGGACAGAATTCATATAAGAGGAAGAGATGAATTCAATCATTAATGAAGAAAAAAAAATCAATATGCGTAACGTTAGATATGAATTCAGAAAAAGCGGATACTTCAAGTAAAAATGAGCATCAACGGTAAATAATAGGTACTTGTAAGCATTTTTTCTGCCACATTTTTCGTAAATGTAAACATCTAATTCTTTGTACAAGCATTGTGTAGTTATTTCTTCAAACACCGTGCTGGGGATTTATTTCGTTTGCAAACAAACAGAAAATAAATAAATAAATAAAGCAAAAAATAGAATAAAATTTAAATAGATGTGTAATGATTACTATGAAAAACGGCTTTTGTTTTAAAAATTTTACTGCTTAAGGTCACAAAGTTTGTGACCTGAAACCACTCATAATTTTTTAAACAAGCATACTAGAGAAATGAAATATTTTTATGTGTGTTGAAAATAAGCATTAAAAAAATAGTTTGTCATTCCTCAGGTACCCTTCATCTTTACTCTCCCATGTCGTTATTGCAAGTATTCTGTTGTGAACGAATGGCATCTAATGCCACTAGTAGATATTGGATGTAGAAAAAAAAAGAGAGAGAAGGAGATTTTTTTCCGAGAGCAATTTCTTTTTCTCTTACTTTAAAACAAAATTTGAAGACTTAGTTTATAGAAGTTCCGTTTTCCTTTTTTTTGGGTTCGAATCCCGGCTCGAGCATGGTTGTACTTTTTCCTCTCCTGTCCTTGTCCTTCCCTTGAGTGAATGTGTTGCTGTGCTGTGAATAGTGGCCTAACCTATAAACGAGTCCTTATGGCATGTGCGTACTGTGTAAGTCGGACTTCACACCAAACTACGGTACAGTTGGAAGAGTGAAGCAGCATACCCCAAACTGACAGCCTAGATGGCAGAAGACAACAACAACTACAGTAAAAACAATCAAAGTTTTTTAACCCCTAATTGCATCTCATGCACCCCCTTTTTTTAATTCGTTTACATGGACCCCTTGCGGATCCAACGTTAAATCCTGGGGGCTCCTGTGAACTACTTTAGAAATCCACTGATTTAGATCAACTATTAATTCGATTTTTAATTTTGTGGAAAAGTTCCAATAATAAAATTGAAATTGTTACCTAAAACTTAACTCACCACTCTATTTTTCTGCAAATCATGCTTTTCTACAGAAACTTCAAACCTTACATCTCTAGAGGAAAAAAGAAAACAGGATACTAATTATATTTGAGAATTTAGTATGGTCTTGAATTCTGTGATGATAAGTTTCATTCATCGATTTACGTAATTTTTAATTTGGTGATACCTAGCTCCTGTACGAAGATTCAGTAAAAAATGAATATTTGTGCAGTATCCAGCATATCAACCTTTCGTAATTGGAGAGGGCGCTACATGAGTTGTAGTGGAGATACAGTGGTGTAAGTGATATCGATAGAAAGTAGTAGATGTGTCATTTGCAGTAGTAGAAGTGACATGGAGCGGTGAGTGTCACCTTATGTTGTCCAACTCGAAATAGTGGTTATGTGATGACTACTGAGAAGCATTTCGGAATCGTTTCCAATCAACACCCGGTTGCACTAAAAGACTAGCACTTTCTCATTTTTAAGATAGAGCGAAAAGAAACTCAAAGACGTACAAGTCTTACTACCATCTGTCGGAGTTCTTCGAAATTAATAGCAGAGAAGTCAACGATTGGTTGATTTCTAAATTTAAATGCAACAAGAAGTTCTGTCAAGAACTAAACGAGCCTACTTTCCCGTACATCGACATCGGCATTCTCGCATCTGATCATTATTCTCTTGATTATCTGAGACAGAAAATTATGTCAAACATACCTTTTTAGCACTTAGAACTGATTTCGAAAAGCAAAATATACCCCTCTCATCAGATGAAATAGACACATAAAAAGTAAATAAATGAATAAATAAAGTTTTGTCGCACCTTTTAAAGAATGTAACTGTTACAGTTCTTCCGTAGAAAAAATCCTTAATCGTTTTCAAAAAATAAAATAAAATAAAATAAAATAAAATAAATAAATAAATAAAAGTACAAAGAGCATCAAAACACATTTTATTCAAGAAAGAAAAAAAAAGAAAAAAAAACTAGTCCGTTAATAAAATGTCTTGAATTTCACTTTTAATCCGTTGCGAGTTGTTAAATATCAATAAAGAATAAAATGTTCTTGTGAATGAAAAATTTTTGTTACAAAAAAAATCGTCTGCAGAAAAAAAAATAATAATAATAAATAAAATAATACAAATGAATGAATAAACAAAAAATCGTCTGCACGTTCAGTCATTTTATTTCTGAGTCTGCATTTCCGCCATGTTCGCGGAGTTGGAGTCGGAATCAGAGTCCTCACAGAAGATTACTCAGAAAAGTACTTTACAAACATTATTTATCAAAACCATTTTCTTACAAAGTTAGTTTGAAGGAAATCCGACTTTAAGTTCAGGATCAACATTCAACTTAAATTCCCCGTAGACGCTAATGTTATTTTTTTTTCTGAACGGTTCAATATTGAACGAAAAATGGTTCAAATCAAAAAGCGAAATATGGGAATGTATGGGAAAGCCTCTCCGAGATCTTTCAAACAAAAAAAAGTTTATTCCATTCGGACGGTTCACTCAAAAGGTTTTAGGTGGGGAAAGGTTGCTTGAAAGGTTCAATGTTGAACGAAAAAGTTCTCAAATGGAATATTTAAATACGGTAATGAAGTATCCTTGCTGAGATCCTTCGAACAAAAAAAAAAGTTTATTTAAATCGGACTGTTCACTCAAAAGTTATTAGGGGTGACAGCTTGATTGAGCGGTTCAATGTTGAACGAAAAATTGTTCAAATCGGAAATGTAGATACGGGAATGAAGTATCCTTGATAAGATATTTCGAACAAAAAAAAAGTTTGTTCAAATCGGATTGTTCACTCAAAAGCTAGCATCGCGGGACAGGTTGTTTGAACGGTTCAAAGTTGAACCAAAAATTGTTCAAATCGAAAAATCAAATATGGGAATGAGCTGTACTCTCCGAGATCTTTCGAACAAAAAAAAGTTTATTCCATCCGGACGGTTCACTCAAAAGTTATTAGGTGGGGAAAGGTTGCTTGAACGGTTCAATGTTGAACCAAAAATGTTCAAATTAAAAATTTAAATACGGTAATAAAGTATCCTTGCCGAGATGCTTCGAACAAAAAAAAGTTTGTTTAAATCGGACTGTTCACTCAAAAGTTATTAGGGGTGACAGCTTGATTGAGCGGTTCAATGTTGAACAAAAAATTGTTCAAATCGGAAATGTAGATACGGGAATGAAGTATCCTTGAAATGATCTTTCGAACAAAAAAAAGTTTGTTCAAATCGGACTGTTCATTCAAAAGTTAGCATCGCGGGACAGGTTGTTTGAACGGTTCAAAGTTGAACCAAAAATTGTTCAAATCGAAAAATCAAATATGGGAATGAGCTGTACTCGCCGAGATCTTTCCAACAAAAAAAAGTTTGTCCAAATCGGAATGTTCATTCAAAAGTTATTAGGGGGGGACAGACAGACCGACAGACCGACAGACCGACCGACCGACCGACACACAAATTCCCCATCTCAATACCCTACTTTCAAATTTTTAATTTTTCGATATTCATTTTACCTTTTTATTTTTTTAACTTGGCGATATTTTTTGGACTTGGCGATATTTTTTTATCTTGGCGATATTTTTTAGACTTGGCGATATTTTTTAGATGCATTAAGCTACTTTTAATACTTTTTCGTCTTTCTTTTATTTTTAACGGGAAAGTAGGCTAAAAAGGAACCAATTAGCAATTTATTTTTTTTTAATCTGTCACCATAACAACGCCTTTGAGCCAAATGCGATAAGCTTTTAGTATCGAGGAGGTGCTGTTGAAACCTGGTCGACTTGAAGCCCTAAATCGTTGCTTAAGCAACGACACGTCCACCATTTTGGAGCTCAAAGCCTTTTTTTTTTCGCCTATGTTTGTTTTAATGAAGCATCGTGTATTTTTTTCCTAATTGTGGATCAATATGGTTAATAGTAAACCAGTATTAAGACGCAAAATTCGCTACTTAATCATTGCAGACATAGGGGATTCGCCATTGCTACTATACTGCAAATGACATGGATACACCTATCAATCAATACCACCTTGTCAATCCCTCTCATAATTCACAGAGCGCTCTCTCCAAACACGGGAGATTGATATATCAGACCCTGTATATTGTTACAAGAAAATTTCAGGACACAGCTAAAAACTCACACAGGTTAACTAGCTTTTTCGCTCATTTATTTTGTGAAAAACGCTAGTTTTCAGCTAATTTGAAATTCGCGTACTTACATGCAAGGCAAACCACATAAAGATCTGCAATAGCTTTTCGTACTTTCTTCTGTTTCTTTGGCACATTTCTTCTGTTCTAAAATACAAAAAAGAAAATGTTTTCTAATTGCGAAGAAACAATTTGTTGCATTTTGTTACATGAATCCATTCACGGAAGTTTTTGGTATATCTCGAATAACGAACAAAAACAACCGATTGATATTTATTGAAATTACAAAACAGAACCGAAGGTTTTTTCTTTTAGTAATCATACATTTTCACTATAATTTTCATATCATATATTGCGGAATCATTGGTCATAGTTAGTATACATTTATTGTTTATGATCACTAAGTAGAGTAATTACGGCAAGTAAAGAGATAAAATATTGTACAGTTTGCAGCACCACCGAGCTGGTAGTTTTTGAACTATTAAATCACTAAACACATGATTGATTCCAGTCAGGAAAAGTGATTCCAAGAGAGTAATTGATTCCATCAGCCTTTAAAGATCAAGATATGTGATTAATGCAAGCCATTTTCAAAATTCGATACTCAAAATGTAACATTTTGTAGCGTTTCATATTTTTACTTCCTTTTACGTAGTAAAGGAAGTATTGTGATCACGAAAAAAATTTCACTCAAATTTCGGTCTAAATTTTGACTTTGCTCACCCCTGAATGAATGTCGCGTAGTTTTTTCGACCTGTCAGCACGTGCATATGTACCTAACAACATACAAACAGCCGAAAAATCAATTTTGACCACCCCGAGTAAATTACGACGGGTTTTCTCGTGACGTCTGTATGTACGTATGTGCGGATGTATGTGCGGGTGTATGTGGCTCGCATAACTCAAAAACTATATGCCGTAGAAACTTCTAGCTTGGTATGTAGGCTCTGAGGGGGGTCTAGTTGTGCACCTCCCCTTGTGATTGCATTCGAATGTTCCCAAAGGGGTCTTTTACCCCTTTTTTGGGGTAAATCAATGTTAATTTCAATACAGACTCAAGTGATATGAATTGGGGCCACCACTTGGCGACATGTCGCCAAGCTTTTGGTCGCCAAGTGTTTGACGCCAACTTGGCGACATATCGCCAAGTTGGCGACAAATTTGGCGAAAAAATTATTTTTTGAATTTGGGTTCAACTTGGCGCTATTGGCGATATTTTGCGAAAAATTCACTAAATGATATTAAAATCAGCAATATTTAGAAAAATAACCATTGCAAAATATTTTTTGCATTGTTTCGTGGTAGATTAGGGGAGTAAATATTTGAATTGTTACCTTGCTCACTCCAAGCACTTTTTTTAACACTTAAGGCAACTGCTAAGAAATTTACACGTAAAAGGAAGTAGTGTGGGGTCCATACCAGATTTTTTTCTTTTTTTTAATAGAAAATGATAACGTTCTAGTTAATAACATTTAAAAGTATTGAGAACAACTGTGTTCAGTGCAGTGTTTATTGGTTTAACATTGCGGATTTTTTTACCTATATTTTTTAATGTTTAATAAAATTTGACAAACACTCGCGGGGCAAAGTGAGATATTTAATTTAATTTATATATTCATGTCTTTATTGAGACAGACATTCATTCAATTTTTGTTATTTAGCTTATATTTGTTTATTTATTTACTTTTTTTATTCATAAATTCACTTATTTTTAATTCATTCACTCATTTATTTTCCAATGTTCACTCATTATTTTTACCTAATTATGTTTTAATATATCTGATAGTAAAACTTCAAACTACCTTATACTTTGGCACTTTTTTGTAATAAGATCATTATTTATGCATTGTATACTAACGTTGCCCGCCACGGTTTTTCCTGCAGTAAAATTTAATTTTAGGATAAATGTCAGGTTTAGGCACAGCCCGGGACACAAAGTACAACATAGTCATAACATAATCATTTATTGACCTATGTCTGTGGAAAAACACAATAAGTTATTTTTCAATTTCAAATAAGTAAAATAAGCCAAAAGATATATATTTTAACTATTTTACCTAACTTTATCTTATTGTTATTATTTTTATTTGATTCAATATCTTTCTTCATATAAGAGAAGGTCGTAATAAAATACTTGAAATTTTTGAAGTGTGAAAACGGAGAATAAACTTACCTGAGGTTATTTTGGTGGGATTCCAAGGTAATTTCTTGAAAAATACAGTAAGGTTTTTCGTGACGTAATCACAGTTAGATAATTGAAATTGTTGCGAGCATAGAACTGTACACATCTGAAAAAAACATTTTATAGATAGGAAAAATCTACACTAATTCAGAGTGATACAATTAAGTTTTAGGTTTTTTACTATAATTTGCACGATGTAAAATTTTTGAAAAGATTTTTCTGAAAAGTTTCTCAAATAATTATGCTCGCTTTTTTTTTTTTTTTTTTGATGTTTCAGGTGTTTATGCTTGGTAATAATTGGTTATAAATAGTTGCATTGTTTTTCCGTTCAACGTTTTTTACAACTCAAAAATTGCTTGAGGTTTTGAAACAGGACATTTTTGTCTATTCTGCTTTCCCATTTTAAACTTTGATTAATTATGTAAGAATAGATATTCACCCTTGAAGTCAGCTGACCAAGCTCAGACGTCCAAGGTAAAGTTTCAAAATCTGTGCAATTAGTTTTATACGGCAGAGGCAGAAGCATTGTGATGCTCTGAAAAAGAAGGAGAGTTCGACTTAAAAATCTCTGATTACAAACCGTGCAATCAACAACCACAAGTAAAAATGTTATCTTTTAAGTGCTCTCATAAAGAATTAGATAAAGAAATTTCAAGAACAGGAGCTGTTGTAGGTGTCCTACGGTTTCCACATTGTTGGAGACATTTAGCGCACAATGCCAACGACTGTAAAACTTGGTGGCATGTATCACCTTTACATTAAATGTAAAAAAATAATAATAAATTTAAAAAAAAAATAGTTCTCACTATTTAACCCGTAGAACTTGCATGCTAAATAACACACAAACGATGATTATGTAATTCCATTTATTAATTTTTAGTTAATGTAATTTATACATATAAATTTTAACAGCAGTTCATTGTAAATTCCAGAATCGATATTTTTACAGATAAATACCAATTTAAGATGCGGTGAATTAATTACTGCACAAGGTTCTGTAAAAAACTTACTATATTTCAAAAAAGGAACGAATTACAGAAAAGTTACTGAAAATACACTTATTACAGCTTTAACTTAATGTATTTTTTTTTTGGATAAGGCGCACTGCAGCAATGTGCTCGAAAGTCTAAACCTTTTGCAGTTAATGTTATAAATAATCTTACTCTTAAATTTTATAATTTAAAATAGCTATCACTATAAATAGTAAGATGCAATATACTTCATTTGGATAGGCAATGTGAAGCAGAGATATTACTACCTGTTGTATAGCCATTTCATACTCATATCCAGTTTCAATTGTCAATCCATCCGTATGAACATCCGGTAACGAACGGTCCCAGTGAATAGTAATTGTTAAACCTGGTTGTTTCCACGATTCAGTAAATTCGTCTACCTCAGCATCCAGCAGTATTGTTAAATCTGCAGAAAACAATGCAGTACTAAACATTTGGTTTTAGTGAAGCAAGTGATCTACTGCTCTAGATGCCTAGTAGCTCAATAGGAGACGCACTTAAACTATAGATAGAGAAATGGATTTCAATTAAACTATAGATAGAGAAATGGATTTCAATGACGCGAGTAGCTAAACTACTACAGCTGTGAACCACCTGCGACATTATTGCCGAATATTTCATTAATCTGTCGTTCGTTATTTGGCTTTTTTTCCAGAATGTTTAGTAGAATTCTCAAAAAATGAAAACTTGATGTCTAGGGTGTACAGTATAGAGTCATTAAAGTACGTTTTTTTTTTCGAAAGTTTTATAAAATGTGGCAACATTTAGAGTCAAGTTTTTAGATCCTAGTTTGAACAGCAAAAGAATGTCTGATACTAACATTATCGAGTGAGTAGCTTGATGACACCCGTGCTTGTCATTTCGAATACTTGTTATATTTGGTCACGGGTGCTGCTAAGCTCTTTAAGTGAAATAGTTAAGTGTATTAAAAGGTAGATGAAGAACTTATTTAGTAAATGAATTTAAGATAGCAAGTGGCATTCTACAAGAGTTTGCGTTACTCCGAGCTATTATTTGACTTAGACTTAATAAATCCTTGCTAAAATACGATTAAAATGTGCTTCAAATTTGTTCTATAGTAGAATTTTTACTTTCAAACTTTATGTTCTAAGAAAACAGACTTACCTTGTTGAACCTGCCAGAAATCGGCTTCCATGACGGTAAGATACTCTCCGGTCGCCGAATCTCGCGACGAGAAAGTGTAACAATTACCAAAATCAGGATCGAAGAATTCCACAAAATGGCTGAATGAAACAAAAGTGGAAGGTAATAAACTTCGGTCACACGACGTTTCCAATTAAAAAATGATGAAATGCTTCCAATTCTATCAATGCGTTGACTGCCAAACAACGGAAAAAGTCGTAGAACATGAGCTGGGCTAAAACCAAGGTACTTGTGAGTTAGTTTAGATTTTATGGTATCTTCCCTGGGCTTGAAACCAAGTATCTCTACTTATGCCTGAGCATGACATATACGCTCGAATACGTATGAAAACAGCAAATCCAGAAACGACAAGCTAGGTCAAAAGACTCGGTCAGCAAGACTCACAGTCTACGAGTTATCTCGTAGCTTGGCAGTCAACGTATTAACCAACTATGCATTGTTGTTAGTGGCTGGTGTATGGGGAGGGGGGTGGACACGTGCCGGTGTTAAATTCCGGTACCTTTCTACTTGGCGAAACGCCGCCGCTCCGGAATACTGTGCTTGCAATAATTTTTTTCCTCGAAGTTCTGATTTTTCTTCGGAAGAGCCTAATTTGAATCTGTTCAAATGCGAGTTCTCTCGAAAATGAGCATTTTTTGAAAAAGTTGTCTAAATATCGAGTTACAAATATCATTTATTTGTACCCAATAAATAAAACCTATTTTTGAAAACATCAATGGAAAAGAAATCCATTGATGTATTGTAATTTTATACAATTACATTGTATAAGAATCAATCGTATTTCTGAATAATCCCCTTCCCCCCACCCCCAATCCATCTTATAGATCCTCTGTAGATACATAAAGCAGGACAACACGAGTGTTTAATTTTCTTTTCTCTCCTAGTTTAGAAAAATTTAGCACTGTAAGGGCCATGCTTCACATTGACGTAAAGCAGAAAAATAAAGCAGAAGCGTAAAATGGATTCAATATTTGACATTTGACACCCTGAGGTCCCCCGCACCTACCGTTTGAACGGTTTATCGGTTTTGGGACCCCAGGGACATTTATTAAAAACTAAACATGTTACATCTTACAAAGCATTTTTTTTTTTTTTTCACAATTTTGACATATCTTAGAGCATCATACAATTACAAACTTAACATAACAAATATCTTAACAAAACAATTTTTTTTTAAACATAAAATGATATTTTTTTAAACAAATTTAAGATATTAAAATACATATTCATTTTAAACATTGGTAAAAGAACAATTCAGAAATAGGAATAAAAAAAAAATATTTAAAAAAAAAAAAAGGTTAAATTCCTTGAACTACAAATATGTTATTGGAAAGGTAAATAAAAAGAGAATACAGTTGTTTATTGGAAAAGGAGTGGGAAAAGGCATTGAGAATATTTTGGCAAGAATTTAAATTTGGGTTATATCGAACGTGAAAATTGGATGTTATAGGGCAATGGAAAACATAATGTTCAGGTGTTCCAATATCCCCACAAGTACAATTTGGAGAGTCTGATAAGGAAAAACGGGAAAAATATGCAGGAAAAGGACCATGACCAGTGAAAAATATTGTTTGGACTCTATGATTGATTCTAGGATATAATTTAATGGTAGGAAAAAAAATTAAAAACACGCCGACCCGTGTCAGCGTGCATCCATCGATATTGCAAATCTTCTTTTAGAAAATTTTGTAGTGTGGATAATAGAGCAGATTTGGGAAAAGGTAAGTAGTCTGAATTCGAGAAAGAAGGATCTTCTGCTGCGGTGCGTGCTAAATAATCTGCTTTATCATTACCTATATTATTTGAGTGGCCCTTAACCCAATTAAGTGAGAGGGAAGGATTTGACAAAAGAAGGTTTTGAATGGAAGTGGTGATAGGGTTTTTTTGTAATGGATCCAAAATAGAGAGTAGAGCAGACTGACTATCTGAAAAAATTTGTAAATTAGTTAGGTTATTATTTGAAATGTAAACTAAAGCATTTTTATAGCATGAAGTTCCGCTTGGAAGACTGAATTTTTAATGTGGAGGCGTGAAGACCACTCAAAAGCTATTGTGTCTCCTTCAAAATGGACGAACGCAGATGCAACACCCTTAATAGTTTTAGAGCCGTCAGTATAGATTCTATTGTGAAGAAGCAAATTCGGATCACAGTGAAGTACCACATTATAGTCAGTAATTTGAATATTTGAAGTAGTAAACCACTTAGAATGGATTCAATAGTGTTCCTATGGAAAGTACCCGGATTTTCGGTTTCTGCCTTCAGTTTCGGTCGCGTTTTACGCTGATGTGGAGCACGGCGCTAACACTTGTAGTAATAACACCTTAATCAAACGCACAATCGAAGAGCTTACAGAACATGAGCTACATTTAAAAACAGCTTTAATGTGATTGTTACCTCATGCATTCTTCGTTGTTCAGGTCCTGTTTGCCTTTGAAAAAGCAGGCTCTGATCATGCTGCGAGAATGGCCCAACTGAGCTTTTGCTTCCAAAGTTCCGTTCACCAGTGCATCCAAATATATTTCTTGAATCCTATCCTCGGATAACTCCTGAAACAAGAAAATGTAATTTGGCTAAATCAAAAATGCCAAAGTGATAGAATTTGTGCTTATGTATTTTGATAAACATGTGAGAACAACTCTTAGTTAAAATTCATTTTAATAAACATGTGAGAACTATTCTCTTAGTTAAAATTCATTAAAAACTTATTTCATATACAGGGTGTTCCGTTTTTACCTGCAAGACTTTTATTTTCGCAAGCCGTTCGTCCTAGATGCCTACACTGTTAAAACTACAGGTTGCACAAGGCAGCTTTAAGGATGAAACGTTGTAGCACCAGCGGCATACCCTAATGGCTGCCATTTGGCTCCAGGTGGCACCCCTTGGTGACCCATGGCACCCTCAAGGAGCCAAAGGGTAATTTCAAGGGTGCTGCAGGGAGTCAAGCTCAGGGTGCTCAGGGGGTGCCGTGCCGCCGGTACTACAACGTTTCAGCCTTAAAAGTGCCTTGTGCAACCTGTAGTTTTAACAGTGTCCCTAGCAGCATCATCTCATCGGCCGATGATCCATTATGTCTTATCGGCCAAACAGAATCCAAGCAGCGAAATCCGATGAGTTTTGCTCGAAATACGACGAGATTTGGAGCAATTTACGAGTAGAACAGTCCCGTGCCCATGAATTTCATCGGGAAACTTAATCGGAAGCAGTGGTTGGAAAAACTACTTTTTTGTTTGTAGCGAACTACAACTACTTTGTTATAAATGTAGTTAACTACAACTACAACTACTTTTTTTTTTTAATGTAGCAATTACAAACTACTTTTGAAATGTAGTCGCTACTTCGCTACTTTTTTTATAATAAATAAATAAAAAGCATACACCGTTTTAGGATTGAACGAAACATTAGAAAAATAGTTTAGATCAATAAATTAGTTCATTTTTAACGTAGAATAATAGTCTGAATTGTCTATCATCTTTTTTTTTCTATTTGCGAAAATATTTGTCCCTTTAAGTAATTTATTTTTTTACAATTTTTGCGAATATTTTCCGCAAAAAAGGATTCAAAAGTTGAAAAAATTCAAAATTCAAATTTTTAATAATTTCTTGCCAGCGAATATTTATTTCAGGAGGGGCTAGAAATTTAACAAAAAGTTCATTATTTTCTTGATTATTTAAAGCGTTTTAATTCATTTTAAGAATAAGTCTGCATCTACATTTACATTTAAATACGTCTCTCTTCATTTCAACCACATGCACAAATTTTATTGATTTGGTTCCTGAGCTTACATTCTCATTTGCGGATATAGTTATATTCTGACCAAAAAAGAGGTGATAAATTAGCTATTAATTCACAATGGCTGCAGACTTCGTAGTAGCTTTGGAAAAAAATCAGGGCACTTTTTTTTTAAACAAATTTAAAAGTAGTTTCCAGAAATCGCTACAAACTACTATTATTTTGTATCGCGCTACTCACTACACTACTTTTTTTTTAAGTAGTGCGCTACACTACAAACTACTCAGAAATGTAGCTACTACAGTAGTTTCGCTACTTGTAGCCCGCTACTTCTGACCACTGATCGGAAGGATATCGTTTTCCGACGGAATATAGCTCGGCATATTTTCATCGGGAAAATTGATCGGAAGGATATCGCTTTCCGATGAAAAGTAGCTCATCGAAAACCGTACTCGGATACTGATCGGAACGATGTCATCGTGCGTTACGGGATCAGTTTACGAGGAGTTCGATATTCGGCCGAGCAAAATCCGATGAGTTGATGCTACTTGGGGTACTTCCAGTCGCAAATTGTTCAAATGCAGAGTTAAGATATAGAAAGATTGAATCGAAAAAAAGTTCAAAAAGTATGAAAGGTAACTTTTAATGGAGATAGGGGGGGGGTGACTTACATTTAGGGGAACCAAGTGCATAAAAAAATCTGGAAATAAAAGGTTTAACGTTAGAACAACCAATATTCACCGAGATATGAGAAACAGCGTTTTGCGACTTACGCCACTTTACACTCCCTGTCTGTAAAACCTTTTGAAGGGAATATCGCCGTTAATGGTAGCCTAGCGGCTTCAGTAGAATGGCAACCAGTCATTCCACTGAAAGGGCGATCCGTTACAATCTCATTCTCTGCACGGGACCTCAAAACTTTGAACTCGAATATCTCCTCGAGTTTTAATCGAAAATCATTCAATTTTTTGTTTTGGGATTCTTTCAACTATCTATTATCAACTAACCGCGGCTAGTTCATAATACACTGGCGGAAAAAAAAATCCCAACACCAAGAAAGACTTGTGTTAGATAAACGAAATTTGGTAGCCGTGTTTATACAACTGAAAGATGACATCGATTGAAATTTCGTGTTCCGCGCATAAGTGTGGCGCAGCTGGCATCACTCAGAACATGCAAATCAGGCTTGTTTTCATGCGTGTTGTGAAGCTCGTGTGTATTATTTTTCCGTGAAATTTGACGAATTGCGTTCATGTTAGCTAGGAATGCCTTTAAGAAGACGAAGAAGCCATTATCAACAGCTCACCGAGTTTAAACGAGGTCGTACAATTTGGCTACGAGAAGGTGGATTTTCATTTCGCGATATTGCAGAAAGACTTGGGTGTTAATGTTTCCACCATGCATGATTATTGGAAGCTATGGGCAAGGGATGGTACTACCTCAAAAAGATCGAGTTCCGAGCTGCCACGTGGCACGACTGAGAAGGAAGATCGCCGAATCTTGCGTATGGCTGTGGCGCATCGTACTGCATCTGCGGCTGACATTCGAGCTGCAGTTGGTACCGTCGTGACCCAAGGAACGGTAAGAAACTGTTTACTTCAAGGACAGCTCCGAGCCAGGCAGCCTGTAGCCGGTATTCCATTGACTGCAAACCATTACCTTTTCCGACGGCAGTGGTGCCACGACAGAGCTCACTGGAGGTCGGAGTGGAGATCTGTTGTAATTTTTGATGAAAACAGATTCTGAATTAGTGCCAGTGGTGGCTGTATATTGGTCAGAAAGAGGCCAGGGGACAGCTTGCATCCAAGCGGTCTACGGCCTAGACACACGGGAGTCACACCTGGAGTTATGGTCTCTGGAGCAATTTCCTACGACAGCAGGGGATTTCTTGTGGTTATCCCAAACTCACTGACTGAAAATTTGTCGTCATTCTGTTAATTTAACCAGTAGTACAGCCCTTCATGAGTAGCATTCAATGGGGCGTTTTCCAACCGGATAACGCTCGCCCTCACATCGCTGCTGTAACGCAATGTGCTCTACAGAGTGCTGACATGTTACCATGACCTGCAAAATCACCAGGTCTGTCTCCAATTGATAACGTATGGGATATCATGGGATGGTACCTCGAGCATCATCCACAGTCAGCAATGACGGTCCTAGTATTAACACAGCAAGTGCAACAAGCATGGAACTCCATAGCACAAAGTGACATTCGGCACCTGTATGACATAATGCATGCACGCTTGCAGGCTTGCCTTCAAAATTTTGGAGGTTACACCCTCTATTAAATTAACATAATTTCACATTTGCACAGCATTATCTTGAGTTTAAATTAGCCAGTGATCTTGTACATTTAATCAATTAAACATGTTAACTAGACAATTGCATTACCCAAATTTCATTACTCTACGGCAATTTTTTCTTGGTGTTGGGATTTTTTTTTTTTTCCGCCAGTGTAGTTAGTTGAAAATGCTTTTATTTAAAACATATTTTTACTTACTATTTTTGTTAATGTCTCACATTCGTTTGGGTACAACTTACAGAACTCACTTTTCCGAATCCTGAAAAAGATTAGCATAAATAAGAAACATATTTATAGTAATCTATGTTCCGTTGGATCTTCGTACCCAAGTGGAAACTTCGTCTTGTAATTTCTTACTAAGAGTGTTTTAGTTTTAGAACAATTTTCAATTTTCTGCTGTGGTGACGTTTAGTTTGGTTTTGGAGAAGAAGTCTTTTAAGCTTTCAGTTTTGGAAAGTTAAACTTATATTCTAAAGTAATTATCACAGAGGAATTTTGCTAAGCATACTTAATTCCTTTCAGATTTAAGTATTATTAAAAACCGTTAAAGATTCATTTGTTTCCGCTACTATAAGTACTTCTATTCACGCAGCTTAACTTCCCGTTTCAGGTGTAGAATATAAAGAAAATCTCAGTTTTATATAGTTTGGTGCATTGTAGTAAAATTTTATACCTTATACAGTTTTCTTGTGCCCATGGTGAAAAAAAGAGAAAGATGTAACAGATTTTAAATTTAACTTCTCTATTGTAAATTATTAAAAAATCTTGGTAATACATTATTTTGTTCGCATTTTCACCGAAAAGAAGTTTAAATTTAATTATTTTTTTAAATAAATATTGTGGAACTACTTAAAACATGTAACTACCATGTATTAACTACCATGAAGAGAATTTGCATGCATATATTATAGGGTGTTCTTTTTTTTTTAGGTCTTACCCCCTCAGTTTTTACATATGATCCAAAACTCACAACAGAAAAAAATAGGTTATTTTCGTAATTTTAAATTGTGCCGCAGAGGTTGTTAATGTGACCAATTTTTTAATCTGTTTTGATTTTAAATTTAAATATTTATATTTTTACAACTTTTTACCATACTTTTAAAACTTATACTTTAGTTTGTTCTTTAGTACATTTAAAAGAAATGAAATAACGCAGCTCTCAGTCACTCAAAAAAAGAGAAAGAAAGAACATGTCAGTGACTACTGAAAACAAATATCGTAATATACAGGGTGTCCACTCCAATCGTGGACCAATAGCTAATTTCTAAACCGTTAGAGATAAGCATATAGTTTATTTAGGAAAAAATCTCCAAATTACGAAAGAAATTTTGGGTCTATTCAATGTTTTTCAAAAAATCAAATTTTGAAAGAGTTACGAAATTTAAATTTTTATACAGCCCCCCAGTCCTATCAATCATATTTAATAAAAAATTCTTGACACTGTGACGTTTAAAACTAAAAAAAAATCACTCTTCTACCACAAAAATTGACCGAGTTATGACGTTTTGAAAAATCAAGATTTTGAATGATTTCGCATACGGTCCCTTAAGCGATCTCTCGATGACATCATGAAATAATGCAAAATCTTGATTTTTCAAAACGTCATAACTCGGTCAATTTTTGTGGTAGAAAAGTGATTTTTTTTTAGTTTTAAACGTTACAGTGTCAAGAATTTTTTACTAAATATGATTGATAGGACTGGGGAACTGTATAAAAATTTAAATTTCGTAACTCTTTCAAAATTTGATTTTTTGAAAAACATTGAATAGACCCAAAATTCCTTTCGTAATTTGGAGATTTTTTCCTAAATAAACTATATGCTTATCTCTAACGGTTTAGAAATTAGCTATTGGTCCACGATTGGAGTGGACACCCTGTATTACGTCAAACGTATGGTAAGAGTTGTCCTTAATTTAAATTTATTATCCTCAAAAAATGAGGATTAAGTTGTCAACCACCACTTTTTTGTCGTAGTTTAAAGTCTTTTGTTTACCTGTTATTATTACAAACTGTAATAGCTGGAAATTCGAGGTCACCATCATTCTCAACTCGAAGGATTACTTCGGTGGGCAGACGATAATACAACAACCCAAATTGGAAACCTTGGAATAAGAATCCGGCCAGACAACCTAATGACAACAAACCCCACAGGCATTTCCTAAGCCTATAAGGTAATTTGGTGTAATTAGATGTACATTGCAACATTATCAGCAAGATTTAGCAAGCATAAACCATTTGTAACAAATTTTTAATGTAGTTCTGATGCAATTATAGTTAATACTTACAATGTTTCAGCACAAAATATTCTACTCAAACCAGTGAGCGATGACTGGGAGAGCCGATATTTGAAAAACTGCCAAACTGTAAAATCCAATTCCAATGTATTTGAGTTATTTAGAGCCACTTTGTTCTTCTCCACGCCTTTACGGGCTTTTTTTCTCTGCCTTTTAGAAATCGGATCCTTTTTTCGAATGTATCGAACGTCGTTGCTATCTTGATCGCCCCAGTTCCATGACCTGATTGTATTCGAACAGCTACATACCGAACAACAATCGTTGTTCCTAAGGAAAAGTTCGAATCTGCTGCTCATCCTAATGCAGTTAAATCCTAATAGAAAGAGAAAATATATCAATACTAACTCGGTGAACGTCTCTAAAATGTTTGAGATTAAGTGATGAATTTGAACAAAAAATTATTTTGTGGGGTTACAAGTGAAACATTAAAGGTCCAAAAATGTTTTTCATGACTGTGTCTCATCTGCATTATGAAGAAAAAAATACATTAATATATAACTTGATAAACGTCTCTAAAGTATTTGAGATTATGCATTGGTTTGAAAAATCAGTTATTTGTGGAGTTTTAAGGGAAACATACTAAATTGAAAAACATGTTTATTATTGGTGGGTCTCATTTGTAAAAAAGGAAAAATACATTAGTACATTAGTACGTGACTTTCTGACCGTCTCTCAATTAGAGATTAACTCGTGGATTGAAACAAAAGATGGTTTCGAGTGGGGTTACAAGTGAAACATACAAAATCAAAAACATCAGTCACATAAATGCCTCACTGTTTCGATGCAACACATGTAGGCATCCAATGAAGTACATTTTGATTCATAAATCTTATTTCGGTGTGTTAACTCTTGTTAGAAAGTTACTTCGCAAATCTAACATTTTATCGGTAACAACCTATTAAATCTTATACAAAGACGATGATATGCTAATGAAGTCAAATTTTGTTTGTTATTAAATTATCATTACAATTCATGCAAAACAAAGGTCGCGAAAAATATTTTTTGGCGACACCAAGATATGATGTTGGTCGCCAAACGGGCGACCTAATTTTTTCCTAAACAAAAAACACAAAATACCGATGCATTGCTACAATTATGAAAATTAAATAGCCATGAGCATCATACCTGGCAACCAATGTTAACTTGGAGAGAAAATCGGCAAAACTGCTTTAATAAACATCTAAATTCCAAATGAGTGACTATTTTTCAAAGGTTCGTAAGTTTTGTTTAAAACCTTTAATTTGTTTTATATATAGGGATTCAGTTAAGATTTGTGCAAGCACATAATATCATATTACTATATGCAAAATAAAATGGAGTAGAATTATAGTTTTGGAACACTGATCAAAGTGGCCACTAACTTTTATGGATTTACTGCCCACTATAAAAATGTTTTAGTCTCAAGCTGTAATGCAAAACTACTTTTCATTGTACACACCCAGTTACGCAATGCTCACACTGAAATGCTTCTAAGATATGTGTCAGTTTCAAAGTTATTGAAATGGCACAAATTAGGTAATTAGAAATTGGGTGGAGCAAGAGTTAATGGCAAACAATGATAGCGTGCATCAATGCTAAAAGACAAATGCGTGTGCAACTTGCACGCTTTTTTCTGCACAAATCTTTCACAAATCATGTCTTTTTCCATCAAGTGAGATGAAGCTTTTGATCGATTGAAGAAGCAATAATTGTCAAATATGTGTTGGACTGACTTTTAAAATGAAGTTATGTCATTAAGCAGACAGCTATATCATGACTAATTTTAGGTCTATAATTACGCAAATTATAACGAGATAGTTGAATGTAACGGATTTGAATAAATAATTTCTTTTTTATAAGCATTGAAATATCAGCAGAATATTGTATTCTTTTAAGACAGAAATGTGGGGTTAATTTAATTCAACCTTACTTTTTTATCTCTTCTCTACTAATAATAAAGCTGAAGGTGGGTCTATCTTTCTTTCTTTCCTTCCTTCCTTCTTTCTTCCTGTTAGTTACGCGCGTAGCGCCAATATTGTTCGGTCGATTTTCATAAAATTTGGCACAAAATTATTTTGTAGCATAGGGATGTGCTCTACGTAGCGTTTTTTCGAAAATTCTATTTCGATCTTTTTCTATTCTAATTTTTGGCTCATTTTTCATACAAATTCGATAAAATGGGGAAGAAATATTTCATACACATTTTCAAGTACTATGTCATTCGAAAGCTTGAAATTTTTCTGCTGAAAATGATAGCAGTTTAAAGTTTCTACGAGTATTAGAAGAGCTGTAATAACTGTTTTTAGAATCCCGGAAATTCAAGGCTTACCTTGAGCAAAGCAAGCCAAACGATTCTAAAATGGTTGACCTCGAGAATAAAATTTGAAAATAAAAATGAAATGAATTATTTTATCAACGGAAATCAACTTTTCAATACGTTACGTTTTCATTTCCTTTTTTTTTTTGTTTTGTTCTTTTTCCCTTAATAACTTTTAAAATGTATTTGTTTTTGTAGCAATCTAAACTCCAAGCCTTATTGAAATTAGTTAAATGAAATGTTTCAACTGTTGTGAAAAAAATCATCTGCTTTTCTTTTTTCAGTTTTTAAGGAATTAAAACTCGGTAAATTATAAAACTACCGTATAAACTGCGGTATTGAGGCGTTCTTTCTAAAATGTGTTATTTTGAAAAATGTATTATTTTGTTTTTAAAGCTAGGAAAGAAAACTTTCTTCTTCTTTTAAACTTTGGTAAGATATCTGTTGGTTTCTGTAAGTAACAAAATTGTTCTTTTTTTCTCGTTTGGCTCATTTTTATATCATGCTTTTAAGGAAATACAATTGAATTATAACTAAAATTGAGTATTCTTTCTGCGATATCAATTTATTACCAAGTGACATTTTAATTTTATACCATGAGCAAAGCCGTGCGGGTACCGCTAGTCTCTTAATGAAGCTTAAAAGTAGATTAATTAAGACTGAGTAAAAAATAGAAATACATACTTACGATGGTTTAAAACTTTTTCTTTGTAATTTTATAAGTTTTTCAGCATACAAATTCCTCCAGAACTAATATTTTAGTCAGTTATATAACATAAAACAATCAAAACTCTCAAAATATTGTCTTTCTAGCGAAGTATAAAAATTTGAAAGCAATAAACCCATTGAGCTTCTTACAGCTGTGAGACAAAAGTTAAGAGTTGAAAAAAAAATACTCGTTTAGCGATGATAGGGAATAAATATTTATAAGAAAAATTTGTAAAGAGAAAATGTAATAGACAATAATCAAACAATGTAAAATTTAGCATACTAATAGTTTTTTTCAAATGTTTCCCGCCGAAGGTTCTAGTAGAAATAATTTCATGTATCGTAGATTCATGTTTTCTTCCCTTTTTGTTCAAAAATAATTGGTGTCACGCTAATGTAAATTTAATGTTTGCTAACGTGTGCATCCGGGCTTTCCTGTTAAAACAAAATAGTATTGCCTTTAGAACAAACAAAAGAGTTAAGACCTGTTTGGATAGCAAAATAATTGATAGTTATATTATAGAGCAAAGGTTGGATAATGTGCGTTGTTTTAGTGAAAAAAGGAAAGAGTCAACGAGTTTCGAAAGATAAATATTTCTTCAAAAAACAATGTGTTTTAACCTTTTAAAGATATTTAAATAAAATATATTTCTCAAGTACTTATAGTCTTTATAAAACATAACCACAAATGTCGTAAATTGTTTAACCCTTCCAATTCATATTCTGAAAATAATATTGGGATCCTACTTCATCGTGTTTGCAAAAATTAAAAATGGAAGTAGTTTATCTTTGGATAAACAACAAATGCTTCCTTCAGTTTATCCTTGAAATTGTTGAATTTTTAACCAAACTAACTCAATAATTACTATTAATTTTCATCGTTTTTTGGCAACAACTAAAAAGCAGCTACTTCACTTTCGTCACACAAAAAGGTTACGGGTCGGAATTCCCCAAGCCCACACATAAAATAATTCACCTCAATAGTTAAAATCCTCCGCAGTTTTAATGTTGTGCATAAATAACTCATAACAATTCCTCATAAATATTATAATATAAATATTACTCAGAATTTTTTATAAAGGAAAAAAAACAAGAAATTGAATGTATTTAATGCATCGCTTGTTTACGATCAATCTAAATTACATTTAATTTTTAAAAAAAGGAAAACTCAACTTTTAATCCAGAAAACAGGAGATTTCAAAATCTTACCGTACCCTTAAGTGTGATGAAATACGAAGTTTATCTTATTTTTCTTCTAAAAGGACGGAAATACTTTTTTAACACCAAAATTGAGGTGATGTACAAAACTTACTCTATTTGTCAGTATGATGAAATACAAAGTTTCTCTTTTCTTTCTTCTAAAAAAATTGAAGACACTTTTTTTAAGAATCTAAATTATTCTCACCGAGTCACACACTGTAAGACACAATAGATTTTTTCTGTATCCCACAGCAAGATCCAATATTTTTTCTTTCTTAATGCTTGTGTATCACCGTTTTAGATTTGAATTAATAATACATGCTACTTTTATTTTTAAGAAAGAAACAAGTTTTGTCCCTTTATGTGAAATGCTAATGCAGACGCACCTGTGTATAATAGTTATTTGAAAATAAAAATTGAATCGTTTCAGTGAAGAAATTGCATTCTTTGTCATTCAGCTCTATTTGAGAACCCAGAAAATCGATACATACGATATGATGTGTAACGTTAACTCATTCACTTGATAGCTATCGATTCAGTTCCCATTTTAATGAGATTTCGCGCTGTTTAGAATAACATAAATTAACTGAAAAATGCCGTAAAATGTAATTGGGGCAGTATTGAGTTTGTTCTTTCATGTCAGTTTTCGTTGAATACCAATATCGTTTTCGGATACTGAACTTTAGACATTAAATAACCGAATCGAATTCAATATTGTTTAAGAAAGAAGACATTCGAATGGAAAATAAAGCTTGAATCCTAGACGGGAAATCTATGAGGGAGTTTTACAGATGTTTTGCTTTACGTTGTCTGTTTTGTGTATTTGTATTGAGTCAGTTGAAATATTTTATTCAGTTCGCGAATTTCTCTTTCTATCTATGTCTGCACAAAGAACTCTCAATAAATAATGCTATATCATAGAATTTGGTGTGTATTACGTTTCTTGTACTCTTGGAAATAAAAGATAATTTTAAATGTGTGAGTTTCGAAGAGTTTTAATTTGTGACACTGATGAATATTTTTTTTATAAACCACATGATTCACGCTTCTATCGTGGTTAACAAACTATAAGGGCCACATTAATGCTGAGTTAATGGGAACAATATGTCTACCACCCCATTTCCTGCTGATTTTCTTTAATTTCTTTATTTATCTCACATCAAAGGTCAATATTCTCACATTATTAAATCCATTGCAATCATATGTATTATTCCTGAAAAGTTTTATTTGGCAATCGTGATTACTTATTACCATCACTTTCCCAAAATTCATGTACCTATGATTTTTCAGATTACCATGACGGCGAGAATAAGCCTAGCTGTTCTTTTTTTTTCCCTTTTTATTTCTATTTTTGTGGAGAGACCTATTATTGTCGTAATATATACAGGGTGTCCACTCCAATCGTGGACCAATAGCTAATTTCTAAACCGTTAGAGATAAGCATATAGTTTATTTAGGAAAAAATCTCCAAATTATGAAAGGAATTTTGGGTCTATTCAATGTTTTTCAAAAAATCAAATTTTGAAAGAGTTACGAAATTTAAATTTTTATACAGCCCCCGAGTCCTATCAATCATATTTAGTAAAACATTCTTGACACTGTAACGTTTAAAACTAAAAAAAAATCACTCTTCTACCACAAAAATTGACCGAGTTATGACGTTTTGAAAAATCAAGATTTTGAAGGATTTCGCATACGGTCCCTTAAGCGATCTCTCGATGACGTCATGAAACAATGCAAAATCTTGATTTTTCAAAACGTCATAACTCGGTCAATTTTTGTTTTAGAAGAGTGATTTTTTTTTTTAGTTTTAAACGTTACAGTGTCAAGAATGTTTTACTAAATATGATTGATAGGACTGGGGGACTGTATAAAAATTTAAATTTCGTAACTCTTTCAAAATTTGATTTTTTGAAAAACATTGAATAGACCCAAAATTCCTTTCATAATTTTGAGATTTTTTCCTAAATAAACTATATGCTTATCTCTAACGGTTTAGAAATTAGCTATTGGTCCACGATTGGAGTGGACACCCTGTATATTCTAAACTCATTGTAGGTTTCTTAAACACAGTTGTGTCGCTGCGTTAAAGTCGAAGAAAGGGACGTTTATTTTATTTTTTTTAATTTTTTTTAAGCTCTTTTCAAAATTTTTGACCTATTTAAAAACATTCCACGACCGCTTTTAACCATATAAATAAAGAAATGAAATTCGTGATTAATGTAGTTATACGCACGTAAAAGAATTTTCTAGAAATGTCATATTTTTGAAAGATTTCGTCATTGCCCGACAAACCTACAAAAACAAAAGCAATTTCTAAGGAAATATTAGTTTTTAAGTACGAAGAGAAAAAGTTCCGAAATGAATTAAGATCATTCTTTTTTTCTGATATCATTAAGTATAGTGAATGACTGTTAAGAAATATACATTGTGAATAATTTATCATTTTCATAAATGATCTAATTTAGGAATAATACTGTATCCTTGGTAGCAAATTACAAGGGTTTGTTTCAGCTTGTTAAGGTTTCCGGTGGAACGTTCTTTTATCGGGTATCGTTCTTTATAAACGTGAAAGGAAATATTTCCCTTTCATTATTTGCGTAGAAAAATGCTTACGTAAGTACAAATATTCTGCATTTTCTTCAGAATAGAGTGCTAGCTTTATACTTTTTCCATCAACTCCAAGTACATTCAAATAACGGTTGATAGTTTCAAAAATAAACTAAAAGGAAATGTAATTTTAAAAAAAATACTGTTATTACTTAATTTTGTTGTCTTAGTGTATAGAAAAAAAAACAAGGTGAACTGCTAATCAGTTATTCAGAAAATGTTTTGCATTTTTTGAGATTGCTTAAGGAAGAAAGCATAAATATAGTTTATTGACATTTGTTTTTTATACATGACTGTCGCTTTGAATTTTTTTTTCTTACTTGCATTCGTCACAGTCAAATTGAGCAAATGCCGGATTGCCGATGAACAGAATTGTAAAATTTAATGCTCTGTGACTGAAAATACAAGTTGTATTAGTAATAATACGACAACAAAGTACCGATTCTGCTTTGAATATGTGTTTATATTTTAAGTCAAAGATCATAGTATTCTCAGCTGTCTCCTAAAGCACTATTACAACAGAAGAATCAATGTTTTTTCTTTACGAAGTGATGTGTAAAACATGGTATATTAATGTTTTTTTTTTTTTTTTTTTGAACGAAATACAAAACTTGCTTTATCTGGCTTCATGTCTAAAATGTAATTTTTACAAAAAGTGCAACAGCAATTACTTGCTACGTTTTTCCTTTATATTGGGAGAAAATATGAAACAAAATGTATCAGTATCCGGTATTCATCCTAATGGAATTCTTATTTCACAATTGCAACAAAAAATATATCTTCCACAGAAAAGTAATGTTTCTACAGTGATGTTCTGCGTGATTATTGAAATTGTAATTTCAGTGAGCAATGTACTAAATGGTATAGTTTGATTAGCTTATGATTTGAAATGCAAAATATTATACGTAAAAACCACTTGCTGTGGAATATAAGAAACATTTTTTATCTTCTGACTGCAAATAACAGTAGGTCTTGCCTATCACTTAAGTATAACATTAAAATCATGAAGTTATTATAAATACAGAGTGCAAGATTTCTCGAAACAACTGAAAAGAAAAGCTACCAAGGATGATTTAGTTGAAAGAATTAAACTTCTGTTGAACTTCCGAAACTCCTGGATGCCGAAACTCATGGCTTATACTGTGCGAGTATGTCCTACCCACGGTAGAGTTTGGTTCCCGGAAAGGAAGCTCCAAGGCTCGAGATCCATTCGATTTTCCAGTCTTCAAGAAGGTTCCGACTCCGACGAAGACAAAACCGTTTGGGAGTACAGCAAGAAAGTGTTTGGCAACTCGTCCGTCAGTGGCGTCAACCACATTGCATTGGCGAAAACCAAAAGGCGTCGGATTTTTTGGTGCATTATCTTCCTGGTGTCACTGATAGGATTCTTTTACCAATTCGGCTCATTCCTGGTGCAGTACAGGGAGTATCAGTCCATCGTGCAGATTGATATACAAAATGCCGGATCTTTGATGTTCCCGGCTGTGACGCTCTGCAATGCTAACAGGTAATTTCCCACCTCTTTCTTGCTCAGAAAACTGTGTTATCGTCTATCTGCTCAGTGCGTAAGTCTCCTAAGTTTTAGATATAATATAGATGGAGTAATGTTTATGTGCTTGAATTTCAATTATTTTGTAGCTAAGCCCAATTGCAGTATCTGCTTTATTCACGAGAAGGTGACCCCTTGTTGAATTAATGGCTTTTAAATTGACTGAATAGTCGAGAAGTAAAAAGAAATGCACGAATACAAAATATATATTATCTTCTTTTTTTTCATTTTTTGTTTCTTCTAGTATATTAATACGAGCAGGCGATCAAGAAATATTATAATTCAATAATATTTTGATATAATATAAGTGTTTCGTCTTTATTAGCGTAAGCTGGCGATTTTTGTGTTTAAATTATTTTCAAGTAAGGTAGATACGCAAAATAAGGCCATAAACCTTATAACCCAAAAGATTAATATTTTTTTTCATATCCTGAACTTCAGAACCTCTTTGACCGAACTCAGAATAAAAAATATTTTGCAACTACTAAAAATTTTTTAGCACTTCTCTTTGCATTCAAAATTGAAAATTGCATTTCATTTTGCTGTGTGTTATGAATTAACTTCCAGTTAAATCGACTCTTAAGAGCAAGAATCTGAGAAACTGTCACGCCTAGCATTATGAGGTGATTCATGACCTCTCAGATTTTCTCCCAAAAATTACCAAATGTTTATTATCTTATTGAAAGACCAAATCCAGAATGTTTTGCTCTAAAGTTGAGTTGTTTAGTTTTTATGGACCCCTAAACGTGAAGGTGCGGCATCAAAAACTAAGCGGATTTTCAAAACATGGAAGTTGCTGCGAGCCAAAACTCTTACCAGAAACTGTTTAACTCCAATTTTCTTTTTGTATATGGAATATAGAAGGTTGAAACTTTACAAAATGAATGTTAAATTTGTGGTAAGTTGTTGCCGTAAGGTCAGTGAAGGCCCTCAAAACAAGGCATTTTTGACGTTTTTTAGCGTTTTTGAGGTCCAAAAACAGCTTGTACATTTCAGTTGGCACGGCAAAAGTAGTGTAGTTTGAAAGACCAGTGTAAGCACTTTAAAATAATGTATAAATAACCGAGGAAAGTTTAACGTGCTTTTAGTTGCGTCAGGCCGAAATATGAAAAATGTCATATTTTACCGATATTCAAACGGTCATAACTTCCTCTGCCAACAACATATTGAAATATTTTTCTTGCCAATGTCATGCTCTATTCTTTGTCTTAACAGAACAGTTGAGTTCTTTGAGGCGAAATGTGAAAAAAATTTTTACAAAAAATGCACAGAAAAAAATAAATTTTTAGTAAAAATTTTTTTCACATTTCGCCTCAAAGGACTCAACTGTTCTGTTAAGACAAAGAATAAAGTATGACATTGGCGAAAAAAATATTTCAATATGTTGTTGGCAGAGGAAGTTATGACCGTTTGAATATCGGTAAAATATGACATTTTTCATATTTCGGCCTTACGCAACTAAAAGCACGTTGAACTTTTCTCGGTTATTTATACATTATTTTAAAGTGCTTACACTGGTCTTTCAAACGACACTACTTTTGCCGTGCCAACTGAAATGTACAAGCTGTTTTTGGACCTCAAAAACGCTAAAAAACGTCAAAAATGCCCTGTTTTGAGGGCCTTCACTGACCTTACGGCAGCAACTTACCACAAATTAAACATTCATTTTGTAAAGTTTCAACCTTCTATATTCCATATACAAAAAGAAAATTGGAGTTAAACAGTTCCTAGTAAGAGTTTTGGCTTACAGCAATTTCCATGTCTTGAAAATCCGCTTAATTTTTGATGCCGCACCTTCAACTTTAGAGATCCATAAAAACTAAACAACTCAACTTTAGAGCAAAACATTCTGGATTTAGTCTTTCAATAAGGTAATAAACATTTGGTAATTTTTTGGAAAAAATCTGAGAGGTCATGAATCACAGGCGTGACACTCTCTCAGATTCTTGCTCTTAATAATGTTTAATTTAATTCTGAAAAATACGAAGTACAGTAGCCCCTCGTTATATCGCGCCCCTTTATATCGCTCATTCGGATGTATCGCTCTTTTTTTTTTTTTTTTGTCTCCCAAAAAAAAACTTTTAGTTCGAAACCATTTTTGAGAAAATATGTAAGGTGCTCAGAAAAGGCCTCTTTCTCATTTATTTTGTCATCAATGAGCAAAACGAAGGTTCTTCTATTCTTCTGAATTCGCTGAAAAAAAGCAGCAAATTCCTGTCTCCCAAACTTGCATACTGCAGAGACAGTACTGAACATTTTCTTTTGTATTGATACAATGAGTGAAACGCATCTGGTAAGTGTCAAGAAAACACACGCCCTAAAATCCAATATTCGAATAAATGAATTTTTATGTATGTGCACGTATAATTTACTTGTATGCTGGATAGAAAACTATTTTTAACGACCTCAGTTATATCACGCTTTCGGATATATCGCGCTTTTTTCCTGTTCCCCGAAAAGCGCGATATAACGAGGGGTTACTGCACCAATAATCCCCTAGTACTTTGACTGAATTTACAGCATAAAAAGAAATAAAACGTATGAGATAACCCATCGATGGGGGTTGAAAACATTATAGTACAATTTTAGCATGCTCTAAGAATAGTTTATGACTTACCCCTAATTTTTACATTTTCTTTTACTCTAAAAATGTTAACTGCGTTTTTTAAAAGTAGGTTTCTTTTCAGGTTTAAGAAGACAAAATTTTGCAGTAAGTTTCGAGACTTCTGCCCCAGAAATCTCTCAACAATGGAGGTGGGAAATGTTTATACACATCTAATGATAGCATGTAACTGAACTCTGCATGAAGATATTATTGAAGTATTCCCGTTAAGGTTTTGATGTCGATGTTTTTAAGATATAGCAAGGCTTCACTAGATAGCGTTTTATACAGGCTGCTTCATTTGATCAAAATCTTTGGGATAAAAACGGATGCATGTCGCCTAGCGACATCTATCGAATTTTGTGGTAACTAACATTATAAACAAATCAGATAATAAAAGACAAAATTAAAATTTAATTTGTTGGCGACAATTTTACAATTTGGCATTCAATTCTATTTTATTATATTTTAACGTCATTTAATAGCTTGTTCGATTTGCTGGTTTATTCTGCATTTTAACGGCTTGTTTTAATTAGTTAGCGAATTATTTTTCATTTTAATTGATTCTAATTATAATTAAACTATGAAACGACACTGGCACCGCAGAGCGATAAATGGCGATTTTGGAACGATAGTTCCATCAAAACTTTTGATGAGTTTAGATTGTCAAATTAATTTGTTTGGCGAGTTTTTTAACAAGAATTCTCACATTATTTCGCAGCTTTTTTTCAGTTGGCCCATTATTTTACTTTCAAGTATTAAACGTATGTGTGAAATTAGAAACAAAAAAGGGAAGATTTCGGTGATTGGAAGTCTGGTTATCTTTCCCTATTGGCGTTAAATCTTTGTGGCCAATTTATGAGCGAGGGAAATACTTCCTTCGCAAACATAAACTAAAGAGCAACAAAATAAAGTAATCGCCAAAAATTTGGCAACCACACCAGATTCCAATTATCGAAATATTATCAATGTGTGAAATTTAACATAAAAGAACATTACCTTTTAATGTTGTGTAAATGAAAAAAAAATTACATTTGGTTGTCGTAATATTGTAGTTTTGTTTATTTTTTTCGTACTTGTATTGCTCTTTAGTACTAAGCGATTATATATGCTCATTTCGTTGTTACTAAAGAAATTAATATGTTTTGTTGTCAATCGTCTTTCCGTTGAACACCAATCGCTTCATTGCAGGGCATTCATTCTGGGGCATCAAAAGGAAATATCTCTGCGAACAGATTCGCCATTTATCGCTCTGATGGGTCAACGCTATCAAAATGAACATCTGAGCTTTTGCGTAGCAATTAAGATCGTGTGAGCAACAATAATGAAACTAAATAGTAAATAGAACAATCTTATTTCATTGCTACATTTTTATTTATCGGCTGCGAATTTAAGCGTATATTTTATTAATGCAGAGATGTCAAAATTGAACGCCATTGCTATATGTTGCTAATTCGAAGAAAGTAAACAATGAATGAATGTCGTATGACTGAATCATGAGTTGCGACCAACTTTACCTGAAAAGGGAATTTATTTCCCCTAAAAAGCAGTACTAATAAGGCCTTCGGCATCATTCACTCTGTACTCCACTTCAGTAAACTATATCAATATTTTTTAACCCTTAAAGATAGGATGAACATCACTTTTTACAGCAGAAACAATGTGCTAATAAATGTAAACAAACACATCATTCAGCGCTCTCTAGCGGGCAAATCTTTACCATTGATGTTTTGAGTAATGAAGTAGCCTGTATAAAACGCTATCTAGTGAAGCCTTGGATATAGTTGAGAACGAGTCCATTTCATAGAGGGTTAAACTGATAGAATGACTTAATTCTCGAGTCGGTATATTTCCAGACCGAAGACTCTTATGAGGAAGTGCCTGTAAAAAATGAATGTTGTTTTTACAGTATGCAAATTTTATAGTAATAAACTGTTAAAATTGCTAACTTTGCAGTAATAAACTAAAACTGCTAGTTTTACAGTTTATCACCGTGCGTTTTATAGTTATAAACTGGAACCTCTGCTGCCAGTATTATACTGCTGCTTTTACAGTACAATACAGTTAAATTTTACAGTAATAAACTGTAAAATTGTTAGTTTTCCAGTAATGAACTGTAAAATTGCTAGTTTTGCAGTTTATTACTGTGCATTTTACAGTTTCAAATTGGAACCTCGGCTGCCAGTATTATACTGCAAAAACAAGAGTTCATTTTGTAAAGTGTAACACAGACTTAGGCTGATTCGACCTACGTACGCGAGAAAACTTGTCGTTTTTTGTTTGAGAGTTATTTAAAAAAAATCTTTTTTTGGGGCACCGAAGTCAATATTTATATTTTACTTTCAACTCTCGTACGGAGTATTTAAATAATTAATTATATCATATTATTAAGAGCAAGAATCTGATAAACTGTCACGCCTAGCATTATGAGGTGATACATGACATCTCAGATTTTTTCCAAAAAATTACCAAATGTTTATTATCTTATTGAAAGCCCAAATCCAGAATAATTTGTTAAAGTTAGTGAAGGCCCTCAAAACAAGGCATTTTTGACGATTTTCAGCATTTTTGAGGTCTAAAAATAGCTTGTACATTTCAGTTGCCTCGGCAAAAGTAGTGTCGTTTAAAAGGCCAGTGTAAGCACTTTATAATAATGTGTAAACAACCGAGGAAAGTTCAATGTGCTTTTAGTTGCGTAAGGTCGAAACATGAAAAATGTCATATTTTACCGATATTCAAACGGTCATAACTTCCTCTGCCAACAACATATTGAATTTTTTTTGCTAAATGTCATACTTTATTCTTTGTCTTAACAGAACAGTTGAGTTCTTTGAGGCGAAATGCTTAGAATTTTTTTACAAAAAATGCACAGGCAAAAATACATTTTTTGTAAAAAAAAATTTAGCATTTCGCCTCAAAGAACTCAACTGTTCTGTTTAGACAAAGAATAGAGTATGACATTGGCAGGAAAAATATTTCAATATGTTGTTGGCAGAGGAAGTTATGACCGTTTGAATATCGGTAAAATATGACATTTTTCATATTTTGGCCTTACGCAACTAAACGCACATATTGAACTTTCCTCAGTTGTTTATACATTATTTTAAAGCCCTTACACTGGCATTTCAAACGACACTACTTTTTCCGTGGCAACTGAAATGTACAAACTGTTTTTGGACCTCAAAAATGCTGAAAAACGTCAAAAATGCCTTGTTTTGAGGGCCTTCATTGACCTTACGGCAACAAATTACCACAAATTTAACATTCATTTTGTAAAATTTGAACCTTCTATATTCCATATACAAAAAGTAAATTGGAATTCAACAGGTCCTGGTAAGAGTTTTGGCTCACAGCAACTTCCATGTCTTAAAAATCCGCTTAATTTTTGATGCCGCACCTTCACCTTTTAGGGATCCATAAAAACTGAACAACTCAACTTTAGAACAAAACATTCTGGATTTGGTCCTTCAATAAGATAATAAAAATTTGGTAATTTTTCGGAAAAAATCTGAGTTGTCATGAATCACAGGCGTGGACTAGGATTAATGCTTTTGCCGAAGGGAAGTTGCTCATATTCACAGCTATTTTTTCACCGTTTCTGAGTTAACGCAAAGACATTGTTCGCTTCAAGTTGGTACCTCGCTCCTAGGTCATTTTTTTCGTGGTTTAACTCCCAATAATTTAAGATTTCTCAGAATAGCTTAGAAATGACCAAAAAAAAAACACAAAGGAAGGAAATTCCCCTCGAAATAATTGAAAGAGCTTATTTTGAAGAAGATATCCCTACTTATGCCTGTATTAGATTTAAGTTTATCATCTAACTCGGATTAATACGTCAAGCATTTCATGAGACTCTTCTCTTTAAAAGAAACGCTTAAAAAATTATTTTCGTTGTTTATTGTGTCAGCATAAATAGTTGAATCATTTTGTATCAACTTGTTCCACTTTGGACTAAGTTCGAGTCATTGCAGAAAAGTGCTTAAGATTTTTTATTTTATTTTTAATGGATGAAAAAGATATTACAAAGGCTTTGAAATCATTATTTGGTAGGAAAATAGCCCTAATACTCGTATTACATGAAATTTTATTTTGGCACGTACACTGAGAAAAATAAACCGTTTTTTTTTTTTTTCTTTCTTTTTTGTCGTGTCTATGACTTAGCCGAACTAAATAACTCCATGGATCCTAAAAACTGCTTTTGCGTTTTGTTGGATGTTATCGTCATAAAGGTCTACAAGTGACGGCAATACACCAATTTCTCTCAGGTTCGCAATTATTGCTAGACACTCAAAGATATGACAAGGTGTAAGCACTGATCTCTATCTTATCTGCTGGATTGATGACATCCAGTCACCGCTCGGTAGAAAGGATGAAGGCCTGCAATCCTAGAGACTACTCCCCAGCGGAGATCCTTTAACATTGGCTTCTACGGCGTTTTGCCCCATTTTAAATGCGGGGGAAAACACCAATTTTTAATATTCAAAAGGTTTAAACGCAAAAAGTGATTAAACATTCTTCATTTTCAAAGCTACGAGAGTCAATTTTTTTCTCCGTATATCGGATTGTCTTAAATAATTTTAAAATCTTTGCTCAACTTTGAAGATCATTTTTGTCGCCAAGTTTCGTTTTTCAACATAGCGAAGAGCGAAATTCAGTTTCGTCCGACTTGGGGTCACTATAACTAGACAAAAGAAAACAATATTCGTTTGACTAGCTATAACAAGACGCAAAAAATTAATTTTTTACATTTTTTCGTACATAAACGAATAAATAGCAGAAAAAAAATTAAGAGACCAAGAAAATTGAATTTTTCTAGTGAATAAAGTTATATTGTTTTGCATTACGTGTAATTAGTGCTTTTCAAAATGTTCATTGATTCCTTTTCGAGTAAAATTAATAATTGTTTAAAAGTAATGATCTTGAACTTACAAAATAATAATAGTGTATTTGGGAGGGGGTGGAGGGGTAGTGGGTACTTCGTCTCGTTATAACGAAACACATTTACCAACTTTAAATAAATTTACTATTCATTTTGTTTCAAAGGTTTTTTTTTTTTTTTTTTACATTTTGAACAGTTTTAAGTAGTTGTGCCGAAGGGGGGGGGGGGAGACTGAACTACCTACAAGTTCATGCCAGCTCACTTTAACTCACTTTAAGCATAATAATGTTTACTTTCTACTTTTTAGACTATCACCAGAAAAAGAACTTCATATTTAAATAAATAGAATGTGAAAAATATCATTTTTTTTCCTGTCAAATTTTATTAAAAAATTTATAAAAATAAGATCCCATTGAGATCCCAACCAAAAATTTTGCGCGAACAATGGTGAAATACACAATTTTTCAGAATTTTTTGAAAGAAATTTTTATTTTCAGAGAAATTTAAATTTAAATTTCATTTTTAAAAAAATATTTTTTTTAATTAATCATGTTGCATATTATATTAAACGGCAACTAACGTACTTTAAAAAGTTCTTTACCAAATCGTTCTATCTATATTCGGTGCTGAGTTATGGTCCATTTTATGTTCAAGCATTCATGAAAAAAAAGAGGGTTTTTCCAAAAATCAGTCTCATAGACCAAAAAATAAAAGGGATAAAATTCTAAAAATTGGGACTTATGATCACCTAAAAGGGTGCAATTGATGAGCCAAATTTTAAAGAAATACAAAAGTTTGAGGGAAAAATTTTCTCGGGTTGTCGATCACTAGATATGGAATGTCCCAAAAGTAAATTAAAACCTCGGTTTTGAACCCGCATATGTCAGGATTCGTACTCAATTTTAGATATAAATGAAGGAGTTTTTTAGGAGTTTTGAAGGAGAAAATATAAGATTTTGAAGGACTACTTTGTCCGCGACTTGAAACCAATTGACTTTAAATTTGCATTATTTTCATTATAATATAACATTGGGGGTGGGGAGGGGGGGATAAAAAAATGAAATAAATATTTCCGGGAGTGGCGTTCCTTTATTCTTATTTGCCCTTCCTACAAACACGTTGATTTCTAGCAATATAGGGGAAAATAAAATGCTTTTAATGAGTCAAATTATCAAAAAAAAAAAAAAAAAAAGATAAAATCCAGCTTTATTGAATTAGCCTCTTTATTGAATCAAAACTGTTTTGAGCAAATGTGATTCATTTTCATACATGCAGCCGCCACTGTTTAACCATTAATTTACTTCACCTTCAGTGTGTTTCAACTGCAGTCATATGTAATAAGCATCCCCCTCCCTCCCTCTTTCTAAAAAAAGGAAGGAAAAGAAGAACTAATAAAGTTTTTAATGACAAAAAAAAAAAAAAAGGCCATAGAAATATTTGAACGATTTAGAGACAAAAATCTCTTGACATTTAGTGTGTTTCCACTAAATAATTTAATATCTAAAATTAAGTTTGAAAAATAACTTGAAATAAAAATAAAATAGGCGGATTTGAGCTAACTGATAGCATATGTTAAAATAAATTCCCATTTTCAAAATAGTTCAAATATTTAGAAGATGCAAAACAATTGAAAATCTCATTTCAGATTTTTTTTTTTTTTTACTAAGGGATGATTAGCAGTGAAAATTTTTAAATGAGACGATTTCTGTAATCGACTGGATTTGACGCTGATATACAAAAGTAAAAAAGAGGAGAAAACGTGTTACTTTTCTCCAAAAATAATTGGATATTTAAGAAAAAAAAATCCGGATTTTCGGTGAATAAATAAATTCGAACAAATTTGGAGAAGAACTAAATACTTTGCGGGTATGAGAAATGTTTTAAATATGAACAATATATAGATATTTATATGTATATAGATTTTTTAAATTTTTTTAATGTGAATTTTACACGGTATAAAAGAGCAACAAAAATGTTAACACATAATTAAAGTACCAAAAATTCGTCGGGTAGCATGTAAAAAATATCTCAAAATTTTTAAATTTTTTATACTTATAAGAGCAATTATACGCACTGCAGATTGGCATTATGTGCTGTTGTTAAACTAAATCTTAAATCGAATTGAAATCCTCGAAATCTGATATAATAACCCAATGCGCAACAACAGCAATAAATTCTAGCTCCCGCGAAATAGCATTTACGCCAAATTTGTGCCAATCTGCGATAAAGGAGCCAAGCTGGGGGCTGAAACTACACCCAAATCGTCCCCATGAAAGGCGTCGAAAGGCTTCACCGG
This sequence comes from Uloborus plumipes, assembly GCA_038373865.1. Taxonomy (NCBI): domain Eukaryota; kingdom Metazoa; phylum Arthropoda; class Arachnida; order Araneae; family Uloboridae; genus Uloborus; species Uloborus plumipes. The sequence goes on from JAXGGA010000148.1 coordinate 131,535, forward strand.
CCGGGGTGTAGTCCGCTATCCAGAGTTTATATAGAGATCACTGGGTGTAAGCTGTATCTGGGCAATTACAACAGTTTCTATACACCCTTCTACCCTCTCCATCAATCTTCATGCCCCTGTGATGGCCGGTTCTCAGCCTGGTTATAGTTTTTGTTATTGATCAACTTGTATTTATTTCACAAAGCTGGTGTTTCACTCGAATTGATTTATCTCTAAGTTTAGATTTAGCTATTGCGTTTGCATCTTGGAGATAAACACTGTTGTTGTTAGTATTAAAGTCTCTGGACTCCTTGGCTAATTTATCAGCATATTCGTTGCCTTCTATTTTGACATGTGCAGGTATCCACTGATGTGTACAGGTCTTGTTCATAGCCTGGATCTCCTGAAGACCTGAGAAAATAAACCGTTGTTTTTACAGTAAAATACTGCCAGCCCAGACTCCTGTTTAAAACTGCAAAATGCGCAGTAATAAACTATAAAATTAGAAATTTTAGTTTATTACTGTAAAATTGCTAATTTTATAGTTTATTACTGTGCATTTTAACGTTTTAAACTAGAACCTCTGCTGCCAGTATTATACTGTAAAAACAGTTTGTTTTTCGCAGTGTAACATTCATAACAAAAATTAGGAAAAACGTAAAAAGTGCATCAACTATACCCAGTCTTCCCTATTTAGTGCCGGCCGCTTATTAAAATGACATTTGATCCGAGGATATTTGATTTCACTAAACGGCTGATTTTATAAACCGGCATATATAACATTACAAGAAGAAAAGGTTTTGAAGTTTTCTCAAAATAAAAAATAAATTAATTATTATTATCAATATTTTACATTCAGTTAATTAAAACACAATTAGAATTTGACTCATATGTAAAAAGTGCATTTTTTAAGCTTCCGGAACGCGCGCGACATATCGATACACGAGAGCGCGCGCTGGGTCAGAATGACCCATATTACATTTTAAGAGCATTTAAGCAATATTTAATAAATAATTCAGTAGTAAATCATGATTTTGACAAATATTAATCAAGCATCTCAAAAGTATATCCAAGTTCAAGGGGTCGACTTTGAATGCAGCTACAGTGGACCTGATTTCTTTCAAATAGAAGTAGAGCTGCGAGTGTTTTTCCTTGTGCCTGGGTCGAAAAGACCTAGCGCGAGCGCTCGAATGTTAAATTACTCAAGGGTTTTAACATTGACTTATTGTTGTTTGAGAAACTTGACTTATTGTTGTTTTTATTGTTGAAAGTAAAGATCATTCTTAAATCTTGATGTTAGGCATGTTTTTCTAGCAAATAATTTTTACTCAAACTGAATGATATAAACTGTCAACCTCTGTAACCTTGAAGAGAAAGAAAATTCTGGTTTCATTCAGACAAGCGCCCCCTCCCTTCCCCCCCCCCTCCTTTTTTTAAACATGTACTCTCCAAGAACTTGATTTATAAAACGGCGCTAATGATTTTATTAAAGGATGATTTTAACATGTTTTGATATAGTAATGATTCTGTTCTTCCAGGTTTGATTTTATAAAGCGGCTCATTTTATAATCCAGTGATTTTATTAGTGGCGGGCATTGTATTTCCCTTTTCATGAAGTAAAAAGAAATTAATTACTTCATGCGTGTCAATATTCAGTTTTAAAAGAAAAAAAAATACTCATCATATATATCATGTTTGAAAATTCGGCATTGAAAAAAGCTGGATTACAAGATCATATTATTTCCCAATCCAAAAATATTTTAACAGATTCGGACTTTGACAATGCTAGAAAATAACTGATTTATATGTAAACTTAATATTTTGTTAAATTACAGCTACGTATTTATGGTAACCTAAATCAAATAAACTCATTCAAATGAATGTAGAATATACTCTATGAACATTCTGCATAAACATGCGATAATCAACAGTGTCATTGCATCAATATAGAAGCGACAATTTCGCGAAATGTCTCTCCTTATTCTCTGCGTTTCTAATATTTTTTTCTTCTTTGGGTCATCCGATTAGTTTTTGCCATTATTATTATTATCAGTATTTTAAAGCTGTAAAATTCAAGTAATGATGCGTTATTTACACACATACAACCAGTGGCGTAATCAGGGGGTGGGCTGATAGGGCTACAGCCCCCTCCAAAATTTTCAAAACGAATTTTTTTTAATGTAGGCTAAGTTTTTTTTTTTTTTCCTTAATATTTTTTTTTTTTTTTTTTTTTTTTTTTTTTTTTTTTTTTGACGCCCCAAAATGAGAAAAGCTTTCTGTACAGAAAATTAAGTTTCGGACAAAATTAAAAGAAAGATTTTTTTTTTTTTTTTTTGTTTTAACATGTCTATTTTACTGTTTATGATTATCCTATTATTCCATTATACTCATTTCTGTTCGTTTTCCAGTCATCCAATCCCGTTAAATAAATTTCAGCAAATTGAATTGAAACCCAGTATTGGGAATGAAAGCAAAATAAACTGTAAAAGAGGTGTTTCGGCAACACCTCTATTAATGAAGAACATTTTTTTTAAGTTAAATTTATCATTATCTGTGTCCAACAAAACGCTTTCTTCACAATAATTTTAATGACAAAAAACTTTCAAAAAACTTTTTAATGTTTTTTTTTTATTTAAATAGGCATATCTCCCCCCCCCTACTCTCAAAGAATCTTGACTCAGCCCCCCCCCCCCCCCCCGAAATGATTTTTCTGCGTACGCCACTGCATACAACGATAATTTATATATTCATATTCACATTCATACGCGTTAAATACTTACCTTTCTTCTTTCTTTTTTAGCCTACTTTCCCGTTAAAAATAAAAGAAAGACGAAAAAAGTATTAAAAGTGGCTTAATGCATCTAAAAAATATCGCCAAGTCCAAAAAATATCGCCAAGTTAAAAAAATAAAAAGGTAAAATGAATATCGAAAAATTAAAAATTTGAAAGTAGGGTATTGAGATGGGGAATTTGTGTGTCTGTCTGTCGGTCGGTCGGTCGGTCTGTCGGTCTGTCTGTCCCCCCCCCCCTAATAACTTTTGAATGAACATTCCGATTTGGACAAACTTTTTTTTGTTGGAAAGATCTCGGCGAGTACAGCTCATTCCCATATTTGATTTTTCGATTTGAACAATTTTTGGTGCAACTTTAAACCGTTCAAACAACCTGGCCCGCGATATTAACTTTTTAGTTAACAGTCCGATTTGAACAAACTTTTTTTTGTTCGAAAGATCTTTTCAAGGGTACTTCATTCCCGTATCTACATTTTCGATTTGAACAATTTTTTGTTCAACATTGAACCGTTCAAACAAGCTGTCACCCCTAATAACTTTTGAGTGAACAGTCTGATTTAAACAATTTTTTTTTTTGTTCGAAACATTTCGGCAAGGACACTTAATTACCGTATTTAAATTTTAAATGTGAACATTTTTGGTTCAACATTGAACCGTTCAAGCAACCTTTTCCCACCTAATAACTTTTAAGTGAACCGTCCGAATTGAATAAACTTTTTTTTGTTCGAAAGATCTTATCAAGAATACTTCATTCCAGTTTTTAAATTTTCAATTTGAACAATTTTTCGTTCAACATTGAACCGTTCAAATAAACTCTCACCCCTAATAACTTTTGAGTGAACAGTCCGATTTAAACAAACTTTTTTTTGTTCGAAAGATCTCGGCAAGGATACTTCATTACCGTATTTAAATTTACAATTTGAACATTTTTTCGTTCAACATTGAACCGTTCAAGCAACCTTTCTCCACCTAATAACTTTTAAATGAACCGTCAGAATTAAATAAACTTTTTTTGTTCGAAAGATCTCGTAGAGACTCATTCCTATATTTCACTTTTCAATTTGAACCATTTTTCGTTCAATGATGAACAGTTCAGAAAGAAATTTAACATGAGCGCCTACGGGAAAATTTAAATTGAATGTTGATTCTGAACTTCAAGGCGGATTTCCTTCAAACTAACTTTGTAAGAAAATGATTTTGATAAATAATGTATTGTAAAGTACTTTTCTGAATAATCTTCTGTGAGGACTCTGATTCCGACTCCGACTCCGCAAACATGGCGGAAATGCAGGCTCAGAAAAAAATGACTGACTGGGCAGACGATTTTTTGTTTATTTATTTATTTGTTTTGCTTAATTTATTATTATTATGATTTTTTTTTGGCAGACGATATTTTTTTTTTTTTTTTTTTTTTTTTGCTAACAAAAATTTTTCATTCACGAGAGCATTTTATTCTTTATTTATATCTAACAACTGGCAATGGATTAAAAATGAAATTCAAGACATTTTATTAACGAACGAGTATTTTTTTTCTTTCTTTGATAAAATGTGTTTTGAAGTTCTTTGTACTTTTATTTTATTTATTTTTTTTTCTTTTGAAAACGATTGTGGAATTTTTCTACGGAAGAACTATAACAGTTATATTCTTTAAAAGGTGCGACAAAACTTAATTAACTCGTTTATTTAATTTTTACGTGTTTATTTCATCTGATGAGAGGGGTATATTTTGCTTTTAGAAATCAGATTTTAAGTGCTATAGAGGTATGTTTGACATAATTTTCAGTTTCAGATAATCAGATATTCAGAATATTGATCAGATGCTACAATGCCGATGTCGGTGTACGGGAAAGTAGGCTCGTTTAGTTCTTGACAGAACTTCTTGTTTTGCTTTATTTTCATATTTTGATTAAATGTTTTTCCAATGTAAAAAAATAGTATGCTTTTTTCCTCCAAATTTAAGCGCAAAACTGAAAGATGTTCAAAGTTCCTTTTTTTTATTTTAAGTATTGAAGTTGATTTGATTTATCGAAATTGAAAGGTTGCATGTCCTGTTCTTTGAAACCCATGCGGAAACTTTTGCCTGTTTGAATATAACTGTGACTCGAAAAGGGCAACCACGCAGAAACTTTATTGAAAAGGTTTAATAGCGCTAGTAAAAACTTCTTTTGTTGAAGATATTCGATATTGCAGTTACAGAATGCAACGAAAATAGACCAAATACAAATGGTAAAAATTAATGAAAAATGAATAGACTCAACTTTAAGCATGTTATTTTTTCTCCAAATAATCGAGCCCATATGCGTTCAAGCTTTTGGTTGTCAAATAAGAGTAAAGCCACTTTTTTTCAACATAGTTGCATCCTTCCCCGCCTTTGTCACAAATTATCATACTTCCCCTTACTCCCTTCCCACCCCTTGTCATGTGTCAATAGAGGTGCGACATCGATGTCAATGTTTTGGAAACATCGACGTTTTTGTTAAAACATGGATGGTTTTACCATCAATGTTTTACTGTCGATGTTTTTCAAACATCGATGTTTTAGTTCGATTTCGATGTTTTTATATTTCAGCAAAAAAGGTGCGTAAAAATAAGTGAGTTACACTTATTAACCCATTTATGCCCAGTACTTAAAAACGGGACGCTTGTTAGTTACTGCATACAAAAACCTGTAATGGGTAGGGTAAAAGCACCAGTAGTCGGCCATTTAAGAGATCTTTTGTTGATCTTGGCTAACCTAGAACTTTCAGCTATCAATACCGCAACAAAAACAAGGTAAAACTTTAGAATGAACCTTTCTGATAGTGAACCACCTACTTGTTTCAGAAATTTAAAAAAATATATGGTAAAATTCAAGCTGTTGTCAACACTAGTTAATGCTCCAGTAGTCGGCCACAGAATCATCTTAGCTGAAAAATTAGCAGAATCGCAATGTTGGATGACGGCATGTACATATCATCAACCAGTGGCACTTAAGTTTTGGGTACTTTTTTCTGAATTAGTAATGAGTCATTTCATTTTGAATGGTGATTCAAAATGAAATGACTTTGAAGCATTTTGAGTCACCATTCAAAATGAAAGGACTCATTACTAATTCAAAAAAAGTACCCAAAACTTAACTGCCACTGGTTGATGATTGAGGATAGGTACATGAATGTGTGAATGCGTCATATCTGATTTTGAATTAAAAATGTACTATTTATGAGGAGTTTTATGCGATTGTGGCCGACTACTGGAGACTGGCCGACTACTGGAGCACTTACCCTATATCCTTTTACTCTAAAGCTGTTTTTCACAAGTTAAATAGTCCTTCTTCTTGAGAAAACCAGTTAGAGCCACTAGTCGGACACCAGAGTTTATTTATTGACAGCTATTTTCAGACAAATCAGTCAAGCAACGATCCAGCATGGGTAGCCACAGAAAGTTTTTTTTTTTTTTTTTTTGCGAGCTTATTTTTCATAAAAGTAAACTATTTTAAATTGATTTGCTTAAAATTGATCAGAGATGCCTTCTGTAATGTTACTTTGCAAACGTAGTCAAGTAAGGTAGTTTTTTGTTCACATATCTGCAAAATGTCTCATAAAGAGGACGTTAAATAACTTAATAAATATGGCAGCGGCGAACTATTTTAAGCCTAAAATGTATGTAAACCATTCCAAGTAAGAGTTTTAAGCAGATACAAATTGAAAAAAATTGTTGAAAAAAACTTGGGCATAAATGGATTTAAAAATTACATCGTCAATCTGTAATTGCAGTACTAGAACTACTGGAAAAAGTTTTCTATGTTTACTATCGGTATTTTTTAAACATATCCAGATTTGCCTTCACCGTTTATTTTTTTCCCCTTTGATGTTTTATATTTCCGCAAAAATGTTTCGTTAAAATTATGCGGTAAAAAAGATTCTTCGTCAACACCTTTTCTATCTCATTAAAAAACGTTTTCTTTTCCGATGATTTTTAAGCATCGTTGTTTTTCGATGTCAATGTTTTATATTTCATTAAAAAAATCTTAAAAAACCTTAAAAACATGCCATGAAGAAACTACTTCGTTAACCAAAAAGTCCAATATTCCATCGATGTTATGATTTCTAAAATCGATGTTTTTTCATCGATGGCGCACCCCTAGTGTCAAGTGGTGTCTCATTAACATTTAGCTTTAAAAATGTTTTTATTTAACCATGTAATGTCACTACTTTTTACCGCTGCCCTCCTCCTTGTCAAAAATTGTTGCAATTTCACTAACTCCCTTTCCTTCTCGAAGCGTGGCATCGTTTAGGAATGATCCCTTAGGTGGATTTTAGGATGTCAATTTCGAAGATTGTAATTAACAGTTGAAACCACAAGTAAATAGGATGTCAGGACGTGTAACAACAACATGCATTATTCTTTATTGTACTAGTGGAGGATAGTTTTTTTTTTTCGCCTTATTTGCCGGGTAGTTCCTTTTTCAGATTGGCAATCTGCAAACAACACGCGTCCGCCAGTCTCTGTCCTTCCAACATGCAGCAGCTGGTGGCAGGCTACTAGCGGTAGATGGCGCTGTTGAATTCGAAGAAAATATTTGCATACGAAACAAATTTTTGAATCCTAATATTAGTTCAGTCGTCATGGGAATAATCAAAATAAAACCAGCTATAATAGATGATCATAGTGTAGTAACACCATCGTCAGATGCGACACTTATAAACAACACTTGCTTTTCCTCCTACAGTCACTGACGGAGAAGGAGCTCTTCAACTTCCAACTGACCATCCTCCGTGAAGGGCGATCTGATCTGAGACACTCCTTGGGGCACTCCATGGAGGATCTTTTGGTCAGCTGCTCTTTCTCGGGGGTGCCCAACATCCGAGCGGAGGCATGTTATCGGTAAAGAGTTTTTTTTTCATCTTATTCAATGAAATACGAACAAAATATTAGGGGTTACTGGAAAGTAAAGTGGGGCCGTGGTAACCCGATGGGTAAGGCGTCGGACTCGTAACCGGAGAGTCCCGGGTTCGATCCTAGTCGATCAAAGATCCACCTTCGTTACTAATGGTGGCTGGGCGACGTAAAATAAGGGTCGTGGTCACAAAGTCCTCCAAGTGAAACGGTTCTTCTAGGAGTACTAGACCAGGGGTTTGCTCGGCCCTTGATCTGGATCAGAAGATCCCCATCCCGGTTAAACCACGAGCTGTGGTAGGTACGGGGGACCCTGGAGAGCGAAGTGGAAAGTAAAATCGTTTTTTTTTTCAAACAAATCAATTGTTAAATTTTTTTGTTTTTAATCAACAATATATATAATTATCCTCGTTATCAAGGATCAGTAGTAAATGTTAAATCTCTGATTTTTTTTTAATATTGATTTTTTAAGCAAAATATCTTGAAATCTTAGTCAAATTTACAAGGGTTTTTTTTTATATTGTCGTATATTTTTCTCGAGCTGTCACCCGGTTGGCCGAAAAGCTAAGGCCCCGGATTACGAACTCAGAGGTTCCGAGTTCTGATCTCAAGTGCGGATATTTGTTAATTCTACTTTTGATTTCATTCTGCTTTCTCACAGTTTGCAGAAAATTTGTTAATATGTAAATTTATGTAAATAATATAGTTTAATTTGAAATGTTCTAGAACATTCCATAGCTGTATATAAAAAGCCTCTCTCGAGTTAAAAGCGGTCAGTTGGGTTCTTGACAGCAGATCGCTCGTCTTCTTAAAATAAAGGCTCTTTCTGTTTCTGCGTAGTTCTCATTCAACGTGACAATATAGGGCAATTCCATCGTTACAGACGTAACAATCGCAGACTTTGAACACAAATAATTCTGGTTTGGGCTGATGAAAGTCTTCATTTTTTTTCCTGTAGTGTAACTTGATGATGTTTATGTTACATTAAATTTGCGTGCAGAATGCTTAATTACAAAAAAGTACAGAAATTAAAAACTGCCTGTTACAGACGTAATTCACAAAACAACAAAAACTCGACTATGTCATACAACTTACAATATTCCTCTGAATTATAAGGAAATTTTGAACTTTTTTTTTTAAATACGTGTTCTAGAGACTTCAAGCTTTCTAAAACCATAAAGATTGTGTGGATTTTGACTGCCGAATTTGTGAAAAAAATTCATAAACTTGTTACGGACGAAACAAAGTGGTGTTACAGACGTAACATCTCTGATTTGAAAGTAGAAAACAGTATTTTAAAGCAGGAATAAAAAAAGATTTTTGTGCTAAAACAATACAGTAGCATTAATTAACACATTATTTGAATATTTTAAGTTATACTGTAACAGTTTTAGAAAATTTGGGTAAGTCTGGGGGAGTTGAGAGCATATGCCGATATGTCAATATGTAACAATAAATTAATGCATCTTAAGACAATTATTTCCAAGAAAGATTGACACTAAAAAAGTTTAGAAGGGCCTTCATACAAATTTATTTATTTGTATTCTTAAAATTAATGCATAATGGGGCTGCTACATAAAAAAATCGGGAAAAGTAAATTCCTCCCTGGAATCAGTGATTGGTCTTAGGAGAACTTAAAAATTTGAAAATGTTGAATGATATAGCAGAATACTAGTACCAAACTAAAATTTAACCTTCTTGGTGACAGTTGGTCAATTTTGATAATTTTTTTTGAATGAAAAAATGTGTCCTTTTTCGTCTGACGTTTTCGAAATTCTAACGGCATTTTCGCAAATAAATTTCAATTACATGCCGACATAATTAAAAATTTCAAAATCAGAATACCAGAAACTTTAGTACTCGTACCATATTATGCTATATACATGTATTGCTCATCCTGTGCTTTTTACCTATTTAATTGGAAATTTACTTTTGCTACGGAAGTAACATAGAGCCATTTGTTATGTCCGAAATGTTACGACTGTAACAGCATTAATTTAAAAACTAAATCAGTTGCAATATTTTTAACTATGGTGGGCAATTACTCTAAGAATTTGCCAAAAGGACCATTAAGGGTTTTTCTTAATTTTGATTTTTTAGGACGTAATGAAAACTTTTGCTTCTTTTTTGTTACAGACGTAACATCAAACTTCTTTTTTTCAAACTTCAATTACACCATTTAGATCAATTCAAAAAAAATTAATGAATGCATATTATTATAGTACCGTTTTAGTAGTTAAAATTGTGCTACAAGTAGTTATTTTTGTTTTCATTTTTCGATGAGAAATATGCATTTGAAAATGTGTTCTTTTTTCTGATTTTTACAAGTTCGTGAATATCGTACTTCCAACTAAGAAAACAAGTATTATTCTAACTCTCACTAAAAAACCAATGCAGGATTTTTAAAATATACATCTTAAGCTTTAAAATGATGTATAACATAGCAACATAACTTCAGTATGAATTTTTGACCAATTGGTTTCACTTTTCATGGAATGGCCCTATATAGATCGCAACAACAATAAATCAGACAGTGCTATATCATATGAGTATTATTTGTAAAGCAGTCGGCTTCCCCTTTCTTCTGATCGCTAAAACACTTTCTACTACACAAAAATTTGAAAATTTGTTTTGTATCCAAGATGCCATTTCAAGATAATACGCTCTAAAAATCTTTTTTTTTTTTCTATCCGGGTTTTAAAATTTTCTACTAGGCGGGAAAAGGCCCTTGATAACGATTATAATCACATCGCTGATCTAAAATAAAAACTTTAACAATTATTTTGTTTTAAAAAAATCATTACTTTCCGGTCCCCCTAATAGTTGAAGCATGGACTAAAAGCAAGGATTTAAATTTGGGTGAGGATTTAATTCCAAGTTCTCTCTGGAAAGCGAAGTTCAGTTACACTTCTTACTCTCGCTAGCATTTATTTAAATAAATGCACGAAAAGGAAATAACTTTTTACAGTTCTTTGTGTATTTACAAATGTTTACTTACTGAATTGACACAGTTATTTTCTTTTTAAATCTTTATCTGTTTCTATTATTTTATATCTAAGTATTAATCTTTACTTTGTGCATGCATTCGTCTTCTCTTTATTTACGCTATGCCGGAATAGTTTACCAATAGTTTTTTCAACGAAGATGCTTATTTGGTCATTTAAAAACAATTTTTATCAGAAATAAAGGAGTACCGTACGACAGCTTAACTACCTGTATATAACTGTTCAATATTTTGTCTACACTTGCATGCCATTTTGCCTTTTGTCGCCGTTATTTCTTTTTTTTTTTCAAACACATTTTCTCAAAAAGTATATGTATGTTTCTTTATTCTGAGCTGATGTTTGATACAATAAACTTAACGTTCAGGCACACTTTCTTTAACTGCTATAATATCAACAGCTTTTTGCCAAATAAATGAAGTTTTAAATCAACAAAAGTGAAAAAAAAAAAACTTCAAGATCCTTGTACTGCCAATAGAAATTAATATTGCAATTAACAAGCTCTCTGCAGTTTAAATAAAATACATAAGCTTTTATTACCCACTGAATATTTTCAGGCTCTGAAAACGTTCACCTGCAACTTCAAACCCAATATTAACTAAGCAAAATTGAGTACGTTAGACTCATCTATTGTAAAGAAAATGTACTATGATAAACCAGTTGTAATTTTCCTTCCGTTAAACTATTATTAAGGGACCTTGTTTCAAACTGAAGTTTTGATAACGTAAGATTGTATTTCTTCAGCCGTTTTAAGGAATTCTATGACCCTGACCTCGGAAACTGTTACACCCTGTCTCCAACGTCCGAGAGCGGAGAAGAAGAAATGATCTCTACCGAGGCTGACGTCTGGCAAAAAATGAGCGGTAATAAAAACATGCTTTTTTTTTCCTTATCAACGCCTCTAAAACTTCTTTCATTCGTGACCCTTTTTTAGCCTACTTTCCCGTTACAATGAGAAAAAAGACAAAAAAAAAGCATTAAAAGTGGCTTAATGAATCACAAAAATATCTCCAAGTCCAAAAAAAAGTTAAAAAAGAACAAAAAAAAAATGAATATCGAAAAATTCAAAATTGGAAAGTAGGGTTTTGAGATGGGGAAAAATGTGTATCTGTCGGTCTGTCTGTCCCCCGCTAATAACCTTAAAATTAACCGTCCAATTTGAACAAACTTTTTTTTGTTGGACATATTTCGGCGAGTTCACCTCATTCCTGTATTTAAAGTTTCGATTTGAATAATTTTTCGATGAACTTTGAACCATTGAAGCAACCTGTCTCTCGCTAATAGCTTTTGAATAAGCAGTCCAATTTGAACAAACTCTTTTTGTTCGAAAGATCTTATCGAGGATACTTCATTCCCGTATTTAAATTTTGGATTTGAACAATTTTTTGATCAACATTGAACCGTTCAACAACCTGTTCCCCACTAATAACTTTTGAATGAACAATTCGATTTGAACAAAAACTGCTCATTGTTCGAAAGATCTTTTCGAAGATACTTCATTCCCGCATTTAAATGTTGAATTTGAACAATTTTTCGATCAACATTGAACCGTTCAAAAAAACTCAACATTATCGCTTACGGGGAAATGTAAGTTTAATATAGATCCTGAACTTAAAGGCGGATTTCCTTCAAACTAACTTTGTTAGAAAATGCATATCATTGGATTTCTGTGTTCATCTTTATAGTTATCTGTAATTTTTTTTCCTAGGCATTGTAAATAACATAAAATTTTGACATATTTAAGTGCCTCCTAATTAATCGCTATTCACTGTCAAGAATGAACGGCAATGTTTGAGCAATTTTCAGTACCAAGTGTACAGCAGTTTTTTTTTTTTTTTTTTTTTTTTTTTTTTTTTCCAGATTTGGTTCTAGTGGTCAACGTAGAAACAAACGAATATTTGGAGCCCGACCGCGATGCCGCTGTTCTCGTAACTTTCCACAGCCCGGAAGTTTACCCTGATCCCTTCTCTGATGGCACTGAAGTTAAACCCGGAAATTCGTATAATTTCGGTCTAAAGAAGGTACTGATTAAACAGTTTTTTCCTCTTAGTTTGCTCTTAAAATGTAACAAAGTGGTTACTGTAATAAAGTGGCTACCTTCAATTGTCATAAAACAATGTAGGAGAATGGGGGGCAAAGTGAAATGGCGGGTTTAAGTGAAATCGTACAATAATGTCACAGTTTGCAGCCATTATTTAGCCTTTTTTTAAAGAAGTTCCTAAGCATATAGTTGATTCCGGTTGAAAATTAAATAGCTCTAAAGATCAACGAAAGAAATTATACTAGTCATTTTCAAAATTTGATACTTTTTGTAATATTCGTAATTTTTCAAAAACATTCCTTCTCATTGTAGAATGATATATTTTTTTGTTTTTTGCATTTAGATATTAATTGATATCTACTGATGTCAAGCGCAGTCCTTATAAAGTTTTTATTAAGCGTGTTTGGATTTTAAATGTTCAATGTAATTTGTCAAGTGCAAGCGGGGCAAAGTGAAATAAGTTGTTTCGTTTTTTTATAATTTTTAATCACGTACGTATTTCTTCATTTATTAATTCTTTTACATTCTTTTACTTGTTGATTCACTTGTTTATTTATTCACTCGCCTTTTCACACTTCAACTAACGTCTGGCACCATATGCCTATTAAGACTCTTGCGCCGTAAAACCCAATAAAACCAACCACCATTCATTCACTTATTTTTTTTATTAATTCTTCATTGTATTTACTCATTTGTTTTTCTCATATATTAATTCATTCATTTATTTGTTTATTTGTACGTATATTTTTACCATTAAAAATTCATTTATTTATTTTTTTTATGAATTCATATGATGAAAATTACTCTTAATCATCATTTTCCTCAAAAAATATTGCATTTTTCACTTTGCCCCATGATTTTTTGTGGTGAATATTTTTCAGGGTTTTTTTTTTTTTTTTTTGAAGGAACGAAAGGACTACCAAAAATGAAAAATAATAATTCATTTCAAGTTCTATTACAAAATACATAATTTCTTCGTCATGTACAATAAAGTTTCGAACAAATTTCCAATTTTTTTAATTCTGAAACAAGTAATTTGTCTTAACTATTTCACTTTGCCCCACACTCCCCTTCTACCAAAAGTTAATTGGTTTTAATTGGTATTGGAGTTTTTATGAACCTGCAAAAAAGATAGGTTCATAGAAACTGAAAAAAAAAAAAAAAAACGAGCAAGTGAGCGTACAACATTATTCATACAGACCATACTACCAAATATAGGTTTACTGCACCCCCCTGCTTTTTTTTTTTTTTTTTTTCACTTTTGAAGATCCTCAAAACTGTTGTTTGAATTTTGAGTCTCTGTGAATTTTTGGTGTACATTTCAGAAAGGTTGCACCAGTGGCGTAAATATTAACTCCCGCGCTGCGGCGGTGCAAGAGATTTGAGGGCAACGATTCAGAAAAAGAAGCCTATGAGTTACGCTGGTTAAAAAGAGAAGAAAATTATTTTTTGTGCTCATGCACCATGAACATATTTATTAAAATTTTAATTGAGTAATTTGTTATTTAAAATGTAATAGAATTTCAGTTTTTATATTTTTCAGAAACTCTTAAATGCATTTTAGGTGTCTACTCCCCCCCCCCCTAAAGGAGTAGAGTATCACCACACTTCACCCCGTAGTGTTGCCGCAACGTTTTATTACCTAAAAATAATCCAAATAGAGAGATAGGAAAAAAAATGCGTTTAAAGGGGTTGAGCTATTTTCACCGCATTCGTACTGCACGAGCAGTGAAGCCAGATTTACAGAGTTCGTGGTTCGGCGCTCCTCTTATGCTCGCAAAAAAAATGTTGCAGCACGTAATTCCTTTTGGTTATTAAAAAGCAGGGACTATGCAGGATGGTTATTCCTTTGGTGAATTCTCAGCTGAATAAACATCAAAGGTGTAAGAAACAAAATGATCCACTTAGTGACTCAGCACTTGCGGGGGTGTCCAGAACTGATTAACGAGGGATTCCATGATTGCGCACTAGGGATTTCCACACTTGCCTGCTGAGAAAGCGCATGAGACCATAAAAATCTCGGAACTCAGCTTGAAAGGATAAGAAAATCATGACCGAATAGCGGAATAACAACTTTATGGATTTATATTTTTATATTTTACATACATATATACTGTCGTCCCCGCTTAATCATGTAACGGATAAATGAATACCCCGCTTAATCGGGTAATATTTCTCGGAACCGACAGTATTCGTTTTGGCAGGGCCGACAGTGTATATATATATGTATATATATATATATATATATATATATATATATATATATATATATATATATATATATATATATATAAGGTGGAAAATTATTAAACTTTTGCGAATTAACAAGTGCTTAATAGCAGCTTAATATCAATAGCAAATTATATATGGAATTTAAAAATTGTCCCTCTAAGTGTCGAAAGATGAGTTAATTGGAAAAAAACAACAAATGTACAAATGGAAATTTTAACAAACATTTGAAAATTCATGAAACAATTTAAACAAATAAAAAGAACAAACATGGGTAATGTGCTGCCTTATCTTCAGAGAGCAGGAGCAGCGGTTAAAATATTTTTTACTTTGTAGGTTTCAAAAGAGGTTGACTATTAACAAGTCAGCTGATTTATTATGATACGGCCATATCATATTATGATACGGACGTATCACCGTAGTAGTTAAACATCTGTAATACGAAGTAGAATTTCAAATATAAAACCTTACATACATAATTGATTACAACTAATTCATACCATAAATCTGTCTATTTTGGGAGCAACAATCAATGACAAATTTGGGAGTGGACTTCTGCAATTCAATATTGAAATTGGTTTTAAAATATGTACAGATAAAATCTTGTCTATTTACAGAATAATGTGGAAATGCTTCCTGCACCTTACAGCTCCAACTGTACCAATTATGGGAAACTACCTTGGGAGAAATTGCATGATAAGACTTTGAGTACAAGGGTAAATATACACGTTTACGTTTATACACCTTTTTCACAAAAGTTTGAACGTGAAAGTCAATAGCAGGATAATATAATTTGTGATATTATTTTTTTTAAATGTTGTCAAATTCTCTGCTCAGATCTGTTAAAACTTTTTTTAAATGAACTCTTTTAAACGACTTCCAAATTGGTATGAATAGCAGCGGCGTACATAGCGCCCTCGTTGCGCGGGCGCGAGAGGTTTAAGGGTGCACGATCCAGAAAAATGGCACGATGAGCTACACGGGAAAAAAAGTTTTATATTTTAATAGGGAAAAGGAGCGCACCTTAGTCTATGCACGCTACTGATTAATTAACCCTGCTGCTGTGTTCGTCCCGAACATACGTATACTGTGTTCGGGTCCAAATGGACCCAACATATGTAATTTATTCCCTAACACCGCTTTTTTTTATATTTTTTCAAGTTTAATTGTTATATTTGATTTTATTAGAAACCTCCAAACATAAATCACTCAATTTTTGTATTTTATTTTACATATTTAATCCAAGAAAACACATAAATAAAATTTAAATATTATAGCAATTCCAATTTTCGTACTAAAGAAAACTAGCAAAATTATGTAAGCTGTCACTTTAAGAAATTTACTAGAAATTTTTAAGCTTAAAAAGAAGTGTTAAAAATGGAAGTACGAACAGTACAAAATTTGTATGAGATGTACAGATTTATATACAGAATCATATGCGCGGGGGAAGCGGCGGAGAGAGGGAGTAAAAGGGAATTCACCTCAGATAGGCATAATTGCAGAGTTTGCAGTTCTATGAAAGTTAACCTTGAAACATTTTCACTGGTACTGATTTCAATTCATAGAAAGGAAGAAATGGTATTCAGAAAGAAAAAAAAGAAGAAAAAAAATGAATGAAAGAAAAACAGATGATAACCATTAAAAAATATTTAAAAAACGTACAAAAACAATGAACAAATGTTTTATTTATTGTTTCATAAATTATGCATAAAATAAACAAGCATAAAATGATTTTGTTTCTCTGATACATGCTTTTTAATCATATGGGTCCAAAAGGACCCGAACACAGTATTAGTAAACTTTTTTTTGACAAGTAGGGTTATACTTCAATCAAAACAAAAAAAATATGTGTGTAATATAACATGAAAATGAACACATTCATGAAGTTACAACGTTATACCAACGTTACTCGAAAATTTATAAGGAAATGAAATCTGTTTTGGGTCGAAAAGGACCCGAACACAGTAGCAGGGTTAAAATAGCTATTGTTGTTAATAGGCTTGCTCTGTTTTTTAAGGTCTTATTGTTTTGTTATTCACAGAATCATTTGGAATTTTCCCGGTATTTTTCCAGTTTAATGAATCTGAACGTGATGAATGTATTCCATCAATTTTCAAGAAAAGATTAATGCTTCCTAATGTTTCTGTACACACTAAAAGATAGTTGTTGCTTTTACAGTAAAATACAGCTAATTTTATAGTAACAAACTAAAAATTGCTAATTTTACAGTAGTAAACTGTAAAATTGCCTATTTTACAGTTTATCACTGTGCATTTTACAGTTTTAAACTGGAACCTCTGCTGCCAGTATTATACTCGTGTTTTCGTGTTTTTACAGTATAATACAGCTAATTTTATGGTAATGAACTGTAAAATGGCTGTAATAAACTGTAAAATTGGTGCTTTACAATAATAAACTAAAATTGTTAGTTTTATAGTTTATTGCTGTAATTTTACGGTTTTAAACTGGAACCTCTGCTGCCAGTATTATACTGTAAAAACAACGGCTTATTTTTTGCAGTGTAGAGAAAAAAAGTTGAAGACATGATGAGTTTTTTTTTTGTAAATTTCATGTGTGAGCCAGTTTTATCCTAAGTGCAAACAAGTTCTTATAAGCTACCATAAAACTGTACCTACTATATTTCAGATGTGCACTGCGGAATGCTCGCAGAACCTGCAATTAAAGGAATGCAACTATGTCACTACTGAGCTTAGCCTTTTCTTCGACGCATTGCCATGGAAACAAGAATCCTTTGATCCAGGTAACTGACCCAACTAATATGCTCAACCTTTTTTACTTCGTAGTGCAAAACAATGGGAGAACAAATAACATTCATGAGAAATTTACTTTTCAAAGAGAATTTTCATCTTAATCACTCCTAAATCAATTTTGACAAATTGTTATGCACGTACATTATGGTGGAGGGAAACAGCGGAAAAAAAATTAGCCAAAAAACTAATGGAATCTGGTATAAAAAGTTACCTTTTATGTCCATTAAAGTGAGTTTTAAAATTTCGACAAGTTCAAAATATGTCTTCCACCTTCTACTTCGCCGTGTTGTATGATTCATAGAATAGATATTAGGATGGAGTGAAATTAAGGATTTTTTTAATTCAAGTTTATTTCGAAATGAATATGGTCTCAGAAAATGCCTTCGAGTGTCGATAAATCGTAATAAAAATTTTAACCTTCCAAAATTAATCTTCGGGTATCCAAAGAGCCTTAAAAAATACAGAAAATTGACCCTGTGTGTGTGTGTTTTAAACATTAAAAATATGTAATTTTCAAAATACATTTCGAAGTTCTTATCCAGTGTTTTAAAATGGCAATGTCATCCTTACCCCAAAACACCGAATCAAAATACCCACAGCCGAAAAGTCAGAAGTGAGGTTCTTTTCTTCAAGGTAACACAAGTTTCTCTTTGCTATTCTACCATGGGAGTGTACAGAGCACTATCTGCAGGAATGAATTTTTGAGACGTTTGGGGCAACGTATTTTTGAATCCACACAAATTATAACAAACGTATAATTAAACGTTCTTTTCATGCTTTATTTTCAACGGAAACCAAATACGCAATTTTGTACAACTAAGCTTAAGTGAAATAGACAACAAAAATGCAAAAAAGTGAAAGCATAAAAAATTTGCATGTACTGCATGGTAAAAAATGAATGTTGTTTTTACAGAATAATACAACTAAATTTATAGTCCTAAACTGTAAAAATTTCAAATTTTACAATAATAAACTAAAATTTCTAGTTTTACAGTATTAAACTGCAAAATTGGTAATTTTACAGTTTATGACCGTTCATTTTACAGTTTTAAACTGGATCCGCTGCTACCAGTATTACAGTCGAACCTGTTTATCTCGAAAACCACTCTATGTCGAAATTTTTCAATTTCCCTGTTTTTACAGCATAAATTTAATGTTTTTTCTCACGTTTATCTCGAATGATTTTTCCCGAAAACCTCTATACCTCGAATTTTGAAGACTCTCATTTTTGAATTTCATCTCTAGCCGCCTTTATCAATGGTATAACTTGGAGACAAAAATTATCTTTTGCACAATCATTCAAGGACTATGTTCGTGCTGAAAGGTATGCATTAACTTACTACCGATATAGTCATCACAATTAGTAAAATGTGGACTCACAACATGTCGTACTGTAAAATATTCAACAATATCAATGCAAAACATTCTGTTAAGTATTTAACTTTGTTCTTATTGATTATTTTTGTAAATTTTATCACAACTTTTGTATCTCAAAACCTCCGTATCTCGAGTTTTTCTTCTGTCCCATGAAATTCGAGATAGACAGGTTTGACTGTATACTGTTGTTTGTAAAAGCAACAGTATAACACAGCTAAACGTACGTACAGCATAACCCAGCATATTGTACAGTATAACACAGCCAAATTTTACGACAATAAACTAAAATTCCTAACCTTTACAGTAAAATACTGTAAAATTGCTAGTTTTACAGTTTATTATTGTGCATTTTACAGTTTTAAATTGGAAATTGGCTGCCAGTCTTATACTGTAACAAGAAGTTCTGCCAAGAACTAAACGAGCCTACTTTCCCCTACATCGACATCGGCATTCTAGCATCTGATCATTATTCTCTTGATTATCTGAGACTAAAAATTATGTCAAACATACCTTTTTAGCACTTAAAGCTGATTTCTAGAAGCAAAATATACCCCTCTCATCAGATGAAATAGACACATAAAAAGTAAATAAATGAATAAATAAAGTTTTGTCGCACCTTTTAAAGAATGTAACTGTTGTAGTTCTTCCGTAGAAAAATCCCTCAATTGTTTTCAAAAAAAAAAATAAAAGTAAACAAAGTACATCAAAACACATTTTATCAAAGAAAGAAAAAAAAAACAGAAAATAAGAAACTCGTCCGTTGATAAAATGTCTCAAATTTCACTTTTAATCCGTTGCCAGTTGTTAAATATAAATAAAGAATAAAATGCCTTCGTAAATGAAAGGTTTTTGTTACAAAAAAAATCGTCTGCCAAAAATGATAATAATAATAATAATTAATAAATAAATAAAATAAAACAAATGAATAAACAAACAAAAAGTCGTCTGCGGAGTCAGTCATTTTTTTTCCTGAGCCTGCATTTCCGCCATGTTTGCGGAGTCGGAGTCGGAATCAGAGTCCTCACAGAAGATTATTCAGAAAAGTACTTTACAAACATTATTTATCAAAACTATTTTCTTACAAAGTTAGTTTGAAGGAAATCCGACTTTAAGTTCAGGATCAACATTTAACTTAAATTCCCCGTAGGCGCTAATGTTATTTTTTTTTTCTGAACGGTTCAATATTGAACGAAAAATGGTTCAAATCAAAAAGCGAAATATGGGAATGAGCCTCTCCGAGATCTTTCAAACAAAAAAAAACGTTTATTCCATTCGGATGGTTCACTCAGAAGTTATTAGGTGGGGAAAGGTTGCTTGAACGGTTCAACGTTGAACGAAAAAATGTTCAAATTGAAAATTTAAATACGGTAATGAAGTATCCTTGCGATCCTTCGAACAAAAAAAAAAAATTATTTAAATCGGACTGTTCACTCAAAAGTTATTATGGGTGACAGCTTGCTTGAGCGGTTCAATGTTGAACCAAAAATTGTTCACATCGGAAATGTAAATACGGGAATGAAGTATTCTTGATAAGATCATTCGAACAAAAAAAAATTTGTTCAAATCGGACTGTTCACTCAAAAGTTAGCATCGCGGGACAGGTTGTTTGAACGGTTCAAAGTTGAACCAAAAATTGTTCAAATCGAAAAATCAAATATGAGAATGAGCTGTACTCGCCGAGATCTTTCCAACAAAAAAAAGTTTGTCCAAATCCGAATGTTCATTCAAAAGTTATTAGGGGGGGACAGACAGACCGACCGACCGACCGACCGACACACAAATTCCCCATCTCAATACCCTACTTTCAAATTTTTAATTTTTCGATATTCACTTTACCTTTTTATTTTTTTAACTTGGCGATATTTTTTGGACTTGGCGATATTTTTTTAACTTGGCGATATTTTTTGGACTTGGCGATATTTTTTAGATGCATTAAGCTACTTTTTATATTTTTTTCGTCTTTCTTTTATTTTTAAGCGGAAAGTAGGCTAAAAACAACAGTTATTTTTTACAGTGTGCTGTTTACGTTTCCAGGCCAGCAGTTCCACGATGCTAAATCTTTGTGTGATAATACGTTAGCACCAAGCTCTAATATGAAATATCTCGAAGAAAGTTTCCTTCATTTTATTTATTTTATTTCATTTTATTATTATTGTTTCTATGATTATTTATTCGTAAAATCTTTGCTACTGTTTTCTCAAGTGAAAAGCTTTGTTTTCTCCTCAGAGAAGATCGAATGCGCCGAACGAGTGTCAAACGAGACCAAGGAATATTGTAGATCTCTATGCCGAGTCCCTTGCAGGCAAGTAGTATCCTTATTCTTAGAACACCGGGTTTTTAATTAAAAATCAAACTTCAGTAATGACACTGCGTCGAGCTTCGATAAAACAAGCTATGTGTTCATTCGATGGAAATTTTACAACACAAGTTTCATTTTTTACTGAAAGTACTTGATAAATTTATTGTCAGACACTTTTCATTTTCAAAGTAAATGTACTAGTTAATGATCCATGTCATTAATTTTCTGAAATTTTCTGCGAGCTAACTGCCATTTTTTTCAGCCAGTCAACGTACGAAGTCACCATGGATTCTTCAACCTGGCCGAGACGTGCAAAAGTAAGTTTGTGTGTGTACTGTCGTCCACGCTTAATCGGGTAACGGATAAACGAATACCCCGTTTATACGAATAAAACTTCCAGGAACCGAATATTACCCCATGCCATAGACACAATGCTAAAGGTCCCCTCTTAAGTGAATACCCCGCTTAATCGAATAATATTTCTTGGAACCGACACTATTCGTTCAAGCGGGCCGACAGTATATCATATGCTTGTTGTAGGAAAGACTACGAGTCTACTCAGCCCCGAACTCCCTCCCAATTTATCCAACTGGCACATTATATCGTCCAAACTTGCATTCATACGCTTTGGGTTATAGGCGTAGCCACCGGTGGGTTCCGAGAGGTTCGCCCCCCCCCCCCCCCGCCCAATAAGCGAGGATTGACCCCTCAATAATGGAGGATCGGACCCCTTCAATATTTGGAAAGATAAAAATTAGTTGTTATTTGGGGGGAATTATTAGTTTTCATTATAAAAAAGGCAATTACATAATACAGTCGAGCCCGCTTATTAGAATATCGCTTAAAGGAATATCCCGCTTAATGTAATACGTTTTCAATGTACCAAACCATTGAAATGCATTATTTTCATCCCGGATAATAGAATATCCCGCTTATTAGAATATTTTTTCGTAGCAAAATGGCTATTCCATTAAGCGGGTTCGACTGTACAAAATTTATCAAGAAACTAAAACAAAATAAACCTATGAAAATAGTGAAACGGAGTAATACAAACAAAACTTGACCGCCGAGTACGCATGATGCTTGCTCAATGTATAATGGGCATCATTGGCCACCACATTTGTTCGCCTTCGCTCAACCATCATGTCGTGTTTGAATCTCCTTGTAATTACTATCACCAGTTCAATATAGATCTCATGAATGAGTCATTAAAGGACACAGAAATGTGGCGTGGTCAAGAGGGGATCATAGGTTATAAAAACCAAGGAAGTAATACAATTATATACACTGCTCGACATTGAAAATGCAACACCAAGAAGGAGTGGTCAGAAATTCATGCAAATTTTACCGTAGACGCACGTCACTGAGTTATGCAAATGATATGAAATGCGCAGCTCTCCGACGCACGTGAAGTAAGATATAAGAGAATGAAGTTGAAAAGTGGGCTATGTTCATGTTGGTTTTTCTGCCAGACTAATTTATCGGAGAAATTTGGTTTTTGTCTCGAAGGATACGTGTAATAGGAGGAAATGCCCCGCCGTCCTCAACGAAGACACTTCCAGCATATAGACGACTTTACAAGGGGTATGGTGATCGGACTGAGAAGGGGAGGTTGGTCCATACGTCAAATTGCAGCTGATACCCACATGGATGCAAGCACTGTGCATCGGTTGTGTCGGAGATGGTTGGAAAGAGGAAATGTAGCCACATTGAGGGGTGCAGGTGCAGCCAGAGTGACGTCAGACCGCTTGGGTCGACGGATTCACCGACAAGCTGTGGCGGACCCGCAAGTCACTTGTACGTCGATTCTGCAGCACGTGCAAGGTACCCTGGATGTTCCTGTGTCGACCAGAACCATTTCCCGTCGACTGGTTGCACGTGGCCTGCAATCACGGCGCCCGCTAAGAAGACTGCCATTGACCTCACAGCACAGACTCCAACGTTTGGAATGGTGCCGGACCAGAGCGACGTGGATGGCAGAATGGCAAACCGTAGTGTTCTCAGATGAATCCCGCTTCTGTTTGTCCAGCGATAGTCATCGCATACGTGTGTGGCGTCGACGTGGAGAAAGATCGAATCCGGCAGTAACTGTGGAACGCCCCACAGCGTGACAACGTGGCATAATGGTTTGGGGCGCTATTGCATACAATTCCGTATCACCTCTAGTTCGATTCGGGGCACTATGACGGCCCAACGATATGTAGATAATATACTGCGGCCGGTGGCAATCCCCTACCTTCAGGGTCTGCCAAATGCAACTTTTCAACAGGATAACGCCCGGCCTCACAGTGCTCGAATCAGCCAACATGCTCTACGAGGTGTACAGATGCTTTCCTGGCCAACATACTCTCCTGACTTATCACCAATCGAACATGTGTGGGACGTGATTGTACGCCGTTTGCAGAACCTGTCACTGCCTCGTTTAGAGGACGAACTGTGGCAAATGGTTGAAACGGAATGGAGTGCCATCCCTCAGGACACCATCCGCAGGCTTATTGACTCCATGCCTAGACGTGTTTCTTCGTGCATCGCTGTCCGCGGTGGTCCTACTTCTTACTGAGCCGACGCCGTCCTCGCTCTAAATTTTGCTTATTTATTTTGAAATAAATATCACTTGCATTTTCAATGTCGAGCAGTGTATATACAATTTTATAGATATACACATGTAGTGTGGATGTATAACTGCGTCTTTTAGCCTTTAATTTCGGAAAATTTTGTGGGAGAGAGCTTCTGATGCCCGTTACCTGTCAAATATCAAAGATGACCTAAAGTTTCATTGCCAGGACTTGAATTTCGGAAGTTTTCGGCACCTTTGAGAGATGTATTTTCCTGAGAAATGTAATTTTGTAAAATGTTTATTTGCACAAGCATAATTTTGACTAACGTTGAGTTATTTCTTTTATTAGGTATCAGAAGAAAATGAATTAGGAAAGTGGAGACGAAGACCTTTCTACGAAATAACGTAAAATCTTTTAAAGTTTATAGTACCAATAAGTTTTATACTACATATTGGGAGAGGGAGAGAACTCGATGTTTTTACTTCCTTTTACGTAGTAAAGGAAGTATTGTGATCGCGAAAAATAAATCACTCAAATTTGAGTCTAAATTTTGATTTTGCTCACCCCCGAATGAAAATTCCTTAGTTTTTTTGACCTGTCAGCACGTGCATATGTACCTACCAACATATAAGCAGCCGAAATTTTTTTTTCAACCACCCCCGAGTTAATTACGACGAGTTTTCTCGTGACGTCTGTATGTACGTGTGTGCGTATGTGGGTCGCATAACTCAAAAACTATATGCCGTAGAAGCTTCTAGCTTGGTATGTAGGCTCTGAGGATGGTCTAGTTGTGCACCTCCCCTTGTGGTTGCATTTGAATGTTCCCAAGGGGGTGTTTTACCCCTTTTATTTTGGGGTAAATCAGTGTTAATTTCAATGCAGACTCAAGTGATATGAATTGGCGCGACCACTTGGCGATATGTCGCCAAGCTTTTGGTCGCCAAGTGGTTGACGCCAACTTGGCGACATATCGCCAAGTTGGCGACAAATTTGGCGAAAAAATTATATTTTGAATTTGGGTTCAACTTGGCGCTTTTGGCGATATTTTGCGAAAAATTCACTGAATGATATTAAAATCAGCAATATTTAGAAAATTAACCATTGTAAAATATGTCTTGCATTGTTTCGTGGCAGATTACGGAGTAAATATTTGAATTGTTACCTTGCTCACTCCAAGCAGTTTTTTTAACACTTAAGGCAACTACTAAGAAATTTACACGTAAAAGGAAGTAGTGTGGGGTCCATACCAGATTTTTTAAATTAATTTAATGTTTAGACGAGCGAAGTGCTTTTTCTGTTAAGGATTTAGTCAACTTATTATTAAATTGGAAAGTAGCCTGATTCTCGATTTGTGAGGGTTTTTTTTTTTCTTTTTCTTTTTGAATTAACTGTAGCCACTATTTGGTAGTATTGTAATTTTAAGGCAGCTGTCTTTATTTTGAGCAAAACATTTTTACTTATAAACTTGATAAACATGTTGTAGATTTGTCTACTATAATTGGTAGAAAAACTAACGAAATGTGCATAAAATTAGAGATATTGTAACCAAAAATAACACTTTTCTTTCTATAATTACGGGTAAATGAAAAAAGATACTTTTTTATAGTTCGTTTATTATTGCGTGCAATACTTAACAATATTATTTTACTTAGTTTCATCCTAATTACTAATAAATATTATTGCGAATAAAAGATATTCATTATAGCCGCATCTGAGCAATGCTTGGAGCTTTTTTTTTTCCCCCCCTCTCTCTCTCCCTTTTTTTTTTTTTTTTTTCTTTTTTTTTTTTTTTTTAAATTGGATGTAGCGTCCCTATAAGCTATAGCGATCTTCGAAGCCAATCCATTGAGGGTTCGCGATTCAAAATAAATATGATTCTTGTTTTATTTTAACTAGTGATACATTATTTCTTTAATGATTAAAGAATAGGTCAACGAAACGAAGTACTCACCTCTAAATAAAAATATAAATGTTGAATGAAAGTTTTCTAAAATAGTTTGAAAGCATTTGATACTTCATAGAGCGCCTATCACGTCGCTTTGATCTTCCTAAAAACATCAGTGCACTTTTCATCTAACATAATCTTCAACATGTTACTGTTAGCCATGTCTTATCACTAGTTTAAAAACTTATCATAATGCTAAATATTGACTCAGTTGACGCAGCGTTACTAGGATTGGCCCGATAGCGTTACTCTAGTACAGGAGAATACGTGACAAGTACTATTAATCCGGGAGCAAAAATCGGACTGGAAAAAATCGGCACGGGGACTGACTATTCGGGACTATTCCGACAATTCGGAACGAATACACTGTAAAAAATTGATGTCGTTTTTACAGTATAATACAGCTAATTTTACAGTAATTTTACGGTAACAAACTAAAATTGCTAATTTCACAGTAGTAACTGTAAAATTGTTAGTTTGCAGTGATAACCTGTAAAATTGCTAGTTTCAGTTTATTATTATGCATTCTATAGTTTTGAACTGGAACCTCTGCTGCCAGAATTATACTGTTGTTTTTACAGTATAATACAGCTAGTTTTATGGCAAAATTGCTAATTTTACAGTAATAAAGTGTAAAATTGCTAGTTTTACAGTAATAAACTGTAAAATAGGAAGTTTTGCAGTGTATTACTGTGCTTTTACAGTTTTAAACTGGAACCTCAGCCGCTAGTACTGTGCAGTAAAAAAAAACAGCTTTTTTTTTGGCATTTTAGTATCCTCAGTTTACTACCATATCATGGAGTGAATGTTAGACGTAGGTAACGACATTTTTTTTTAAACTGATTTGAGAAAAGCTCAACAAACTAATACTTTTTCACAATTCGTGGATAGTGTGAAAACTTGATTTAAATGTTATAAAACTACCATTTTAAACTTTATTTCATTCGAAGAAAATGTATGCCCTCTTTCCGAAAATTATTTTCATCAAATTTGAAATGTTTTATTTTTTTCCACAAATTCGAAGTTACCCATATGCAAAACTCAGTCGACGATACACTTTCATTTGTTCCTTTGCTATTGTCATTAATAACGAAACAAACTCGTAATTTAAATGGAAACGTCATATTAAAAGGCTGTATCAGTTGAAAAATAGTGCTCTTGATTGTTGACAGCAGAGAACGAGATGGAAATTAGCGAAGGTCGATAAAGCACTCTTGGCGTTGTTTTCTCCAGCATGAGCAGGAAAACAGAACTTTAAAGGCCCTCGTGGAATTAGCTTTCAATTAATCGATTGCTTCGTACCACGAAAGCTAAATTTCGCCACATGTGATTGCGACATGATATGTCATGATTTTTGGTTTTCCCTTTAAAATTCGTGATTTGTTTGTAGCTTTTAGGCGAAAATAAATTTGTCATTTTTGCCACAAGAGGGAAATGCGTAGAGCTTGGATTATAACCACAATAAAATCCTGAAAATATCCATGTAAATATGTACTAAAATTTCCTTAAATATGCACTAAAACTTCAAAACATGTGTACTAAAAATTCAAAAAATCTGCACAATTGTTTGTTTGAGTAACTTAAAGTTATATCTATATACATAAAAGACATTTTTTGAAAACGTATGTCCGGGGTAATCTTCCAAACTACTGGACCGATTTTAACCATTTTTGCACCGTTAGATAGCTACAGTAACAGAGAGCAGGATAAGCTATAATTTATTTCTAAAAAGCTTAGTTTAAAAAAGTTATTATGGAAAATAGTAAATTTCATTTAATTTCCCCATTAAATAATTAAATTTTCAGTGCATTGTTGCAAAAATTTGGTTGCCATGCAACAACAATATTAATAGTGATCATGGTGAAAATTTTGAACCTAGGCTTCGATGGAGTAAGTATGAAATTTATTGCTTTCTTAGGATTTTTAGATTCATCTGTGCCAATAATCGCTAACGGGGTAAATAAAAGGATAATTGATTTTGGCAATAGTTAGAGAATAGAAAGTGTTTATAGTCAAAAAAAATTCTAAATTAGGTACGTAAGATGTTTTCACCAATGTAGTCACAAGGATATAAACTAATGATGGGACTTATTTTACGTATAATGTTTGGAAATACTTGACTCCAGTGCGATTTATATTGTAAATATATATTTATTTTAATTTACAGGGTGCGGCAGAGAAACTTGCTGATTTTAATTGGATGCTAATTAGCAAGGAGTGGTCAGAAAGGATTGGGAAGAGTCTCATTTTAAAGAGAAGGTCCAGAAGTTTTGTTATCTTATAGTTTAGTTGTCGCCATGCGTTGGACGAAGGAGCAACGAGCGTTCGCCACCGAATCTTACTTTTCAAATAATCTTTCGGTGGTCGCCACTCAACGTGCCTTCCGAACTCGATTCAAAATTCAGCCCGTTGTTCCCATTCCTGGCTGGGAATCGACTGTTTTGTGGGTGAAAATATTCAGGGAAAGTGGGGTTGTGGCAAAAAGAGGCCCAGGAGGTCAACGAATTTCCAGAACCCTAGAAAACGTCGAAAAAGTGAGGGAGTCGTTTTTGCGCTCTCCCAGGCGTTCGGCGCATAAACACGCTGCTGCTTTGGAGATTTTTGATTGGACACTGAGACAAATTCTTCACAACGAACTCCAGTTTCATCCCTACAAACTTGCTGTGGTTTACCAGTTGAGTGATAACGTCTCCTTGAAAGGTGACGTACCGTGGTCAGCCCGCTCCCCCGATTTGACACGCCGTGACTATTTTATGGGCGTATCTCAAATCGATCGTTTACAACGACAAGCCCCGGACCCTGCAACGCCTGAAGAACAACATCCGGCTTACTATCACCAACATCCCGATTGATATGCTCGAAAGAGTGCAACAAAACTTCAA
This sequence comes from Uloborus plumipes, assembly GCA_038373865.1. Classification (NCBI taxonomy): domain Eukaryota; kingdom Metazoa; phylum Arthropoda; class Arachnida; order Araneae; family Uloboridae; genus Uloborus; species Uloborus plumipes. Next base: position 160,285 of record JAXGGA010000148.1, read on the forward strand.
ATCTAGGGTAGATGAGTTCATCATTAACAGGGGCCGCCATTCTTCCCGATGTAGTTTTTAAACCTAACTAATATAAAAATTCAGAATGGGTACCATATCTTATAAAAAGTAGTAAACTGATACATGAAGTACTTTTCCCTTAGTTGACTTTTCAAGTCTGCAAGTTCCTCCGCCGCACCCTGTACCAAGCTTATAACATTTCCGATTTACCTAAACATTATTTGTAGCTTGCATTTTTATTTACGGTGTGTAATACAGTTTTTTAGTTTGTCCAGACAGAAAAAATTACCATTGTTTACAGAAGTAGCCATTGTGTATATAGATATGCACTTTAATGTTGAAAAATTCATGAACGAGTGTCACTAAAACACCATACCCGGCAGAAACCCGGGCAGGGCCGGGTACCCGGCTAGTATCTGAATAAAACACGAATGGTGTTTCTATACCTCGCAGGTAGCTCGATTTTTTTTCTTTTTTAAGAAGAACAAAAGAGTGTTTTTGTAATCTTTAAAAAAATAATCAGTGCGTGGAAAACGCAGTAACATGCAGTTATTTGGAAATTTTGTCGTTTATGCAATTCTACGCATTAACTTCAAAAAAGAGGGAAAATATGCAATGCAAATACACATATGTATTTGCATATACTAATATGGCCTTTAGTAATGAATAGTCATGATAAAATACCTTTCTAAATTTAATGCCCTAAAAATATTTTTACTCTTATTATACGATTTAAAATATGGATTTTTTGTTGTGATGCTCAATTTATGAATACATCAAGTAATGTAATAGATTAAGCTCCCTGAGTCAAAAATATTGCGACAGGGCTAGGAGGTAAATTTTTAATCTGTGCTGAAAAATATTCATGTAAAATACCGAGTATTAGTCGTTATTTTACACAATGAAAAACCTCTTTTGGAGTAAAAATCTTCAATCATGGGACTACCCCATTCCCTCTCATTTTCACGAGTGACCCAGAAACGCTAGATCATTTGACAATGGACCTTTCAGAGTGGACGAATCATCCACAGAAGGCAAGAGATGTTGGACAGTTAGCAAGTCACTCCGACAGCTCTCTTAGTACAGATATTAAGTCTTGCTCACACCTGACTTATTTTTGTGTCATTGACACCGCCCTCTTGAGCCGTCAAGTTCTTACAGGTCTAAATTCTTTAGCAACAAGGGCGACTGTCTGGTTTGTCAATTAGTTTTGCTTCAAGACTGCAAGCATGGTACATGTTTACTGTTATCAACCTATAATTTCAAACCACTTTTTGACATTTACTGTTGAATATTAAAATTTGTAATCGATTAAAATTAACATGTTTTGGAGTTTAGAGAAACAATTCATAATTACTCTATTTTTTATTTTTTCTTGCTAACAAGCAGATCAAATTATTTTGTTTAAAATACATTTGTGGTTTTATTATTATTATTATGTCTTATTTCGTTTACTTATATTTCTTTTTGCACTAATTTACCAAATATTTTACAGGAATAATCTAGCTCATGTGAGAGCGTACTTTTTATCTATGGAAGACACAACGTTAAAGCATTCGCCTAAATATCAGGTAAGATAGTCACATGTTCCTAGATAACCACGGTTAAATGCGATGAATGTTGCAACTGAAGAATTCAAACAAATTTATAGTATGTACCAGAAAACTTGGAGAGAGAATGTTAACCTTTTTCCTGCATTACCCGTGTTTTTACCAGGGCTGTGGATTCAAAAAGAAAATGACCAACTTCAACTTCAGGAATTTGACAGCCTGCGACTACGACTCTATTTGCCCCAAAATTCTTCCAACTCTGACTCCACAACTCTAACCTTGACTCCACAGCTAAGGTAGAGTTGACTTGGAGGGAGAATGACCAACTCTTGGAATCTTAAAGTCCTCGACTTCCCACCCAATTATACAAAATTAATTCGAGTCCATGACTTCGACTCCGCAACCCTCTAGTGTATGTCCCATATAGTCTTTTGATACCCAATGAATCATTGAGGCAAACCTTGCCCATTCGCTGATACAGCATTATTGTAGATGAGTGAAACTCCGGTAACTTGACCCGTGGATTACTTGAAGATCCCCCCCTCCCCCCCGCCACCACTACCACTAAAAAAATGAGTACCTACTTAGACATTTATTTTGTCGATGATTGGTCCAATGCGGATTTTAATGGGCAAACCTCTCTAACATGACCCGCATTTGCACTTAGTTTGCTATTTTGAAACACTTTTTGGTAACAAAATTCTTTCCCATTGACATTTCTGTGAATTTTACGTTGTGGTTTCTTGGTCAGTTAATCAATCATTATATGTAATCAAATTGCAAACCAAAAACTGTTTTTAATATTTATTGTCTTTTGATTTTTCGTTTCAGCCACTGGAAATGTTCAGTCACATTGGAGGCTATGTCGGTATTTGGTTGGGCATTTCCCTTCTCGCACTTTGCGAATTCATCGAGGGTGCCATCCGTGTCATCACCTTTTCTCTCAGAAAGAGGAAAAGGAAAAGAGAGAAGTTGTCAGCAAAAACAACTAATGCACCTAAAAAGAAAAGACTACAAGCAAATGTAAAACAGTGAATAAAGTTTAATTTCTGAAAGTCTGTTGTGGATATTATTCACATCAAGAATGGTGATTTATACAAAAGGATTCTGCATGTTCTTTATTTTCGCAACCGTTCGTCCAGGAAACATACATCCAGTTGCAAAAATGCTCAAAATGAAGTGCAAAATGAAGTGATAAAAAAAGAGATTGAGGCAAAAAGTTAACGTCAAAAAATACGAAAGGCAACTCTTTTGGATCCTAGGTTCCTAGGATCCTAGGTCTTGGTTTCCTACGATCCCCCTAGATCTCTGGATCCCTAACCTTCGGCAGATGGGACAGCATGAACTGGCCCGACTTTTACAAGCCCGCTGGCCCTTAACAGTAGCACATATGTCGATAGATACGTGTGTATTAATCTGAATAACTCATACAAGGCTGAATTTAAATAAAGAATTTATTTCATATTATCTTCAAGCAACGGCAGCTTTTCTTCTTTTCTTTATTTCTTTCTTTCTTTTTTTTTTCCATTTAAGAGTTGCTCCTTGAAGATGAAAATTTGGATCAAAACCAAAAAATGTTCTCTGTGTGATGATCGACAAGAGATCAAAGTAATAGGGGGGGAATGAGTTTCAAGGTCCGTCTCTGAGGTTTTCAAATGTCTAAGAGATGGCGGATCCTGTTTCTAGTTGTGGAAAGGGATCTTCTTAAGAATTTAAACACTCAATTATGAAGAAATATTTTACATATGCAGAAAAAAAAAAGAATTAACGGCACGAATACCCAGTATAATGGCAAAAAATCGGAGCGAAAAAGGGGAGGGGGATCCGGGGATACACCCCGGAAAATTTTCGGAAATGTAGCTCCAAAAATGCCTTGCTAGACTAGACGGTTTAACATGATTTTAGGTTATGTTTGGGGGAAGAGATTCAGAGCCTTCCCGCAAAAAATGTTTCGCATGGGAGTCTTAAAAACGCGAGTATGAGACATCTTCTTTAACATTGGGAGAAACAATGGGTGGGTTCAGGAATTTTTTCAAGGCAACATTGTTCTCCCAAAGTGCAAATTTAGACGATACTCGAAGCTCTTAAGAAGACGGGAGAAGATTTTGAAATTCAAGCTCGTTACCAAAATATTGCCCACCCCAGGCTATTCTCTACAGGCATACTTTATGTAAAAGGACCATATCGAATAGCTTCAGGACCGAGCTCTGCCTTAAAACTTACGAGTTTTCCCATACCAATGTGCATTCTCTCGCTGGTGTTCTAATTTCACATTATACTACACTGCAACTTTTCTTGACAACAACATCGTGACGTCAGCGTGACGTTTACCTACGAAAAACGAGCTAGATAAAACGTCACAGCCTACTTGGCGAATTAGAGGAGATCGCTGACTGCTTGTGAGCTCTTATTGGCTCCCCCGTAGTGACGTTCAGTGTCAAGTTAAGTTGCATTCTGGTTTAGCTACCAGTTTTTTTTTTTGGCTCTCTTTGCTTCTATAAGAGGACTTTTGCCTCCATCTCGGTTTTCTTCCTATTCCAGACTGACGAGTGCTAACAAACAAAACTGCTGTCCATGGATGGAATAACTGAGTTGGCAGTGTATTACACCCCTACGTTTTTACATTCTGTGTATTAAATTAGCTTAATTGTTTCAAAGGTATCTTAAATACAGAGACAGAGAACGGGTTCAGATTCTGGTTTAATAGCGGGTATTTTTTAGATCTAAGTATTGACAATATGAACCTAATCGCAAGTGTGATTCACTCAGAAGTAAAGTTGTCGAGGAGTTTTCCCCGAAATTTAGTCTGAAAAATGCACTTTAGATGATGTTTTTTTTTAGCTCAAAAAAAAAAAGTTAATTTTGTCGACTTCCAATGGGGGATGTGAGGGGAGAACATTTCGGGAGCTCTGTGAGTGGGAATTCTCTTCAGGAAATTCTTTTCAAATTGAACTCCTAAATGCGCAATTCTAGGTCACTTTTATGGTACTAGGCGGTAGGAGAAGAGATGAGGCTCTGGTTTGGGAACTTTTTTCCTGAAATCTTTCAAAATCAATATTTTGAAAAACGCTTCTGAGCTACCTCTTGGTTCCATAAAATTAAGGTATAAAGTTCGGGGACTTTCTTCCTTTCCCCACTCTAAGCTAAGTCCCTGTCTTTTAATTGATTAAATTTTTTCTTATTTTTTTTTTTTTTTTTTGTAAAACCCTACCCCAATTTTTCTTTTCAAAATTAAGTTCCTTGTTTCTTCCATTGTGAAATTTTCAATATCCAACATGAGATTAATATTTGTTTGAAATTTAAGCATTGGGAACCCATTAAAAAGTCCTTAAACATTTGAACTGATGTGCTACCTCTCCGTGACATCGTAAGTCTTCTTATCATGCCTCCTAAATCTCTTTATAAAGTTTAGGTTAAATTTATTTATTTATTTTTTATTTTTAAACATTTATAACTACTGGTGTGACTATTCATTGCAATAAGCTATCATCTTTATTTATCATTTTTTTCATTTTTTTATCAATTTGAAGCTTGTTATTGGTTTGTACTATGGACTGAATACTTTTTCCATTAAAAAAATGCTTGAAACATACATTTCGGGGCACAGTGTAGCATGCTGGTCAAATATCCTCCAAACTCGAGCATTTTGAGATAGCATCTTCTATTTGGGCTCAAAGTGCGCCAAAGTTCTTCGACTACGTTGTACTACTGGTACAATTTTGAATTTTTTAACCCCTTAAATCCCGTAGAGCTCGAAATGAACCCAAGTTATCATTTCGAAACCGAAAAAGTGTGACCATATTTTTCCCCCTTATATATGGATCAATGCAGAGTAAAAATCGAGGAATGGGGTGATAAAACACAACTTTTTGGTTGCTGCAACGCCAATATAAATGCTTTTTTTTATGTATTAGTCATAAAAAACATGATTTTCCACTAAAAAACCGGGTTTTCATCAAGGTTTTTATACATCTGCTGGGCAAAGAACAAATATACTTTAAATCTAGCCTTCAACTTTTCATTCATTTTTTAAAGTTCAACGCATTGAAACCCCCCTACAGCACCAAAAAATTGCTCAAAATCCGATCCCCCATTTATCGGCGTAGGAAATAATGCAAAAACGTTGGGAGAGACGTATCAACTATTACTTTAGTTGATACCTCCAACTTATTTTATTTATTTGCTTATTATTTTAGTTATTTTATTTTATTTATTTGTTTGTTTGTTTTTGTAACTTTTTAGTTTCTGCACATTATGCGTGATGCTTTTCCCGAATTTCCTTCTTTATTAATTGCCTTTCGTTGATTTTACTAAGTTTACATTCGAAAGAATTTATAATAGGTAAGATTTTCTTTCTATATATCTATCTATCTATGTCCTGCTTCTTTCTCCTGAACGCTAATGAACTGAAAGTCGAACTGATACCGATAGATTCGTGATTTTTCAGGCTTCATTAGTTTTAATTTATATAGTTATATGATTTTAATTAACGAAGATATCAATTAATAAGTAGTCAAATTTAAAGCGATTTGGCCTAACTAAATGATTAAATATGAAATCCATTGTTATAAAACGTGGTTAGTGAAGCAGTAATAATAATGATAATGTGAATTTTTAATGAATGCTTACCTGAATCAAAAATGAAACTCATTAGAAGGCCACGTACGTAGCATTTTTATCGCGAACAACTTGTAATTTTTTGAAATATAAATTAGTTGAAAAGCCATCTACTTAAAAACTGAGTATCTATCTTTCTTTCTTTCTATCCATGGTGATGCTTCTTTCCCCTGAAAGACAATGAACTAAACTTCGAATTAGGTACCAATAGATTTTTAATTTTTAAATCTTTATTGTTTTTTTCATTATTCTTAGTAATTATTGCCTTATTTGTTTCAGTCCGATGTAGCCCGTGCAACGCCGGGCCACGCAGCTAGTGCAGATTCTGAGGTTACGTATCAGATCCGTTAATCTCTAAACATGAAATTTAAAATTCATTTATATTTACAAGTCATATTTCAAACTTTGATAATGCCAAAAAATCTTTTGGAGTTCTATTTAAGAGTAGGGACAAATGGTGGAACCCACCATTCGGGATTTGAGAAAACTTAGGCCCCTATATATAGAGCCGCTATATAGACAGGCCGGCGCATCAAGATTAAGTTTCACCACTTTGGATCCAATTCCTTAACTTTTACTTTCAATTTTTCATTGTTGCGGAGTAGGGTTACCAGAAAAAAGTTTTGGCACATTGCTAAGCTTTGCCAAATCCGCGTGCCGCTAATAATTGCTCACAGTGAAAAATTACCAAAACGCGATTACTGGCCAGAAAAGACAACCACTCAAACACACAAACACGCGTTGGATCCAAAGTGGTGAAACTTAATCTTGATGCGCCGGCTCGTATATATAGGGGCCTTACCTATATATACGAGCCGACACATCAAGATTAAGTTTGACCACTTTGGATCCAGCGCGTGTTTGAGTGCTTGAGTGTTTGTCTTTTCAGGCAAAGTATCGCGTTTTGGTAATTTTTCACTGTGAGCAATTATTAGCATCACGTGGTTTTGGCAAAGCTTAGCAAAAACTTTTTTCTGGTAACCATAGCTCGCAACAATGAAAAATTGAAAGTAAAAGTATATAAATTGGATCCAAAGTGGTGAAACTTAATCTTGATGCGTCGGCCTGTCTGTATAGCGGCTCTAGGGAAAACCATGGGGGAAAACTGAAAGACGGATAACTGTAAGCTGGAAATAACTGTGACCGCTTACTAGTTGCTACAAAGCAACAGAATATTAAATTTGTAAACATTGTTGATAAAATTGGGATTCTCTAGCGAAAAATATGTTGTAAATAGAGTACAAGCGAAATTAGGAGAAATTTTATGATTGAACATCTGTGAAGGGTTTTTTGTCATGACTGTCGTAAGTTTTTTGGTAATTAAGTGGTGTATTTTTTAAGAAATCATGATAATATATGATCGTTTTCTTGCATTTTATAGGAAAACGCCTCTTCGCTTTCCAAACAAGCGACTTTTACTGAAATAAATCTTGATGAAATTCAGCGTAAAAAACTACCAAAAAGACTCGTATACTTCAGTGATGGTGTACTTGAAGAATACAGTTCAGACGAAGAATGTGAAGTTGATGCTACTGATACTCAACCTCTTATTGATCCAGTAAGAATTTTGTTTTGAAATTACTCATTAGGTTATTAATCGCTTGATTTTTCGGTAAAATCCTACTTTAGGGTCCGGGTTTGGCGATTTTTTTTCAGACTGTAGCTTAAGGTTGCAATCATTTAGCTTAAAATTGCCAAACAATCCAATCATCCAATGATAATTCTGTGGTTGCCAGATTGGGCCGTGGTGGCCCGATCGGTAAGGCATCGGACTCGTGTCCGGAGGGACCCGGGTTCGATCCCAGCCGATCAAAGATCCACCGCCTTGATTAATGGTGGCTGGGAGGCGTTAAAAATGTCGTGGTCACAAAGTCCTCCAAGTGAAACGATACCTCTGGGGGTGCCAGAACCTAGGGTTTGCTCGACCCTAGGTTCTGGTTCAAAATTAAGAACAGAGCGCCCTTCAGGGCCCTATCCCGGTTAAACCACGAAGCTGTGGTAGGTACGGGGGACCCTGGAGGTGTGAAATGAAATGTGGTTGCCAGATTTAATAATTTATCGCCGGATCTTAAACTAAGATTCATCCGATTTTTCTTCTCATACGTATGCTTGTTAAGAGTTGAAAATCCATTCATGAACCATTTTTTTATAAGTTACTTTTCTCTTGTTGATGTACGTTCATCCATGTCTAAAAGCATTTTTGTTTTTCAAAGAAATTTATAATTTTTGGAGTTTCTTTTTTACATTTTAGCATTGAAACTAGTCGTACTTTGGTAGCACAGTGACTGCAATTCAATCGACAAGCAATGGAGAGAATTGTGTAATGGTATTGAAGAAATTTAGTTTGTTATAATATAACATATTAAGTTGGCTGGCTATCAATAAGCCTTTGTCTTGTAGAGGTTACCGTATTTTCATGTGTATTATCCGCATGTCCTAAAATCTGCCAGAAAAAAAAATCTTGGTATAATCCGTGAATAATGCAATAGCAAAGAACAATGTAGATTTGAAATACACTTTTCGCTACTAAACTAAAAACATGAAGAAATAATCATAATGAAGCAATGGTCGAAACTAGTCCAAAACAAAGATTTTTCCTTCAGATCAGGATTATAATCCGCTAAAATATACACCTATTTTAGCGGATTATTCATAAAATAAGAAACCTATAGCCAAAAAAGCAGTCTATTATCTATTTATCCCATCATAGTCAAAAATGTATGGGGGGGGGGGCGGATATAAAAAAAACTAATGCTGCTGCTTGAGGTATTACTATGTCAGCGCCATCTATTTTAATCTTGCTGTCTGTTGAGGTTCAATATTTTAGCCTGGAGAAAAGAAAAATAACAAAGATAAAATGCAGCAACCTGCAAAATCTTTCACCTCATAATGTCACCTGTTTTTCACACATAATCTATGGATAATACTGCCGTGCTAAGTGCAAAAGTGATATCTGCAATCAAGCTCAAACTGAGATATTACTCTTTAAAGTTTTGCACCATCATGTATTTGATTCAGATGAAACTTTTTCAGAATTTCTTTAGAAGTATTTCCCGTTTTCAAATGAACATATAATTTTGTATCTAAGTAAAATGCGTCACAAAGAGCCACCTGGTGGCGATAACTCAATTTTGCTAAAATGTGCAGATAAGATTTTTGTGTTTAGCATGGCAGAATATGCAAGATAGTACGATAGTTAACATATATTCAGTCTTTATTTGAAATCTAAACCTTAATGGAACCAAACTATTGGAAATAAAGTAAGTTGTTCTTGTAGTCTGATTAAAAATTGATCTTCTCATAGTGATTTAAAATATTTAAAACCTACAGAAATTTCAAAGTTTGAAAAATTTAGTGACTGAGAAAGATGACTTTTTACCTTCATATAATATTATATTTATGAAACCTCACTACTAAACTTGAAGATCTTTAATTATCTTTTTTAGAAAAATTTTTAGCATTCACATTTCATTTTCAGCCTCTTATTTTTTGGAGCTAAGGTTAAGTGAATTTGATAGTAAGCTTTCCGTAAAATTTTGGCGGCTCAAGGGATGGCCATTTTAAAATGTTTTCATTATAATTAAAAGATAATTTCTATTATACCCAATACAAACAAGTTTAATTCATTTTTTTATTTAAAATGAAGCTTTATACATTTTGAAAGGAATGTTCCTTTTTTTGTTTTAATGTTTTATTACATTTTGCAAATGAATAAAGGACACAAGCACAATTTGTGATTCAAGTTTTTATTCCTCTTGGAAATAATAATTTTCAAGTCTGATTTCAGTTCAAAATGTAAGTCTTTAACCAATTTATTTGTCATTATGTCCAAATTTCAAATCACTTTTATCTCCCCCCCCCCCCCCCAAAAAAAATCTCGTCAAAACATAACAGGGGTAGTTAACAATTACAAAACATGTCAGAGAATTTAGCTTGAAAGGTAAAAAGCTTCAATTTTTCCAAAAATGCTGCTCAAGATTTAGAAGAGCATTCTTCGACATTTTTCAATTTAGATCACTGACCAACAAATGAATAATCATGATTGAAATTTTATCCCAAAATTATCACAATCCGTTAACAGCCAATAAGACCTCCCCTAAGTTGATCTTGAGCCAAAGGGCTGAAGATTAGAAACAAGAAGCAAACAGATTTTTCTGGAAAAATTAATTGATGAACTCATGAAGGGGCTGTTCAGAGGAGTTGAGCGGACACTGTAAGGGGAAATTTTAACATTAGGTCTACTGAGCAAGAAATCCCTGCCATGAAAAATTGGCCTTTAAGAGGGGTAGCAGCTTTTTAGAGATGACCCCTCAAAGAGGTTTTACTGCAGTTTATTTTATATAAAGAGATTGCTGCTTTTTCAATGAAATTTTCCTGATCTTGCAGTTGAGAATCTCCCTTCTAATTGTTTCCAAGGAGGGTATGTAAGAAATTGTATGCAAATTTTACGTATTTAATACTGCATAAATGCTACTCTTTCTTAGTTCATTTTCTCTTGTATTGGTAGCATTGTTGCTTTATTTTTTTTTTAATACAGACTGATTATAATTAAAGTTTCAATTTAAAAACTATTGAAAAACATAACTTGTTATTTCATTAGAATGATTGTGAGGCCATGAGAATTTGTTTAGAGAAAGAGGGATCAGGGGAAGTCAATTGCCTCCCTTCCCTTACCCCAACAAGTAACTGAAAACTCAACATAATATTTTACACCAAATTAGAAGTTATCTGTGCTGAGTGTGTGAATGTAGTCAGTATTTCAGGCCAGGACCATGGTAGCCCAATCGGTAAGGCGTCAGATTCATGATCGGAGGGCCCCGGGTTCGATCCTAAACGATCAAAGATCCACCGTAGTTACCAATGATGGCTAGGCGAAGTTAAATAAAGGTCGTGGCCATGAAGTCCTCCAAGTGAAACAATACCTCTGGGGATATTGAATCATGGGTTTGCTCAGCCCTTTGTCTGGACTGGATCAAAAGAACAGAATGCTCTTCAGGGTCCCATCCCGGATAAACCACGAGTTGTGGTAGGTACGAGGGACCCTAAAGTATGTGAAGTATGTCAGGCCTTAGTAATTAACATTTCTCTGCAACAGCATTTTGAACCCTGACTATACTATTAGGTTGGTGCGTATGAAATGTCAGATTCTTAAGTGATTGTATAAAACTGCATATCTTTCTTCAAAAGCTGTTTATTCAATCAAAGTATGCTCCATTCACTTCAATACACTTCTCCCAACGAGATTTTAAAGCGTAGATGCCTGTCTTAAAAAAATTTTGGTCTTTAGAATTAATAAACTCTTATATCGAGTTTTTAAAACTGTCTTCATTTTCATAGTGTTTGCCCCTTAAAAATAGCTCTAAATGCTTGAAAAAATGAAAATCGGTCGGCGAGAGATCCGGTGAATATGGTGGATGCTGCAAAACTTCATATTCCAGTTCGTTCAGTTTGGCAATTGTTTTGTGTGTCGGTAGAATTCATATCGGCAATAAACTCAAAAGAAATAACAAAAGGGAAGACCTTCGAGAAAACCTATTTTGCTGAAATGAGTCTCTGGCAATGGACAATACGACTATGAATGAGGTTATGCCAAAGACAAAAGTATAACGAAAACAGGGAGACAAACGTCCGCATGTAAAGAGAATCTGACATTTCATACGCACCAACCTAATATATATTGGCATATTTTGGAACTCGTTTATAATAATAAACAATGCTGAAAAAAGAAAAAATTCCCATATCCTCGTGACTGTTCTAGTAAATTATCAAGTCATTCTAGCCAGTAGTTTTTAAATTAGAATGTTTTTAAACTAGAACCTTAATTATAAATCACCCATACATTAAGTAGGTGTTTGTTTTTAAATCTGTGGTTTTCCAGTTTGGTTTTTTGAAAATATTTACGATTCTACTTCTTATGCCCAGAAACTAAATATGATTTCTTTCTTTGAATGTGTTGCTTTACTTAGTGTAGATGTGCATCTTTATTGCTTCTGATAATGTTGCTACTTTTTTTACAAAAGGCTGAAATAATTTATGAAATCAATTTATTATTTCACATTTTAGAAAACTCTCACATGGATACCATATTTCGGCTACCTAGTGTGGTTGTTAGGATCCCGAACTTTGGCAGGTTTGTTCATTTCATACATTTTTTCTACGCGTTTGAAATGCATATTTCAACCGTTTATATATGAATAATTTGCTTAACTTCATTTGAGAGAGTGTTTTTAATGTATAATTGTGTCAATGTCACGGTATTAAGAACACAAAAATCATTCCATGCTGCTTGCTACAAATTTTTTATCTAAAAATTAAAGAACATTGTTTCAAAAAACGTTTTATGAGTTGAAGGACGAAAACATGTACGATAGTTTCATTAAAAAAGGGAGCCTAATATAATTTTATTGAAGTCTCAATCCTCTTGAAAAGCACTGATTCATCACTAAGCATCAACTCAGCAAAGTACAAGCATCGGCATCACAATGCATTCACATCATTTACAATAGACTAAAGGCAATAGAAGCCTGTTTTAGTTTACTTTAATATGCAATTTATATATATATACACCGAAGAGCCATTACATTATGACCACCCTGCTAATAACATGTAGGACCACCTTTAACACCCAAAACTGCTTGCACCCGCCGTGGCATTGATTCCACATGGTGCCGATAGGTAGTCTGAGGTATCTGGTACCAAGCGCTCACCAACTGGTCCTGCAATTCCCTCAAAATGCGAGGGGGTAGCGTGGCAGCACGAATTTGGTTTTCCAAGTAGGACCACAAATTCTCTTTTGGATTAATATCAGGTGAATTTGGGGGCCAAGACATGACTTGAAAGTCACTGGAATGTTCCTCAAACCAGTCCATGACGATTTGACCTTTATGACATGGTGCATTATCCTGTCGGTACACGCCATCCCCCGCAGGAAGCACTGTTGCCATGAATGGGTGAACCTGGTCGGCAACGATGTTCACGTACCTTCCAGACGTCAAGGATTGTTCTATGGGGATTATGGGTCCTAATGTGCTCCATGAAAACATTGCCCACACCACAATACCCCACCACCGGCTTGTCTCCGTCCAACTGTGCGACCGGGAGCAAGGGATTCATTTGGAAATCGGCATATTCTCACACGTCCGTCGAGGTCATGGACCAGAAAACGTGATTAATCGGACCATGTGACCTTCTTCCATTCATCTGGTGTCTAATTCCGATGTTTTTTGGCCCATAGCAGACGCATCTGGCGATGACGTTCCGTTAGTGCAGGAACATGCTTCGGCCTCCGGCAGCGTAGGCCCATACGCAGCAATGTTCGCTCCACAGTGTGTTGAGAAACATTGCCTGAGTTAGTACTGTTGTAGCTAGTGGTGATTTCGGCTGTTGTACCTCTTCAGTCACGTCGAACAATGCGTAGCAATCTCCGCTCTCCTCTAGCATCAATGCGCCGTGGACGACATACTTTTGGCCGGCGACTTACCACGTTGCATTAGCACCATCCCTGCACCACTTTTGATATGTGCTCACAACAACTGAACGTGAACAGCCCACTAAACGCACCGTTTCTGATATTGATGTTCTCAGTCGTCGAGCCATAATGATTTGACCTTTATCAAAGTCTGATAAATCTGATGATTTTCCCATTATGTCGCTAAAATCGCACTATGTTTAGAAAGACACTGCATACCCCTTATATATACTACAGTATCAGCCGCGCATGCGCAGTGGTTTTGCTCCTACACGAGCCCATTCTCAAAGATGGAGGGTGGTCATAATGTAATGGCTCTTCGGTGTATATATATATATATATATATGTTAGGGTGATTCAAAAAAAAAAAATTTCGAATTACTTTGGTCGTACCCCGCAGTTTTTTTACACTATTCATGAATGTGATGCATGTAAATTTTTAGCTCAATTGAATAATATTTAGAGGTCGCTCAACGCGATCAAATTCTGTTGAAAATTAGCAATTTCGAGATTTGGAGTATATAACTTCATTACCAAGGGCGTAGCTAGGGGGGTGCAACTGCACCCCCTAGATCAGAGCCATTTGGAGGTCACTATGACCTCCCATTTTGTTTATTTTTTTGACAAACAATTTTGTCCCCTTTCATGCTTTTCATTGTAACATGCTGGTGCAAAACTATAAAAAAAAACTATAAAAAACTACTGTTTTGTTCTTTTAAAAATATTTTATACCATCCATTGGTTTAAGGACTGAATAAAGTATAGTTTCTTTGAGTTCATAATTTCTTCCTTTTTTGTGCAAATAGAATTTCAAGCACTTTTTTCTCTTTCTTTCTTGCTTTTTTCTTTCTGTTTTTATTGAAAAATTTGACTTTTATGCTAATTTTTGGGAACTTTATATTAACTGCGTTATTATATCTAGTATTGATTACTTTTCAGAAAATGACAGTAAGCTTGCCTGTTTTGGAGGAGAAAATTTTAAATTTACCCAATGAAACTCAGAACTTTACTGAATGATTGAAAAATAAATGAATAAAAGACAAGAATGCATACTTATCTATGTCTACCAAAAGAGACGTGAGGCATCACGAAAATAAATAAATTAATTAATTAAAGGAAAAAAAAATAAAATAAATAAATAAAATGAAGAAGTTCAGCCTTGCAATACTGTCTCACTGTTTTCAAATTTCATCAGCCAATTAGTATCGGATAAGAACTTTTTGGGAGGTCACAGTGACCTCCTATTGGTGTGCCACTGCTTGCACCCCCCTAACGTGAGTCCTGGCTACGCCCTTGTTCATTGCCCGAAATAATATTGTTCTTCATATAAAACAGAATAATTTAAAATGTTTGTTTACTCTACTAAGTAATTAGTCAATAAAATAATAGCTCAAAGTGAGTTGTAACCCCCCCCCCCCTACAAAGCTGCATAATCTCTTACATGAGTTTGGGTAGAAAATGCAGCTGCAAGCTCGGGCTGTGGTTTCTGCTTTCTTTTTGGTTGTTTGAGGTGTATGAGTTTATTCGGCTAAAACACCTAGCATCCACTCTAGGCAGGGCCCAATACAAGTGACAGACTGACAGAAAGTAACTTTGATAGTAGCTGCTACAGTACAAAGTCTGGGTCAAAATGGGGAGGATTTGACAACGTCCATAAAACGGTAAAGGCAAACCATTCACTCTGGATTGGCCGTCAACTTACAAAAGTCGTTTAAATATATGTCTTCCTTTGATAGTTCACTGGAACGAAACACTTATGCAAAATGTATTGGGAAAATGAAGGAGGATCGGCGGGTTTCATACCAGTATTAGCATTAGGACCACAAGCATTGATGATTTACTTTTGGGTTCTAGTAAGTTAGTCAGGCACTGGAATTGCTACGGCAAATGCTGCTTTACGATAACCAGTTAGATAAATGGGAACTTACTGAGCTCTTACGTGGTATGTGTTTCGATACGACATGCAGTGCCAGTACTAAAGATGGAGCATGTTTGAACTTGGGAAAAAAAAACTAGGAAAGCAACTTTTATATTGTGCTTTCCGCCATTATATTTTAGACATTGTTTTCTGTGGTATTACAACCGAAGTCTATTCTAATCTTGGTCTCTCGGTATTTTAACCAATAAACCAAGAAATAGGTAGAATTGGTGTATTTGATTGTGTGCGATATCAAATGCGGTGTTAACGCAATTGCGTGGAACCATCCACTGTCATTGGTTGTGCAATACTGCTTTGTAAGCGGTTTCAGCAATCATAGTCAAGAATAAAACAATCTAATTTTAAACCTGGATTGAGAAACGATGAGGTTGAGGAGCAGAGTTTCTTTCAGACATTTTGCTCCGGGGGGGCACTTTGAGAATCCAGAGGGCCATAAAGATAAACGCAAATCCAGCAGGTCACGGGGCCTTAAGCGACCAAATTAGCCTAAAACTGCATTTCGGGGGCTTTTTTCAATAAATCCTGACTACTAATTTGAGATCTAAAATTGTAGTTTTGCCTTTTCTTATTCCAAAACCTTTTTTAGACGATTTCTCGGAATGAAGTAGGAGAATTCACCTTAAGAACAATTTTCGAAATCGTTCTAAAAACAAAATTTTGTTAAGTATTTCAAAAACGTTAAGGAGAATTCTCAGGCACTCTCCCAGAAAAATTCCCAACTTGAAGCCCTAAATCCTCAAATGTAGAGGATCATTGATGACTTTGGGGCATAAGGGATGCAGTTCAAGACACCACTCTCAAAATATTTCGATTTTGGAACTCTAAATACGCAATTGTAGGTCATTCTGCAATGGTATTTAAGGTAAGGCCCCTATAACTAGGGGGCAGGTGTCATGGACTCTCCCCCAGATTTTTTTTTTTTTTTTTTGAAACTGAAGGTCTAAAAATGAGAAAAATTAGAATTTTTAAATTTTTAAAAATTGAAGTCCTAAAAACGCATTTCTAGACTCTCTTTTATTGTATTATGAATATTAATGCAATTGAGGACTTTCCCTGGAAGTGTTCTGAAATTGAAATCCCCCCCCCCATTTTCAAAACAAAAAGCGCAACTGTAGGAGATTTTTGATGTCAAGGAGAAAAGGACAAGATGTGCAAATTCTTTCCCGGTATTTTTCCGAAACTGATGTCCTTAAGATACAATTGCAGGCCATCTTTGATTACACAACACACAAATACAATGTATGTTTTAAAGTTTTCATTTATTTTTATACTTATTTGCTATTTAATTGCTTGTTTATTGGTTATTTTCACTTTATTTTATTATTCTTTTGTAAGCGTGTGTGTTAGTGCAAACTGAGATTTCCCCCAGGGGGGGGGGCAGTTGACTTTCTCCGGGAGGGCAGTGCCCCCCGGAGAGATGCCTGAAAGAAACACTGTTGAGGATTTGGTAGCCAATTCAGAGCAACGTGCAACTAGTAATGGAAATTACGCAAAGTCAACTTCTGATGACCCATGCAAAAGAAGTGTCCAAGGAATATACTAGAGCTTAGTGCGATTTTCTTGAGCGGAGCACCTTCTCTTGGTGTATGTTTTCGTGTCCCAGGAGCGGTTCCTCGTGTTATATCTGTGTCAAAAATTCTTTATGGCTTCAAGTTATGGATATTTCACAACCAGTTTAAACTTGCAGTCGGACAAAGAAAAGGTATTTGTAACATATGAATGTGATTTCTTTCACATTCTTATCGTTAATGGGAAAGAATATCTAAGAGCTGGGTTCCCAGCAACCCTTTTTGTGCAAGCACTGAGAAATGATTTTGAACATTTTCAGCTTCTTTATTGAAGTAAAGAAGAGACTCAAATTATATCAGTTGTTTAATCTTGAGCATTGGAATCTTCAAGATAGCTACCAACAAGGCTTTGTACTACCAAAGAAACTGAGGATTGTAAACGACAATACGGAGTATGGCATGGCCCTTATTGAAGCATTTGTTAAGACTATCACTAACAACGAAAAACAAAGACAGTGTCTTCTTCAAGTGGTTCCCTCAACTTATTGTAATACCAAGTAATCAAAAGTAATAATTAAAAAGAAATAAACATTTTTTCAATTATAATGTTTATTGGATCATAATCTCTTTTGAAAGCATGTGTGTTATTTTTAAGTATTTTCTTTTTTTGTAACCCACTTATTTGATTCATCAAAATTGCAACTAGTTTTTCCATTTTGGTGCCTGGAATTCTTATTTGAGGTATCATTGTAATGCCTAGATTTAAACTTTTATTTCTTACACTGCTTGAGCACAATCATTTGCTAGTTTTGAGCTTTATTCTCATTATTTTTATTTTTTAATTAAAGTTGTTTAATGTTCTAAAATAAGTTCTCAAAAAATTATGTTGTTTGATTTTTGCTTCTTTAAAAGAAAAACTTTAAAAATAAGAAATAATTAATGCTTCATTTTCCTTTAATAGTTTGTGATTACTTGGGTGAACACCTAGCTTGGTTTTTTGGAATTACTTCACCGAAATTTCAGTATGAAATAGACCAATATGAAAAAATGGCAAAGGAAGTAAGCAATATGTATTTTACTCAACTAACTATTTAGACGTTAAGGTTAAGAACCTAAATATACAATACAATGCCCTTAAATTCATTACCTGTCATTTAGGGGGGTTAATTGGCTTACTGGCTTAAAAAAAATAATGCTTTTTCAATAAGTAGGCCCTTTTTTTCGTTCTTTTCAAATAAAAGTTGTATGAAGTATAGACCCCTTTAACCCAAATTATTTTGAAATGAAGGGTCTGTTTTATTTATATACACTGAGGCGATAAAGTCCTACTAATATCGTCTCCTACTTCTTACCCAGCAAAATGCAATAACTCGAAGTGGCATGGACTCAAAAAGCCACTAGAAGGCCCCTGCATAAATACTGAGTCATGCTGCCACTATAGACATAAATATTTGCGAAAGAATGCTAGTGCAGAGTTTTATGCATAAACTAACTGCCCAATTGTGTACCATGAATTTGTTTGTTCAAAGCAGCTTGGATTTTGCAAAAAGTCTTGATTAGATGGAAACTATTTTAAATAAGAGCAGTTTTGATGATGTTCATCTTTTCCTTCAAAAGAAGGTTTAGTTGCAAGTTTTCTTCTGTTATTAATTTTTTCAGTTTTAAAGTCTTATATAAAATTTAAAATAGGGAGGGGGTGGGTAATCCAATCTTGGCTAAGTTTAAGTAATGATTAGGATATTGAATTAGAAGACCCATGAAAAAGACCCATGGATGATTGGGAGTTTACTGTATAGTTTATTGTATATATATTTTTAATTTAGCGATCAAAATCCAACCGAGTACTTTTCTTTTTATGTGCAATATATACGTTGTTTCAAAAATGTAGGACGAACAACCTACGAATTTCTGTTTAATAATAACCCCCATGTATAACAATAATGAAAAAAGTAATCAAATACACTTAAGATAAATTAAAAAACGATTTAAAATGTATTTTAGGAGGAAGAGTTAGAAAAACGAGTTTCAGCAGAAATGGCAGGATGGAACTCGAGTGATAAAGGAGACGAGCAAAACACAACGATAAAGCAGCAACCACATTCCGGAGTGTTAACGAGCAGCACAAAGCAAATGGAAAGTGGGATTCTTGTCTCTGCTTCAGAAAATGTCAAGTCTACTTCTCAAGTTCCAGAACAATGCTAATTTGTGGTTCCTTAAAGTTTGCATTTTGGACTTTTCCTTCCTAATTTTGGACGTTTTGTGATAAAATTTATGGTTCAGTATTTGTGGTTAAACCAAAGTTACATTATTTCATTAAATGTGTGTGATATGCTCCTCGATCTAGCATATATCTTATTCAAACATATGATCTGAATATTTGATAAGCTAAAGGGCTAGGATGAGCATTATAGTTCACTTACTTGTGTGCCTTCACAGGAAATTGAAATTATTTCTATATTATCTTTCTAAACCTAGAACTTGACTAATGTTCATTCATGGTGCTGATATATTAGTTGTGCAGATAGTTGTCGTTTTCTTTAGTGTTTTGCTTAACTTATTATCATGTTAGCCGAGTAGCTAAAAACGTAAAAAACTGTTTTCTTTCATCGAATTTTCTGTTTTTGTTCGCTGTTAATGTTCTGTTTGTGTAATAACTGAAACAGGCAGTTAACGCTTGCATTTTTTATTCCTCGGTAGCTTGATTTATAGTTTTACTTTTGAAGTTATTATTGTCACCTTACTTCCAGAGCCTTAAAACAATATTTGAAGTAAATGCTTACAAATCAAGCAGTCTAAAAATGACGTAATGTAATGATTTTAAATAAAAGACATTTTATTAACAAAAATAATTTTTTCTTATGTACATAATTTTCAGATCTTGATAACAAAGCATGAGATTCAAGTTGCCGTATTTTCGACTTGCAATGTTTACTTCACTCTTTGCCTCTCTTTCTCCTGGGTAGACTTGGAAATCAATTCCACTACCTTCATTGCACAAGTAGGTATCTTAGTACCTAAAAACGATAATTTCAGGTGTTTACATCTAAAAATCATTTAAAAAGTTGTAAAAAAACATTTTATAGCTCCAATCAGTTAAAGTTTGATTAAGGACTAGCTCTAAGATTATGAAGACTAGTTTAAAATAGTGTCGAAACTTTTTCTCTGTCAATAGTATAACTACTTTCAGGGCTTGTAATTTGCAGTCTGTCTAGGCTTCTTCAGAGCTCATAAGAGGAATCTGTGCATAAATTTCTAAATATATTATAATCTTAATCTACCGTAATCTCATATTTTATGGTACTGCTTCAGATTGGACCATTTTTAAGGATTGGAACCCTACAATTGGTTAGTTATTAAAATTACTTCTTTACAGTTCATGTGTTATTTGAAAATTCTAAAGCTCCATTATGAACAGTTATAGACGGTATTTGTGGGTCTTAAAAAGCAGCTGGTTCCAACTATATGGTCAATTTTAAACCAAAAGCGAACCCTCAAGATATTTTTTGTTATGAAAATGCTTTTGCATGACGAAATATGTATACAAAACGCAACTTTTCCGCACTATTACTTCGCTTTGATCACAGTTTGATTTTTTTCACTCCACTCCTCCTGTTGGAGATTCACAACCAACGCTAAAAATCAGTAAAGTTAACAATTTCTATTTGTGTCCACCTTTTTGGCTCAAATGCTAATTTATGTGCTATAATAGCCTCAGTTCTTATATTTATACACTGAAGTTGAACTTCACCTCTTTTGATGCTCTAACTATCATTTTACAAAAGGGGCTATGTTGCAGTTAAATTCCGTAAGTTGCGTTATCAAAGAGAAACATGATGAAATCAGATTTTTTCCATAGGACAATATAAAAAATCAGTAAATATTTTTTATTCTGTTTCTTACATAAAGTGGGTGAGAAAATATAAATTAATGAATAAAAAAAAAATACCTGGACCAAATATTGCAGCAGCTCCAGCTTCATACAAAAAGTCATAATCTTGTGGTGGGATAACACCACCCACAAAAATCAGAATGTCACTAGAAAGCAAAAGTAATTATGAATATTATATTATGCAGCGTAGCGTTAAGAATGATAAAGAATATCAAAAAGCTTTACTTCCGATTCAGGTCTTTCAATGCTTTTGCTAACTGGGGGACAAGAGTTCTATGTCCTGCTGCTAAACTGCTTACACCTACAGCGTGAACATCTGCATCAACAGCTTGTTGCGCAACTTCGTCTGGAGTCTAATAAAATTTTTAAGCAACACGAAAATTCCATTAATTTAAAAGTAATATTCAAATATAAAATCATAAATTTGATCTACAGTAAATATTAGTGCATAAACAATCAAGGTTTTAAACAGTTTGCAGATGAAATTTAAATGTGATGTAGATATTGTTATTAATTTCTCAATGTTTGAATTTACACTATTTCTGGTTCTTTTAGCTTTAAGTAAACAAACTACATCACAAAAACTAATAAAAGAAATAAATTGAATCCATAAACAAAAATAATTCAATGAAGATTTAGTTTTTTGTTTTATAAGAATCAATATAGCTTAAAATCAATATAAGCTAAGAATCAATATAATTAGCTTTATTTTGTTTAAATTTAAATAATAGGATTCAATTTGAATTGCTTAAAGAATTGTTATATTGAAATAAAGTGTGGGAAGAAAGAGAGTAGGAGGCTGGACTAAATGACGAAGTAGTTGATGCTCTAAACACAAATCTAGGCAATTATTATGAATTAACATTTTTAAAAATAATCTTCTTACCCGAAAGAGAGGTCCAACATCTATATCGAATCCTAAATCTGCAAACCCTGTAGCAATAACTTTTGCTCCTCGGTCATGTCCGTCTTGTCCCATTTTAGCAACAAGAACACGAGGTCTTCGACCTTCCTCTTGTAAAAATGCCTGTGAGGAAATTTGTATCTTAATAAATTTATTATTAAAATACATGTATTGTTGGCTAAAGGTTAACATATGCAATTATGCATTGTAGTCTGTTCAAGATTATATTATAACAGATAGGGGCCACTGGCATATAGCTTGTTTGTTTTAGCAGCTAAAACAAAGTTCTTCCTGGGCCCAATTTTAAATTAATTCAAGTTGTTTACACAGAACAACCAACTTCTGACTGTTAACATAGTCATGTAAATGTTAATGAATATCTGAAAACACCTCAGTTTTCCTGACAAAATCGTGGACGTATACGAGAACAATTATTGAATATGAATTTCTATCGAACGTTTTGTGAAGTTGGTAATGCTATTTAGATGTGCGTTTTCATTAGTGTTAAACAAAACAAATTACAAGCTGGGCCGTTAAAAGCACAATAGTCAGGTAATACTTTTATAAAAGAAAAGTTAAGCTTGAAAAATGATGACTGGATGCAAAATCGTTAGCTGTAAAATGGGACTCACGACCACTTATTTTGAGCCCAGCATGTTCTGTATACACAGCAGCATAATATACAAGTATAATTATCTGCAGTCTGTACTTTTTTAAAAAACTCAGTTGGTGAACCTATTTGCAAACATTACTACAAATTTTGTGCTACAAGAAATCTCTTTCCTGTGATGAAAATAGAGGTCTTATTCCTCAGAGTAAAAAAGTTCTAGTTTCACTCTTTCTCTTTTTTTTTTTAATTTTTCAGCAGAAAAATAGCTGTTTAATTCATTATGGATATACTTTTAAGGTTGCTTTCATACAAGCTCAAACCATCTTTATAGCAGTACTTAATAAATGTAGGGTTAATTAATGCACAACAAATTTCTGATACCTTCCTTTGAAGTATTTGATATAAATTTTTACTAAGGAGATTTTTTTTATAAAAACAATATTCCCAAAACACAGTATCCATTGAAAATGCAACAGAAACATGATATCGTAACAGAAAAAGAGAAAACTAAACAATTTAAAGTTATCATTACCTGTTTAAAATATTTTGTATCTGCATTTCAATTGAAGGTTGTTAAAAAATTGAGGCCATTCTGAGTCTTTAGTTGTTTAAAAATGTCATCATTCTGACAAGTTGGGCTACTTTTGCTTTGCAATAATCAGAAATTCAAAGTTGAGCATTTTAAACAAATATAAAAGATTATTTGAGGGATGAACCTCAAGATATTTAATATCTTGAGGTTCATCCCTCAAATAATCGTAAATAGAATCACAGAATCGTAATAATTACGATTCTGTGCTTTGAAATTTAGAAACAATTTTAAGTTTGAATCTGTTCAAAATATTTTTTTTTTCTCTTCACCCTAATATATATACTTTAATGTTATAAACAAAGAAATATGGTTTCAAAAGTAGCTTGCCCAAACTCAGCCATTTTAGTTTTGGAATCTTGCTCTTTTTCAGATAATTAGTTGCAAAAATTCATGTGTCATGATAATGCAGTTACTACTAACCTCCACTCTTTCTCGCACTGCTTCTATTTCTTCAGATTCACCATATTCTGTTTTATACGCTCCAGATACTAACCTATCAGCTGCTACGTGGCGTCCAAAAATCTAAATTATAAGAGCAATCTATGAGAGTAGATTATTCTAAATATATAAAAACACTTCATAAAGAGAAAGTATGTTAAGATTTAAAAAAAAAAAACACTATGTGCAAGAAATTCTTTGAAAAAAATCATTAAAATACCAGAAAAATAAAAATATTTTTTATAAATACTGTCGGTCCCGCTTACACGAATACTGTCGGTTCCAAGAAATGTTATTCGAATTAAATGGGGATCTTTAATATTACGTTTGTGGCATGGGAAATATTCGGTTCCAGGATATTTTATTCATATAAGCGGGGTATTCGTTACTCCGCTACCCGATTAAGTGGAGAGGACAGTATAGGTCAATCTTGAAAAAATATTATAAGAAGTAAAAAGCTGAAAATAAATATTCTTTAAATTATGCCTGAAACAAATTTCAAGATACTACAATATCCAATACAAGATAAATATATTACCACTTCCATTGCTTGAGTTATTTCACCCACAGTTGCTCTGGCTGTGGCAGCTTCAACAGCAAGTCCCAACAAATTGCCATTTCCAGTTTTTGCACATTCTGTAATTGCAGCTAATGCTTTCTCTACCTGAATTTTCAATAATTATAATTCTCAGTTAAACAAGCATTATGAAGTATGAAGTATTGAATATGAAGTTATGAAGTACTGAGAAAAGAATGAATTTATTAAAGGTAAAAAGAGGATCACAATCTAGATTGCTATAGTAATAGTGAAAGTGTGCATTTTCAACATGCAAACATTCAGAAAAAAAGGGGCATTAAAGCCAAAAGAGAACTTAATTTTCTTTTATGCATATGTTAAAAAATTCAAAATAATTGCACATTGCACAAGATATTAAGACCATGTAATTGCCATTTTTTAATTATTTATTCATTTTAAGAAACAAAAATGATAAATTCATAAAATCAACTTTACCTGTTCAGCATTTCGAGTAGCTTTAATCTTTGTTAATTTCTCGACTTGTAGAGTGCGTACTTTTGTATTATCTATTACCAAAACATCAATAGGATCTTCTTTATCTTTCTGATATTTATTAACACCAACAATGACCTCTATAATAATTGAAAGTAAGATAAATACGTAAAAGAACAATACATCATTAAAACATGCTTATGACGTACACTAAACAGCTCTTTTTACCTTTTCCACTGTCGATACGTGCTTGTCTTTTAGCAGCACATTCTTCAATTCGAAGTTTAGGCATTCCACTGACAACAGCTTTGGCCATGCCACCCATTTCCTCAATCTGTTTTTAATAGATAAGACACTTTTATTTTTGAAATATCAAAGACGTGAATGGCTGAAAAAAATAACAACCAACATTGCAAGTTTTATCTTCTACTTAAAATCTCTCTACTGTAAAAGATAATCCCAACAAAAACATAAATGTGGAAAAGGAGCCAAGTTCGGTTGAAACAACGTTTGGGCAGTTTGAAGCAGCGGTGCCACCGACAAAAGAGTTGAAATCTAACAGGCTTCAAGTTCTATAGCTGTTCTGTTAACTACAGTCGTGAGAGTTATTGAAATGTTCATTAATTTATTTTAATAACATTTCGTTAGTTCCTTTCATATCGGCTGCGGAACAGGGCAAGTTTTAATCGTCACGAAGTTACGTTCAAAAAAGTCTGACTTCCGTCAGTTAGAAATGAACTTGCCCAGTTCCGAAGCCGATATGAAATAGAACTAACGAAATGTTATTAAAATAAATTAATGAACATTTCAATAACTCTCACAACTGTAGTTAACAGAACAGCTATAGAACTTGAAGCCTGTTAGATTTCAACTCTTTTGTCGGTGGCACCGATGCTTCAAACTGCCCAAACGTTGTTTCAACCGAACTTGGCTCCTTTTCCACATTTATGTTTTTGTTGGGATATCATGCATTTTTGAAAAGCCGAAGTAACGGTTATGCTTTCATTTAGACACAAATTAATACACACATAACATGATATTTCAGTTACGCTGACAACGCTGATATAACATAGGCCATGCTACGTTCGACATATTTTTAATTTTAATGATTTTACTCGTAATACAAATAAATAATAGGAGACGCTGCAATTTATGATCAATGACGAAAGAAGCAGGTAAAACAAGTACATTTTCTTCGTGCTTACCCTATATTTTTCTTAAAAGAGGAATAGATTATTTTAACTACTTGGTTAATATCTTAAGTCACAGCAAGGTGGCATAGTCAATCTCTAGAATTCGAATTATTTATTTCATCTTGATAAACCATTTCAATCTTCCGTCAAGGTAAACTTGGGCAGGAATTCAAGTGAAACACGAACGATCGCAACTCACCAATGCAATCGCAAATTCCCAAATTTGGATTCAAGTGAAACGTTACAATCGCTATGAGATACGATTCTATCGTAATTCGACTTAAAGTAGCGATTGCAATTTTGGTCCATTGCGATCGCCTCGAAGCGATTGCAATGGTGTTTCACTTGAATTCGGACCTAAGCCTTGAAACAGCTTACAATAAAACATTTAATTTCAAACTTAAGTATTTTATTTTTGGCAACGTTTTACAAGCATTTTGGCGCTTTTGTTTGACGAACCATTTATAAATCGTGCCAAGATACTCATAAAAAAATGCTTTTTTTCTTGTTTTTTTAATGTAGTTTTTGGACTTTTTAGATTTTTCCCATAGTTAGTGTATGGAAATATACCTTGATGCCAAATTTTAAGATATGGCTGACACACTGCCGTGTGTCTTGATGTTTGTGTGTGTTTGTCTGATGTGCAGACAAATATATAGCGCTCACAATTATAACGATAGACTTTAAAATTAGTCAACAGAGCAGAGTGGAAATGGTTTGATTCTGCAACAAACAAACAAATTAAGTTGACTTTGATCAAAATCATGAACTTACAGAAAATCAGCTAAAATCTTTTAAAAATGCACAACACATTAAATTCTTATTAAATTATCTAAGCAAAACCAATAAGCGAAAGAATAGTCTTTTGCGATAGAATGGAATTAAATATTACACTGACAGTGGCCAATTTCAGGAGCTTATTTATTTTACAAAGTATACCTCTTCTATGACTTTTTTTGCCTCTTGATAAATATCATCAGTCAAACATTCCATCATATAAGATCCTCCCCATGGATCTATAACCTATAAGATTAAAATCAAAAGTTTAATGCTGTAACATAACTAATTTATAGAAAGGGGTTTTCTTTCCCCTCAAATTAGTTTGAAATAATTATTTTAAAAAGTTGATTGATAATAAAATATCAATATGAGCAAATGAATTTCACTTTATTCAGTTTGAGAACGGTTACATTTAACTTTTTGGATCCAGGCTGTTTTTTAGAAATTTTTCTTTCGACCCAAGTAGTACGACAGTTGAACCACAGATTTCTTTTCCATTGAAAAGAGAAGGTATAAACTGTCGTACCAGACGTATGAAACCTTGAAAAATTCCCCGGCTCTAAAGGGTTCGAGTGAAAATCTCAACCCCTTCCTCTAAAAAAAAAAAGACTTACAGTACAGCATGTGTACCGCCCGGCTCCTAAAGGTTAAATACTTTTTTTCTTTTCCATATGTAACAATAAAAGCAAGTTAAACAATGCAACCTTTTGATTTAAACATAGAAAAAAGTACACACTGATAGAAGTACTACAACCTAAAAATTTAAACATGAAAAACATCTTAATGATTTATTTATATGTTTACATTTTCTCTTTTATTACTAATATTCTACTTCATATTACTTTAACTAACCAATAAATAAGAAGGCTTTTACTTGATAACTACTTTTTTTCAGAGCATTATTAGTAAATTTATTCTTTTATGAACCTGATTTAACTTACAACAAGTGAAATATATACAAACAGCTGTTTTGAAACTGCTACTTCAACTTCTATAAAGTAATGTTAGCCCTGTTTGTGATACATTTTTAAAGACTATGCTCTCGAGTGAAGTTTTAATGTTTGTCTTGTCTCTTTTTATTTATTTTTATTTATTTATTTTTTTTTTATTTACTTATTTATTTTTATTTATTTTATTTTATTTATTTATTTTTTATTTTTTTTCCTTTTGAAGTTAAACTTGTTTTAATCCTGAAAAATTGGTTAGATTTTCTCTAACTTAAAATAATTTGCTGTGTTGCGCTTAGTACCACCCGGTGTTCCTGAGTTAGCTCTTAAATACGTGGGTAATTCTAATAATAATGCTGTTATTATATATCTAGCTTTCATTGCTTTAATATTTTGCCTTTGACAATCAAATTTCATTTACTTTCATTATCTGTAAACCTAGCTATCAATCCCAGCTATTGTTAATGAATCATTTCACTGAAATTTAGATTAAATACTCAGTTATTGAAACATGAAAATAATGATAATAATAATACTTTCAGAACACAAAAATTAGGAATCCTTCACGTAACTCACTGGCAGTTAAGCTGTATAAAAGCAAATAGTTAAACCTGTGGCCTGGTAGTTTTTAGATCAGCCACATAAAAATTTTGTTCGTTCTTAATTTCGCAATGGAAATAGTTCATATGCTGTTTAGTTGCAAAGAACTTTTTTTGATAAATGTCTACAACTTAATCGAAAATATTTACTTACAACTTGATAATCTATTATTGAAAAAATAACAATATAAGAAAAGCACACAAAGATCAAGACAAATTCCTATATTCAGGGTTTATACAGACTTCAGCAAAAAAATTACAAGGAGCCAAAAAAAGTATGGACTTGCCATAAAAAGATTTTGTGCAATGGTTTTACAAGCTGGTTTTATGAAAGGAATAATTATATTGCAGACCCGTCAAATACCAAATCATTATTATATTACTATGCCCACATGAAATTTAAAAATATGCATTTGGGGAGAAAAGAAGAGCTATATTTTTCAAAATATTCACACTAAAGTTCAGTTATCTAACAACTTGATTTACTTTTATTAACAGAAATAAATTGATTACGTATGTTACACAAATTGAAGTTATATTTCAGGGTTTTTTTTTTTTTGAAATTAGGAAATTATAAATTATAAGAACAAATAATTTTATAATAACTGAAATCAAATTAGCAAAACACAAAAATACTGTTAAAGTAAACAATAACCCAATTTAAATAGATTAAGTTAAAATAACTTTTTAAGTTTCAAAATACATAAAATATTATAAAATGCAGAAGAAATAAAAGCTTAAGCACTGATGCAGGTATTTTAAACAGCTTTAAAAGAATAAAGTTAACTAACCTAACAGTTATTAACAGTCTCAAACTTGATCGAAGTTATGTCAGTTTTAATTAGCTAAAAATACCAAGGATTATGTAGAAAATCCAAGGAGTTCCAAGTACCTTGGAAATAGATTTTTTCCACGAAGTTATTTCCCAGGAGTCTATATGCATCCTGTATATAATTCTCAAAATTGCTGATTTTAAAAATTATAGACCATAACTCAAAACAAAATTTATACATTACATGTGGAATTCCCGTTTCTTCTTGTAAAATAATTTGGGTATTTCGAGCAATCCTAGCGCTGAACTTTGTTGGTAAAGCTAATGCTTCATCAAAAGAATTTGTGTGCAATGACTGAGTTCCACCAAAAACAGCAGCCATGGCTTCAACAACAGTTCTTACAATGTTATTATATGGATCCTGAAAAGCATAGAAAAATAGGTTTAAAAATAATTTAAATAGATATGTGAAAAGGTTTCGGGTTTTCAGACTATATTGTTTTTTTAATATTTTACTTCATATAGTGTTTTTTAAAAGCAACTTTAAGAACATTTTCAATATTTATATGCATAATTTTAAGAGAATAAGTCAAAGTACTACATAAGCACTATGACAGTGAAATTATAAAAGAGAATTTCAGTTTACAGTTCACTTTTAAACTTAAAATAACTTTGCTTATTTTAGAATAAAACATCTGAACTAAGTTGTTGACGATAATCATCACAGCATTTATTTCAACACACATACAATTATTCCCAAACATTTTTGTTAAAAAAATAATAAAATAAAAGCATTCATTGCTAAAACTTATCCTATGACTGGTCAACTTGTACAGAGCTGGGAAAAACAATACCCTTAAATTCTCAGCTAGTATTACAAGTAAAAACAAGTGAGTATTGACGCCAGTCTTTAAAAGTATTATTTAAACAAAATTCATCCAAATTAAACAATACGTTGAAGGCTAAGTTAAATTTTGATACTGATTGTAAGGTATTAAAGATTGTAATTAAAAAAGTTGATGGTTGCTAGTGGACTTTCAAAGTTGATGGTTGCTAGTGGACTTTCAAAGTTGATGGTTGCTAGTGGACTTTCAAAGTTGATGCTTATTTTTGTATGAAACTGACCCCTTTATAAAATTTTAGTGTAAGAAATGTGAAGAGTGCATTTTAGCAGATGAATTGTTATACTTTTCCCCTCTCTAGTTTAAATAGTATTGAAATAACAGTTTTTTCTCCCTAGAAATATGCATTCTTTATTTTTTACTTAAATTTCTAATATATTAAGTTACTGCCCTGATTATAATACTCACAATTTCCAAATGCACCAAGTAGTAATATATACAAGAAGTTATGAAAGTTGCAATTTACATTTAGCTTTTAAAACGCTGGAATGTCTAAACACTACTAAAGTTTGGACACAGTCAAAAGAAGAAAAAAAAGCCACCTGTTCAGTCAATGACCATCCAGAAGTTTGACAATGAGTTCTCAGCATCAAGGATTTTTCATCTTTAGGACTAAACTTCTCTTTTATGAGTTCGGCCCACAATCGACGAGCAGCTCTCATTTTTGCTATTTCCTTTAAAAGAGTAAAAAATTGAAATATTCATAAAAATATGTAAACATAACCTAATAATAATATAACACATAAAGCCAGACCTCTAAAACTTCCACTCCACAAAATCCTTTCTCTTTTTTTTTAAAGTTCCAACGGTTTTAAGAGATTAATTAATAATAATAAAACAGGAAATTAAAAATGTTGTATTTAATAAACTATACTGCATTGAATTCCATTGTGAAATTTGTATACGACATCCTTTTTTATTGGACTACAGCACAGCCTTGGAAGGGTTATGTTTTTAGCAATCTGGGCATATTTGTATGTAGGGATGTTCCACTGTAGCTCTTAAACTAGTCATTTGATTTTGATGAATGAGGTGTCAATCTATCTGTTATTGTAACCCAGGTAACATAGGCTAGTTAAATAACTATTAATTATTACTTTTTTTTAATTTTAAGTAGCATTTTAGAACATATTAAAGCATTTTTTCTGTAAAATGGGGACGAAAAAGTTCTCGCACAAACAAGTACTGTATATGGATAGAAAGCTATGATTTTTTGCCTCCGACAAAATTCGTTCGAATGTTCTAAAGTTATTAGAACATGAGTTATGATTGCTTTTAATGCTAATTCATTTGAAGTATTTTTCACACTTTTCAAAGAGTCGAGTAAAACTTACCATGTAGAAATTCATTCCTATGCCCCAGAAAAAAGACAACCGGGGAGCAAATTCATCAATACTCAAACCAGCTTTCAGACCTAAGGGTGTTCAAATGCAATATTAATAGCATATTACTTTACTCAATTTTGCGTTCACTTTAAAACTATAAGGAAAAAATCATCCCAATTCACACTTCATATAAAACAAGCAAACTTATGAGATGAGTAAATGAATAAAAAAATGATGTAAGTGTAGATGAAAAATGAGTAAGTGTATCAAAAGAAAGGAGAAAACAAATTGGAGGAAAACTTTTTAAAAAATTACTCTAAATCATAGTACATTCTTGAGATACTATACGTTAGACATTGTCCATTAATGATGTTACTTTTTTTTAAAACAAATTGATCCCCCTCACCCCTTGTATCTTCATAATTTTATGAGCCCTCCCCCCCCCCCCCCGCCCCCTCTGCCTTCCTGAAAGCATGACATCATTAGTGGACGATCCTTTACGGAAAAGTTTCACAAGTTTTCAGCTATTACCAAAGAGTCATTTCATGTATTTAAGCCAAAATTACCTGTCGTTTTCGAAAGAAACATAAATAGTTTGTTTCTCTTGTTCTTAAATTACGGAAGATAATTCTAAAAAAAAGGACAAAGTACCTATCTAACTTCATAAATGTTTAAAATGATCCAAAAAAACAAATAAAAAATATTCAACAGAAAAGTGAGCAGATACAATTCTATCATAAACACAGTCTAACGCTCAATATCAAAAAAATGCAGTAAAATTAAACACTTATATGACATCAAAACTGCACAACTATAACTGCTGCATTATAAAGAAAAAAAACCCTGAATTTTCGGATAATTATAGCTTCTGAAAAAATCACAGCCAACTCATTGCGGTGGATTAATGTTATTTATAATGATAGTCTCTATGATGAAGCAGCAAGTTGGCACGCTGTGCTTTGACACAACTTTTTGTTTTTCCTTTTTTTCAGGGACGTCATTTCAAGTTTTTCCAGGGGGCAAAGGGTCCAAACACAATGCAATTTCATCGGAAAACATAAAAAACCATGCCCACTTATATGTAAATACATTGATTTCTCAAAGCCAGGGGGGGGTACTTGCCCCCCCCCCCCGCCCCCTAAATGATGGGCCTGCTTTTTTTCAAGTTTAATGATAATTTTTATCAGTTAAGTGCTTTAACATTTCTGAACTACAGTTTATCATTTTTGGTTGCACTCAACCTCTTTAGAATTTGAAGCAGTTTAAATAATTTTAGCCAAATTACTTCAAAAAAGGAAGAAAATCACTTAAGCGGGAAACTGGGAGATAGCATAAAAAAACAGAATCTCCAGTGAAAAAGCAGATTTTACAGATATGTTACAACATTCTCCATTTTCAAAATTAAAATAATCAGTTATTAACTACATAAAATAAAACGGTATTTTTTCTTTTTTTTCTCATTAGACATGGTTTTAAAGATGTAAAATAAATAAAATATTACCGAGGATAAGAATTTAGCTACCAAAGTAATAAATCAGAAAATGAAAATTGATGGCTCTTGGATTTTTATTAATTTACTGCAGTGGCAGTCAAACTCACAATTAACTAACACCAATTATTTAACTATTTGTTCCATCGTTACTAAAATCATTCTAAATCTGAAATCAGACTTTATACATAGCTTCAAAAACATCTGTGTTTGAAGACTTATTAGGTTCTAACACCATTGCAGTTAAAAGGAAACAAATACTAAAACAGACAACCTGTTCTTGCATATTCTAAGCCGTCAGCAATAGTGAAAGCCAACTCAAGTACAGCATTTGCACCAGCCTCTTGTATATGGTAGCCTGATATTGAAATGGAATTGAATTTAGGCATGTTCTAGATTTTAAAAAATAAAAAAGAATCCATGAGATTCAGAAAAGAAGTTTAAGTAAACTTAAGACAGCAAAAGCTTATATACAGTAAAATTAGAGAAAATATTCAACTAAACGATTCACAGAGTAAATAAGACATAACTTCTTGCAAATGAAAATGAAAATACAAAAATTATTAATACATCAATTTTTACATAACACACAAAAATTGATGAATAACCGAAATATTTATATCTGATCCAGGGCCAGTACCAATACTTCTGTCATCTCAGGCAATGTTTATAAGCATCGCCCCCAACACCTTATAATAATAATAATAATTTAGAGAAACATTGAAAATACTACATTTTCTGTTCCTAAAGCTGCCAACCTGTGGTAGGCAATTTTCTTAGTGGCACAGGATGCTTACCTCAAGAATCACACAGACCTGACCTACTCTGATAATCAAGCAAGAAGCTTGCCTTAATTTCTACCATAATCTGGAACCAGCATAAAATCAGTAATCTTGTTATTGATTACTGGTTTTATCTTCTCTTGTTATTGATTACTGATGTTACTCTTCTTTACTCTGTGTTGGGTTCCTAATCACTGACACTTCAAAAATTAAGATATGAGCTGGATGACAAAATAACCAGAACTGGACCCCTGTTTTGGTTTTGCATCAGTTTTATATATATCTTAGAAGTTTATCAGTAATGCTGACGCACCAAATTATATAAGAAACTCATTCAGAAAAGAGCAGTATCTTCTAACAATGGTCTGGTGATTAGAGGCGGGGAAGGAAAGAGATAGCTACTGCTCAAGAAAATATCCTAAAAACTTGCTAACTAAATAAATATAAATGTGCCATTAGTGGCTTTAAAGGATCACTATAATACTCATGACTTCAAATTGTGAACTATGATTACAAATTTTTAAAACTTGAATCTATCAATAAAACTTTTTTTTAATCATCAAAAGTAGAAGAACATTAGTTTACAAGAGTTGATAGCTGTTAAGCTCACAGTGTAAAATGTTATCAAGAAGAGAGTGCTGTAAAGGCCATCAAATGTGAATCATAAAGTGAAGTGTATGCATTATTAATATACATGAGAGTGTTTGTTATGTAGTTATTGTCTGCGGGAGTCTGGGAGATATGTTCGATCTCCAGAGTGAATGTCCACTATGAGTTATTTGAGTTGTGTGAAATGGTTGTGAAAGTCAATGGAACAATAGTCTTACCAAAGAAAAATGAAAAGCATAAAGTTAATACAAATACAAATGTGACGACCAGCAACAGGCTCTGGGCCCAACTGGGCTGGTCCTAGTCAAATTATAGATCCCAATGAAGATCAATGGCCCTCTTAAAACTATCTACTCCCTTGCTCCTTACCACCTCTTCCGGTAAACTATTCCAAGTTCCCACTACTCTGCTAAAATAGTAATTTTTCCGAATTTCCAGGTTAGCCTGAGATTTAAACAGCTTATAACAATGACCCCAAGTTAAGTTTAACATAATAGAGCCTACGTTAACGAACACATATGAAAGAAAAAAATTCGTCATTATCAGAGGTGGTATCTGTAATGCAAATATTATTTCATACAGTTGAGATTTAAAAAGTACCTTT
Source organism: Uloborus plumipes (assembly GCA_038373865.1). Lineage (NCBI taxonomy): Eukaryota > Metazoa > Arthropoda > Arachnida > Araneae > Uloboridae > Uloborus > Uloborus plumipes. The sequence continues at coordinate 194,811 of JAXGGA010000148.1, forward strand.
ATGGAGGTTTTCTTTAACCCATTAATGCCGACTTCGAAAACACCAATAAGACATTCGTTCAAGTTTTAAGCTTATTATCTCACACGTTTTCGACAAGGGTGCGAAACTTATATATAGTATCCTTTCTGTGAGTTTTTACCATATAAAATGCACAACTGTTAAACTGATAGAGCCATGTAAGGACAAGTTACATTTCTTTTCTGTGTTGGTATATTTTTGTACCAACCGTCATTAATGGGTTAAGAAGGGTTTCTCTACATTTCTTTCACCTGTGATTTATTTTTTTCAAAACTTAATAGTTAATTGAATCACATATAAAAATTACTTAAAGATTTTTAAATCGAACAACAATTAACTTACTTTGGAAACATAGGAAAAAATGTCCCCAATAATTCTCATTGAATGATCAGGAGGATAGATATATGTATTCCGCACCATGAATTCCTTCAAGATATCATTCTGAATAGTACCAGAAAGTAATTCTTTTTTGACACCCTAAAATTATATAATAAGGCTATTACACACACAGCTTTTATAAACTATATATTTAATTCACTGACACAAAATAGTTACCTGTTCCTCTCCAGCCACAATAAACATTGCTAAAACAGGAATTACAGCGCCATTCATGGTCATAGACACGGAGATCTTATCGAGAGGAATGCCATCGAACAAAGCTTTCATGTCTTCAGCAGAATCCACAGCAACACCAGCCATACCAACATCACCAGTCACTCTACTGTTATCAGAATCATATCCACAGTGCGTAGCCAAATCAAACGCAACAGAAAGGCCTTGTTGACCCATCTTTATGTTTTCTTTATAAAATTTGTTACTCTCTTCCACAGTACTAAATCCAGCATACTACAAAACAAAAGAATAAAATTTAAAACAATAAGAAATTTTTCAACCACTTGTGGTAAAAATTGATGTTGCATTTGTTTTGACATTGATTATTTAGCGCGACAGTAAAGATTTACCTTAGGTTTTACTCATTGCTTGTTCAATTATATTTTTTAGGTTGGACAGTCATTTCTTAAAGCTTTAGGTTTTGTTTTAATTTTTCTTTTCTTAATTTTGACATCTTAAATTCAAATGGTGCTTCTTGCAATGACGAATTGCTTTAAGTATGTGGTGTACGTCTGAGAGCACATAACCAAACTTTGCTCCCGAACCTTAAAGTCCTTTCGGCTCAGTGGGAGATATTTGTTCCCAGAACCAGACTAACGTAAGTCCATTTTTGTCACTTCTCAGTAGAAGGGAAAAACGACTGTCGAATACATGCAAAGGATGGGACTCACGCTCTTTTAACGCTGCTAAATAAATATGAAGGAATTTGTTTCATAGAATACTGTTTTAATGAGTCGATGTGGAATAAGATTCTATACTTCGTGGCAGGGTTACTTGGCAGTGACGTCACTGAGCGCGAATGAAAAGTTCTGAGTGAACAGTTTATCGGTAGGTTTGCAAGAAGGAATTTCGATGAGAGACCGCACTTGCTTGCTGCCCACTTGGCGAATTAATCCGCTTTGGCACATTTCGCGTGTAACTGATTTTTATGTAGTTAGAGTCGAGCCCGCTCAATGGAATAGCCATTTCGCAAACAAAATTATTCTAACAAGCGAGTCCAATATCCAGGTTCAAAACGAGAAATTATGACGGTTTTTAACATTAAAATTTATTTTATTGAGCGGAATATATGTTTAACTGATATATCAATAAGCGAGCTTAACTGAATAGCAACTAATGTTATTGAATAAAAATAACTTTCTCTTTTAACTTAAGAGTATTCATTTTGAGTATTTTCTTCTAAAAATTATTTCCTTTTCCTCCCCCTTAGAAACATAAAAACCGTTACTGGTAATTACGGCATTTTTTTAATGAAAATATTTTTCTAAACGACCGGAATGTAAGTAAATTTATTAGAATGTTTTCAACAAATCTTTTTTTTTTTTCATTTTAATTAATGAAATCTTAGTAAGCAAACTTAAAAGTAACGAAATGTAACATACTAATTTACTTCAAATGTGGGGGTAAAACATCATTTTTTAACATTGTGAGGCAGTTAATTACTAAACCTTATATATTTCACCAAAACAAGGTTTTTTAAATAGATAACTTTTGGTTCAACTTTTGGTAATTTAACTTTTGGTTTAGTTTTTCAAAAAACGTAATGTAGTAATATTTTTTGTAGTTTTAAAACTGGAGAAAAATAAGCAATCATTTAAATCAGTGCTCTTAAAAATTCAGTGTTGTTACAGTTTAGATCTTCATTTGCTATTTGTTATTTTTTACTTACTAAAAAACAAAAGGAAATAAAACCAATTTAAAAAAATGAAAAAAAGATAAGCAGTGAGTGGACTTTACAACTTTTCGGAGTGAATTCAGATCTTTTAATTAATTACATACAGGGGCGTAGTGAATGAAGTTCCAAGTTTTAGCAAAAAGTAAAATATGAACTTGCAGACATGTTCCAACCTGTAGTGAGAAAAGTTTCAAAAAAAAAAAAAAACTGGCTAATAAGAAAAACATTTGGGAGGTCACCGAGACCTTTCATTGGTGGGAACCATTTCTTATCTAGTGGGGGGGGGGGGGGGTCAGTTATTTCTCCCTGACTTTGCCCTTGTGACATAAATTGTTAATTAAAGTCTGCACTACTGTTAAAATATATGACGGGAGACCAAAAAAAGAATGCAATGAGCAGGAAAATACCAAACAGTTCATTACGACATCCAGAGATTATAACTTCATTCTTGCCACCAGTTTCGTTCGTTCGTTAAGGCTTTTACAGACATCTCAAACAAGGGTGAAAGAATAGTCTCTGGATGCAGTTGAGGAGCTGTCTGGTATTTTCTTTCTAGGTTAGTCAATGCTCGTTTGTGGACATTTACTTAAAGCTCATTAATGCAAGCAGTAAGCAGTGTTTGAAGTAAACATATGATACTTTCTTAAAAAATCTTTTCCTTCTTTTCTAATGCTAGATTTTTTTAATACAGTAGAACTTAATAAGACTACTTTTTGTCCTAATACCGATTAGATAGAAGTGTCCTTTGTTCGAAGGTGTGTGAATTGTTGAGTGCCGCAGTGTTCCTTTAATATCAAACTAAAGATAAACCATTCAGTGCATTCTTTAACATAGTTACTATGCAACACCATTGTCGCCTAGTGAAGAAAATTTGTCACCTAGGAAATGCGAAACCGAGTCACTGGGTGACACTTGTAACTCCAACAGGAGCTCGTTCCTCATTTTTGTAAATTCGTTTCAAATCCTTGGAACAAGCATTCTTGCAAGATCTCGTCTTTTTCTGTTCGCTCTCATTTTATACATATCTATGCGTTTATGCACATGTTTGAGCGGAATAGGGGGTCCCAATGGTGAATTAACAGGTTTGGTGGCCCGTCACCCCACCAAACCCTTTAAAAGTAAATATAACTACGTAAAATGTTTTTCATTCTGGTCCTTATTTTTTTTTTAATCTAAATTTTTTTGTACTTATATTGTCTGTTTTTTTTAATTACAATAGCACAGTTTAGTCAATGAGCAGTCAAAAATGCAGAGTTGAATGTAAAAAGAAATATTTTCCTTATTTTTTGCAAATTAGTCTAAAATCAGGAAAGACTTCAAAATACTTCGTCTCTGCTGAAGCCTGTCCCCACTCCTATCCGTCAAAATCAGGAAAAATTTCATCAATTTCCAGAGGAAAGCACCCAAAATTTTGAAACATGGACCAACCTGTTTTTTCAAAAGATTCTGGAGAAGAGATTCCTCTTCCCCCCCCCCCCTGTAACATCACCAGAGATTGTTTAAAACTGTTTTTAGATCTGCAATTTCAAAGTTTTTCCAGGGGGAGAACCCCGGAAAAGGGACACACAGGTACGAAAAAAAAAATACCGTAAAATCCCGAAAGTAACCCCCCTATCGATTATAACCCCCCCTCCCCTTTTTTCCAGAAGTGAAATTACCCTTTCACCCCAAATATACTGTAAAAAAATCTCGATTATAACCCCCCCCCCATCTGAAATTTGAGTTTAGTTTTGAAAATAGGGGGGGGGGGGTATTTTCAGGATTTTACAGTAATAAAGAATATGTTTTCCCTTAAGCTCTGGTTGTGCCACAGTCTAGGAGTACACTTTTCAAAACATTCAAATATATAGGAAATGCAAACCCTTGATTACTCAAAATGCCCCTCTGTTGTGGAAAAGAGAAAGCTTGTTGGTATCTTGGAGAACATTAAAGATTGAATATTGAAAATATTGCATTTTTGCTAAAGAAAATTCAGAATCATTCAAATTTGAGAGAAAAAAAATTTCAAAAATGAAAATTTACCAAAGAATTTTGTTGAATAAAATTATGTAATTTATAGAAATTATTTTGAAATAATTCGTTACATGGATTTACTTCATGGAAAATAATTTATAATATAAAAAAAAATAACTGATCTCATATGAGTTTTCCTGCATGAAGATTATCATGGAAAAACTATTTTTCGGAGTTGAGCTCATATGAATAAATAGGAAAAAGAGTGACTCTTCATGCGAAAATGCTTTAGGTTTTTATCGTATTTTTATTTTGCACATCCTTTTTTTTTTTCAATTACTGGATTTGTCCAATTTTCACATATTGAGAAAGTTACATTTTTATGGCCTTAGTACTGGCATCTCTTCTGAAGCAGTGTCAGTCAATTCAGGATAAAAGTTCCATAGACTACATTTAAGTCTAATCACCAGACAATAGAAATACAGAACATCCATGAGAAATTTCAAGAGAAAATTGAGCTAAATAAAACTGAGTTATTGCATTTGTAATATACCAAAAAAACATGCTTTGAGATATGAGGTAATAAAAACAACTAGTAAGCATTTAATTTAAAATAAAATTTTAAAATGCGCTCAAATAATTTAACCCAACCTTTTTTTTTTTTCAAAAGACAGAATTTTTACCTCCTGAAATAAATAAAACCATTTTTAAGCTTTAATTTCCCAGAATATTTTTAAAAAAAAATTTTATATATGCATGTCCACCAGACATGTCGGTGTAATTCATGCCTCTAACTACAAATCATTTTTCTTTTATTCCATGTATGAATATTATATAACTATGATACAGACAATGGCAACTTTTCTGTTGATTTTCCCGCCGCTTTTAAAAATAAGCATTTTCGGCAGTTTCTGAAAAGGCAGCAATTTATTCTCAAACCAGTTTTCATAGTATTCCCCGTTCATTTCTTCGTGGTAATCCCCTTTGCTTTTTTTGGCCTTAAAAACGTCTTCAGCTCCTTTAACGAAACCTTCTTCACTTCCTGCATGAGTGAGGATCAGCCTTGATCCCTTTCCTGTAGGGGCTTTCAGTCCAGTTGAGAGACCAGATAAGAATGCTTCTTTGGGCCTCTTGATGAAAGTATCCTGCCACACTATTTGTTTAGTGTGGCCGAAATTCACCCAAGTTTCATCGGTGTAATAAATTGTCCTTCCTTCCTTTCTGTAGTGGCGAATTTGTCTTAAATACTTGCGTCTCCACACTTGGATATCATCCCTTTCTATCAGCATAGAATTCCTCGATCTTTTCTTGTAAACAAATCCCAAATCCCGCATTAATCTCCTTGTTGTGTCCACAGTCAAAGTTGGTAGGTCAGCGTCTTCATTTATTGCCTTCATGACTTTTGCAACTGTAGGGATTTCATTTCTTTTGAAAAATGCGTGCACCTTTCTTCTAATAGCAGACAGAACAAAGTCATCAAACTTCTGGAGACAAGTTGCTTTGCCTTCTCTTGCAGGGCTTTTTTTTCCAGGTGTAGAAAAAGAGCCTTTCAGCTTAAACTCTTTTTGCATACGTATGATGCTGCGATCTGAAACACCAGTCAAGTCCGAGGTTTTCCTCAAAACATCATTCACAGAGTCATTGGGATAACACTCTCGCAACTTATGAAACACATTCATAACTATCGTTTTTGCCGAGCTTTTCAAAGCACTACCTTGCTTGTGAGGTGTGAAGACATAATTCTTCGGTGTCAATTCCATTATAAATAATGAAAAAGATCAAGACAAAATATAACAGAAGCGAGCAAAAGAAAATATAGCGAAAGAATAAGAGTGAACTACAGCGGACGACGAGCGAACGAGAGTGAAAGCGTTTCGCAAAATCGCGCCAAGTGCAAAATCTCGGAAGATCGCCAACTGTTTGTGCTCTCTGATTGGCTGGCTCAAACGGTTCCAAATGAATACTAATCCGCGCTGCTCCTCTCGTAAAATTAAAAATATTGAATAATTAACAAAAATTATGACGTAAAAATGCTTCATACACGTGGGTTTGATAAATTAACAGTATTTCGAAAGTGAAGGGCCTAGTTTAACTCGAACATTGGACAATGCACGAGGAACTACTTCCTTCCTCCCGCCGTAGCATATTCCTCTGTAGACAAGTAAGATTGCATTCGAGTATACATACAATGAAGCAAAAAGTGAAAACAGCCATTTTTGGACTTACGTCGTTCTGGTGAGAGTTTACTACTAAGTGAGAGTTTACTGTAGTAGTTTGTCAGTGCTCAAAAAAGAAGAATAAGAACTGTAATTAAGTATAAATTATTTAACAAAAAAGTAGATTCTTTTCTCATCACATGATTTTAAAATGCTGTTTGTCTAATCATACTAAAATTAACAGTAATGTATATAAAGACTTTTATTTAATTGACATTAAAGAAAACAGACCTGTCGTATAGTCCATGGCCTTTGGGAGTACATGGTAGGATAGGGTCCACGAGTGTATGGAAATTCTCCTGGGAGTTCATCTGGAACATCTTTAGTGTCTTGCTTGGTATATAAAGGTTTAACGGTTATTCCCTAAAAGAAAACAATTGATTCATATTTTAAATCATACAATGTTCAAGCTATTTTTAAAAAAAAACCTATCATCATTTCCAGTTATAAATGGATAATATTTTCTGATATTGTTATAGACTTTCATTTATAACTTTTTTAAACAATAATCAACGATAAAAGATATTTAAAGGTAAATTGTTTTCACTAGATAAAATTTATGAATTTTAGTTACCTAAAAGCTGCAGGTCAGATTTTAAATATATATATTTTAAGGCGAGAATTGTGATAGTTTCATTCTTATGAATCAGCTGCTTTGTGGAGGGCAAAAATATATAAGTACTGTTTAGTTACCATGGTGACATTCCCTTACTTCACACTATACTCTATTTAGAGCTTTTTCAACACTGATCAAGAAAAAAATATAAAATTAAAGTATTAAGTAATATAAAGCTGCTTGAAATAAGATTACTATATGCAATATTCATGCCAGTTGTTGATCACACCAAGGGTTCTCAAAGCTTTTTCAAGCCTACTTTTTGTGTATCATTAACTATATGCATACCAATGACAGAAAGATAGCAATTTTCTGTTGCTAACACTGCTGAACTTTACTGGGCCATTCATGTGGAATTATGATCCTTGAAATATACCCTCACATAAGAAAAAAATGATTATAAAAATTCATAATGTTATATAAATGTAAAAACACCATTTCGTTTGAATTAACAAAATAAGACTTTGATTGGGGTAGTTTTTTATGGCTCATAATAAAAACAAACCGCTTATGCTTGATAATGTATAAATACAGTGGATGGCAGTTAATTGAATCCAGTGGTCAATTGAATCAGCTTCTTCAATGAATCAAATCATCGTCAAAACAGAAAGATAGTGGTTAGATTGAATTAGCTGCTTAATTAAATCAAAATTGTTTAGAACAAACATGATTCGTATAAGCGGAGGCCACTGTATTAATGATTTTACATAAAATGTCTACGGCTTAGTATATAAAACAGCTTAGTAGTTATTTGTAGGAATGCACCGAGTACTCGGTAAATATTCGGTACTCGGCCTACTCGGCTAATTTGCCGAGTACTCGGTACTCGGCCAAATTTGGATCAGGTACTTGGCCGATACCAAGTAGTTGTAGAAAATTGAACAGTTCAAGAAACATTTTTCAATAATTAAAAATATGCAAATATATATATAATGCAATCATTTACAATTAATATATTTATAAAATATGACTGAATTCTACGTATAAGTTTTTAAAAAGTTATAATACCAAATCAGTATGAAAATTAACTAAGAATGTGCAAATGTAATTAACTTTTTCATATCGCATATTGGTGTAGGGGAACTTACCTTTGGTCAGGAACAGTCCAAGTGATCCTTAAGATGAATATTAATAAACTCATTAAAAAGAAACTTTCAATCATATTCCAATATATTTCTAGTCATTAAAAATTTAGATTACGAATTTTTAAAATCATGGTTTTGCAGATTTAAACTTGTGGCATAGTGATAACACAGAGAAGTAAAATTAAGTCATTTTTATTAGGGTGAGAAAAAGATTGTCTAATATTTAATGAAAAAAAGGGAAATTGCCAGCAAAATATTTTAATAATTGAAATTGTTGTATCTTAAATTATGGTGCAAAAAAACTAATCTTTCAGCATTTTCTGGTGATAGCTCATTCCTCAGACTGCTGCAAATATAACCTGCCTCGGAAAAAACCCTCTCGCTGTACACACTAGTTGAAGGTGCACTAAGAAACTTTTTTGCTGGTTTGCATAAGATAGGAAACTTTTTTTATTTTTTTTCCACCAGGCAAAGGGACTATTTGTTCTATTTAGTAATTCTCCAGAAAAGAAAGACTCCATCTCTTTCTTTAACATCTCTTCATATTCGAATTCAGTGTTGGTATTTTCACTATTGACATTTTCTTGTGCATTTGAGACTTCATCAAAGCACTGCCAGAAAGTTGACGAACTTTTTTGACGAACAAGTTTAGAGAATTAGAACTAATCAATAATAGATTAAGATAATTCCAACTTAATTGATACTTTTTGTTTATTCATTTTAAAAATAACTTTTTTCTAAAATTTTTGACAAAATAAATAAAATATTTTAAACAATGCATAAGTTAAATTCAGTGGGATTTTTGTTCTATGAACTATCATATAGAGGTCCATTTTAATGATCAGTTCATATGTCAGGGTTCGAATTTACTACTGGTCCATTGGTTCCAGACCAGTAAAACTCACCTCGAATCACCATAAAAATAATAAACAATCCAAAGACCACCATTTAATTTTAAAGAAAAAAAAATGTGATTAATGATTTAAGGTAGCCCAGTGATGTTGTCTGTTAACCAGTATATATTCCTGTTCACTGGTCGAGAAGACCAGTAAAATTTTGTAATGATTTCTAACCCTGTACCGCTCTATGTCAATGATTTTTTTTAAACAATTGGTACTCGGCAACTCGGTACTCGGCTGAGTAGTGAAAGGCCGAGTACTCGGTACTCGGCTACTCGGTAAAATGCTACTCGGTACATCCCTAGTTATTTGTTAAAATTATACAATACAAACACAAATACAAATGTGGCGACCAGCAGCAGGCTCTGGGCCCAACTTGGCTGGTCCTAGTCGAATTAAAGACCCCAATGAAGATCAATGGCCCTCTTAAAGCCATCTACTCCATTGCTCTTTACCGCCTCTTCCGGTAAGCTGTTCCAAGTTCCCACTACCCTGCTAAAATAGTAATTTTTTCGAATTTCAAGATTAGCCTGAGATTTAAACAGCTTAAAACAATGACCCCTTGTCCTGCTTTCCGTGCGAAAATCTAACCCCGTAACATCATTCATTTTAATAAATTTAAACAACTGAATCATGTCCCCTCTGGCTCTCCTTTGCTCAAGACTGTACATATTAAGCATTCTAAGTCTGGAATCATAGTCTAAATTAGAAAACCCATTTACTAATCTTGTAGCCCTTCTTTGTACCCTTTCCAATAAATTAATGTCTTTCTTCAGATAAGGAGACCAAAACTGAACAGCATACTCCAAATGAGGTCTTATCAAACTTCTATATAGAGGCAGAAGAACCTTCTTAGATTTGTTTGAAATAGATCTATTAATAAACCCAAGCATCCTATTGGCTTTGTTACTAGCTATGCTGCACTATTGACTAGACTTGAAATCTTGATTTATTAAGACACCTAGATCCATAACATTATCTGCCCTACTAATGACTGAACCCTGTAAATAATAGCTTGTATGCTTATTTCCATGACCGAAATGCAGCACTTGACATTTCCCAACATTAACTGCCATACCCCACTTGTCTGCCCATTTAGTAATATGATCCAAATCCTGTTGCAGCTGATTTATTTGTTCGGAATTTTCTACAACTCCTATAAGTTTGACATCATCGGCAAAACAATTCATGTTTCCAGAAACATTTTCATGAATGTCATTCATAAAAATAATAAACAAAAGGGGACCTAAAACTGATCCTTGGGGAACCCCACTTAAAACCTCACTCCATTTAGAATAGTTACCCCTAACAACTACTCTTTGTTTCCTTCCTGTCAGCCGATTCCTAACCCAAACTAGAATTTTACCTCCTACCCCTATACCAGCTAATTTACTGAGTAGTGCTACATGTGGTACCTTATCGAAAGCTTTTTGAAAATCTATGTAAACAACATCTACGCATTTTTTGCTATATAAAGCCCAAGCGCGGATCCAGAGGGGGGGTCATGGGGGTCATGACCCCCCCCCCCCCTTAACTGATCAAAAATAGCAAAAAATTGCATTTTTGGGACTTGTATTGCAAAAAAACTGCCCAAACCCTCCATTTTTCCACAAAAATTGCCCTTTCCGAAAATGACCCCCTCCTTAACCAGAAGCTGGATCCGCCCTTGCTAAAGCCAAATAACCTTGTCGTAGAAATGTAATAAATTAGTAGCACACGATTTACCTTTTCTGAAACCATACTGCAAACTACTCAACAGCCCATTATTTTCTAAGAAATTCATAATCTTAATTTTGATCAATGTTTCAAAAATTTTACATACCACTGAAGTCAGACTCACAGGCCTATAATTTCCTGCATTACCTCTAGACCCTTTCAAATTATTTGTTTAAAAATAATTAATAATTCTTGTTGATATTACAGTGACTTTAAACCAAATAAGTGGAAAGGAGATCGTGAAAAAAAGTGTAATGCATTTATCAGTGCTATTTTATCTTATTTTATTCATCAGATCATTTAAAATCTGCTCTGCAGATGCATATACAAATGCGACGACCAGCAGCAGGCTCTGGGCCCAACTGGGCTGGTCCTAGTCAAATTAAAGACCCCAATGAAGATCAATGGCCCTCTTAAAGCTATCTACTCCATTGCTCCTTACCGCCTCTTCCGGTAAACTGTTTTAAGTTCCTACCCTGCTAAAGTAGTAATTTTTTTTTAATTCCCAGGTTAGCCTGAGGTTTAAACAGCTTAAAACAATGACCCCTTGTCCTGCTTTCCGTGCAAAAATCCAACCCTGCTACATCATTCATTTTAATAAATTTAAATAACTGAATCATATCCCCTCTGGTTTTCCTTTGCTCAAGACTATACATATTAAGCATTCTAAGTCTGGAATGAATGCAAATAAAGACTAGGCCATTGAAGCATTCTTCAGAAATCATTGCATAGAAATTCTAAAATGGAGGGAAGAATGTTATAAACCTTATGTAGAAATATTTGTTTTCTTTGAATATTTAAGTTACTGAAAACTCTAACAAAGAACATTTAGGTCCAAATTGAATATAGCAGCTCGTAGGATAACTTTGTAAATGCAATCTAATAACAGTTTCAATCTTTCAGGGAGAATTGAGGGGGAGCCACAGAAAATCCTTTCTCTCTCTAGTTTTACCTAAAAACTATTTGTGCAGAGTTGAAAGTGATGAGTAACCATGATCTATTTTTAAGTTTTAATAAGGCCCATTTAAACATCTTATACTAGTATGGCTGCTCACCCCAAAATATTTCTTGTATATTTAAGAGCTGGAAAGTAATTAGCCAGTTTTTCTTCTTCTCAGTAAGCAGTTTTTTTTTTTTTTTTGAATGAATGTGTTGAAGTTCTGGGAGGGGTTTTAACCCTAAAACCCTTCCCATGGCTGCGCCACTGCCTCCAACCCCCTAATAACAAGCTATTCTTGAATTATGCCCGTTGTTTAAAATTTTTAAAGTTTAAAACTCAGGGTTTTAAATAAATAAATGCTCATACCTCTGCAGTGTGCCAAGCTAAAACTTCCAACGGATCTTTCCCTTTAAGAATTTTCTTTGCTTTTGCCGTCCATGCTTCAGGCATCTTTAGATCAGTTGCATAATTTGCCCTTGAATAATTCTAAAACAAAATGAAAAATTTATATGTTTTTCATGTAAAATCTCAATTTAAAATATTACTTTCTGGTGAAGAGTTATTATAATTATCTTTTTTACTAATTCATTGTAAAAAGCATAATTATTTATGAAAAGCATACCTTGGATTTCATAACTGAATTTATCTTCTAAGAATTAAAAATGAACTACATAAGCATATCATTTTATTATAAGTGTATCTGTAATCCAAAATTGGGGTGTCTGACCTTTTCTTGATCAAGGGCAAATCCAGCTTTTGGTATTGGCGGGGGCGGGAAGGGTGCCCTGGTCATGAAGTGTACAGTGGCGTAACTATACTATCTGGGACCCGTGGCAAATTCTTTTAATGGGGCCTATCAGTAAAAATGGTCACGTTGTACTCAATTTAGTTTAATAAACTTCAAGAATTTCAGAGTACTCAAGTACACATTGTATATACTACTTGTGTACAAGGGCGTATATAAGGAATGGGCACAGGAAACCTGGCCGCTCCCAAAAATCAAGAAAAAATTGAAATAAAACGTTATTCGTCTGGCGTTTGTTTTTAAATAATTTCCGAGCTTTAAGCTCAAAAAAAACTATTTAAGAAGAGCAGCTGGACCCGTCGAGCTAGAGGGGGCCTGCAACTCTAAATCTCTTCACCAATGTCGAAATGAAAAATTGGATTACTTCCAGAACCGGATTCATAGCGGAAATTCGGTTCTAGTGTCCCGAGTAGAAATTTCAGAAGGCAACAAAGGAAAGTTTGTTAAACGATTCGGCAAATTTGAAGACACAGTTTCAATTTTTAAATACCCAAATGTCCATTTCCTATATGGATTTGATCATTTGGCAAAATTTGGACTACCATTTGGCAACTTGGGAATCTCCTCCCTCCCAGGGTCGCCGTTTTGGAGGGGGGGGGGTACTGGACCTCTAGTACCGGCGCCTGGTAGGTTATGAACATGTTTTTCCATTTTTAGTGTCAATAATTTCATCAAAAAAAAAGCTGTTTTTCAAAAAAAAAATTGTGCTTTCCATTGCCGATTTTCAATATGAAACAATTGCTAGTACAAACACTAATGAATGAAACCCGCTTGCGCAAAGAAAATTGCACCGCTTTTTAAAATCATCTGGCGATACAAATAACGTGAAAATAAAATCAGGTGCACAGTTTCGTAAATAAAATAAAAAAGTTATTCCGAAGAAAATTTTTTTTCTTTACAATTGCAAATGTGCTGAAACGATGGCAAAAAATGTGTATTTTGGGGGGGTTCCATGGGGGGCCCGGCATAAAAATTGGTATCGGGCCCCATCGCTGGTAGCGGCGGCCCTGCTCCCTCCCAAAAGTTTAAGTTTGGGGTGTGCAAGAGTGTGGGTCATTTTCAGAAGTGCAGCAAAAGTCAAATTCAGGAGTAACAATATGGGTTTGAGCGAATTTTTCAACATATAAATGCTTAAATTGTAGATTTAAGATGGTTTTGGATGCCAAAGAGAAGGATCATGATCCTGGTTACCCACGTGTGAATTTTATTTTTTTCTTTTTGAAAAAAAAAAGGTCAGGTTTGGGCTTAAAATTTAAATATAATTTTTTTAATTAGTGATGCACCAAACACCATATTTTATGGCTCTGGCTCTTATTCAGTTAAAATTCTCTCAAAATATTCAGATGAATACCCAATATTTGATTTTAAAAAAATATCTACAATTTTGGTATTTTTAATTTGTAAAAATTTAGAATAGCAAATGTTTGTCTATTTTCCAAGCTGGTAAAAGGTCCAGAGTTTGCAAATAATGAGTGGGGTACGGTAACTATATATTCGTAGTCACAAAGTTCTCTAAGTTACCATTCAAAATCAATACTTCAAGGGGTGCTGGGTCAGAAGTTGCTCAGCATCTGGTCTCTTTGGGGTCCCATTCAACTGGTTAAACTACATATAGTGGTAGGTTGACTCTGGAGTGTATGTGCACAGTAGAGAACCAATTATGTGGGATGTTCGGGACCATAGCTATCCCGGATAACTGAATTTCCCAGTTTTCTGGATCGAAAAGAAGTGATATTTGCCAAGCGTTTATAAAATCCAAATTACTATAGTAAATAGTAATGCAACTTAAAATCAGAAGAAAACAATCCAGAAGTGCTTATTGATATTGAAATATTAAAAATTTCTGAGCTATATGTGAGTTATATGGTATTTATAAAGAAACCATTCTTTTTCATTTAGGTATTTCAAAAAAAAAAAGCTTACTTTTCAGAAACTGCCGAAAATGCTTATTTTTAAAAGCGGCGGGAAAATCAACAGAAAAGTTGCCAGTGTTCTGGTTTCCCGGTTTTTATTTCAGGATAAAAGGTTCTGTACTGTATATGCATAAAAGCTTAACAGTGGGGTTCTAGGTTTAGTTAAAAACCTAACCAGAACATCTGCTTTTGCACCCCAGAACCGTAAGAAACTAAAACCGAGATGAGCAAGGCAGATCTTGGCCACCTTTGGCCATTGCCCTAATGAGTTTAATAGAAGAAGTAAACAACACGTTAAAGTTGATGTAAAGTCTCATGAGAAAAATTTTAAAGTAACAAAATTGAAATTTATCATTGGCAGTTTTCTTTAAAATTGCCTTAATTGCAATAACAATAATAAGTAACAATGCAAATTAATATTTTACAATAGTTTGTTTACCAATTGTCGATTTTTTTAAAATTCGCTCCTTATTTGGTACCCGAATACTAAAGTGTTCAGTCGAGATAAATATTTGGTTTGTCAGCTGAACAGGCAGTGCACTGAACATTTGGCAGATCACTAAGTACAATGAATTAAAAGTGTCTTAAATGTTTGACTTTGTGGTAAGATCTGAAGAAGAAAAGAAATAATTATACTAATGCACCTCTCCAAACATTTACGTTTCAAAACATCTAGCTGATAATTGCCATAATGTAATGATCTCGGATTATTAGATATTAACAAAATTGAAGGATTTGGAGGATGAAGGGGCTATGTTACATATTTTGAAAATACAATCTGGTCAAAGCTAAGCAATGGATACAGGTAAGAAAATAAAACTTAATGCTTAAAAAAATAGATGTCATTGGACCAACTTCATACGCTCACTTAACAACAGAATCAGAAAAGCTGCAACAAATGCAACAATAAAACTTTGAACTTAAATTAATCTAAATTTGTACTTTGTTACATAACCCCTTCAAGTTCCAAGCCTTTCAATTGCCACTTCCTACAAATTTCATTAACGTAAAGCAAAACAAATATTTTAAAAACAAACATCAATATAAATGCTTCGAAAATGCGATCAAGAGCCTCTGGTAGCTAAATAAAAATTTTGATATTTACTGCACACCTCAAAAGCATGAGGCGCATATTATATTTATTTAAAGGGCTTCAAAAGTGCAGTAGAGTTTCTCATTTCATGTTTTTTACAAGGACGAAACATCAAAATGATATTTAACCCAGCTATTTTAATTTCTTTATAAACAAAAACCTAAGAATGTTACAACTTCCTCTAAACAATGGTAAATCGTAAGTTCATTTTTGTACACAGAAGCATGATTAAAAAAATTAAAATTTGAACCTGCAGGGTGAGTTTTTTCAAACTGCAAGAATATGATCTTAATCTATACATTTTTTAAAACGTTTGTATTAAAAACTCAGAAACTTTACTGTAGCACATTAGTGCAAAAGACAATGTAAAGTAAACAAATCGAACATGGCCTTCTGGGATAGAATCTTCGCCGCAAAGGTCGCGCTCGCTCAAAAACTTTTTTTTTTTTTTTTTTTCGAATTTGTAATCTATGCTTGGAGAAAATCAACACCAACATCAAACAATTATTGCTTTCAAAAAACTCTTCTCTATTTTTGTAAGTACATTTTATCAAATTACACTATAATGTTTTGAAACGAAAGAGTTTTGATGGATGAATGGCAATATATTTCATTGTTTACAACAGCGCTAATTTTTAAAATTCCGCGGTAGTTTCTGTTTAAAAATGGATAAACCTGACAAAATGAAAGGGAACAAATCATCAAAATTCAAGAATAAGGGTAAGATATATATTTCTAATGCTACACCTTCGAAGAAAAAAACGATCAGTCCCAATGACGAATGGAATTTATATATGCCTCAAGATTGTGAAGATCATGGCATGTTCGACGAAAAGTTAAAAGCTATAGAAGGATATTTATCCATTTATACTAGCAAAAATTTAAATGATGTTTTCAAGAACCGATATTTTAAAGTTGACGTGAACACCATATTAAAAGACGACAGTTTTCTTTCTTTATGGCCAGATTTTTCAAAAGATTTATCTGATGTTCCTCAGACTGTCATTGGTCTTTTTGGCCTTACAATGCATAGAATAGTACAACAAAATATTCTGTGCAGTTCAGAAGAATGTCCTGATAATAGAGATAATATTTCTAAGCTTAATCAAAAAATAAACCCAAGATTTATAGGTTTGCGCAATGTTCTTCATTTTCAAGACCTGAAATCTCATAGGTATGGGAAATTTGTAACTTTAATGGGCACAGTGGTAAGAGTTAGTGATGAGAAACCAATATGCATTTGTATGGCATTTGAGTGTTATAAATGTGCAACTATTCAAATCATACGCCAAGAAAAGAGTTGTTTTAATCCCCCAGGAAAATGCAAAGGTTCAAACTGCTATTCTACGAAGCATAAACCATTGTTGCAATCTCCTAACACATTGACAATACCTTGGAAAACTATTAGACTTCAAGAGTTAAGTGGCAATGAAAATGAAGGTGGCAGAGTTCCCAGGACTGTAGAATGTGAACTCACAAATGAGTTAACAGAGTCATGTATGCCAGGAGATGTAGTCATAATTTCTGGCATTGTAACAGTGAACAATATTACAGAAAGAAAACCTTCTTTTGGAAAAGAAGCATGTGCATATATCGTTCAGTTATCTGCCAATTCAATTACTTGTGTAAAAGGCAAGAATACTGATTCTGTTGATATGGCTGCCGAGAGTTTACAATTTAATCAAGAAGATTTAAATAACATTAAAAAAATTCACTTAGAAAAAAATTTGTTTCGATTGATTGTCGCTTCTATTTGCCCTAGAATATACGGGCATGAACTCATTAAAGCTGGGCTAGTCTTATGCTTGTTTGGAGGAAGAGTTAAATCACAGAGCAAGGATAAGGATTGTGATTTCTTTATTCGAGAAAATTCTCATATTTTAATTGTTGGTGATCCTGGATTAGGCAAAAGTCAAATGCTTTTAGCAAGCTCATCAGTATCACCTCGTGGCGTTTATGTGTGTGGCAATTCAACGACTTCTTCTGGATTGACTGCTACAATCGTGAAAGAAGGTGGTGGAGAAAGCTCTTTAGAAGCTGGGGCTCTAGTACTCAGTGACCAAGGTCACTGCTGTATAGATGAGTTTGACAAAATGTCCAACCAGCATGCTGCTTTGTTGGAAGCGATGGAACAACAAACAATTAGTATGGCAAAAAGTGGTGTAGTCTGTACATTGCCTGCCAGAGCATCAATTATAGCTGCTGCTAATCCCTCGGGCGGCCATTACAATAAAGCAAAAACTGTTTCTGAAAATTTAAAAATTAATGGATCGTTGCTTTCCAGATTTGATCTAGTATTTATTGTACAAGACATTCCAGATGGGGAAATAGATAATAAAATGACGGCACATGTCATGGCATATCAGAAGGAAAAAAAACAAGCAAACGACAATGAATCAGTGAGCCCTTTCTTTTTGACTTCCATTTTGAGTGGTTCAGCTGATAGAAGTAGTTTGCTCCAAAAATTGCAATTCGGAAATCATGAGAAATCAAAACTCATTCCATCTAATATACTGCAAAAATATATATCATATGCTAGAAAATTTTCTCAACCCAAACTCATGCCAGATGTTAGTAAAATACTCCAAGATTTTTATTTAGAAATGAGAAAGCAACATAAACTGAGCTGCAGTACTCCTATAACTACTAGGCAACTCGAATCAATGATTCGCCTCACAGAAGCTAGAGCTAAAGTTGAGTTTCGAGATTACTGCACCACAAGTGACGCAGAAGATGTAATTGAAATAATGAAATACAGTATGCAAGATACATTTTCTGATGAACATGGAAATATAGATTTTGATCGTTCAATTCACGGCTCTGGGATGAGTAAAAGTTCTCAAGCAAAGAAGTTTATTAAAATCTTAACCAAAGCAGCTGCGGTTAAAGGTGATGATTTCTTTACTACGCATGAGATGCATGAACTTGCAAAAAAATCTAGACTAAATACAGATTCACTTCAAAATGTTATAGATGCTTTAAATAATCAAGGTTTTTTGCTAAAAAAGGGGTATCAATTATATCAAATTCAAACTTTGTAAAATTAAGAAGTGCAGTTGAGCCCCTCAACTGTTAAGCTTAATGCTACTGAAAAAAATTGGCAGTTATAAAACATGAAAGTATATTGTTACACCATTCCATGTTTTGTCAAAATACTCACGTTCTTTAATATCAATTCAAAACTATACAAATTTTATTTATAATAATTTCAATTAATATAAATTTGTAATTACATTGTACATAAATTACTTATAAAACTTCTGCTGTGTGATTTTTTTTTTTTTTTCAATGTGGTTATTTTAGCAAAGAATTTAACTGAATCAATAGTAGTTGATTGTTAACTACAACCAAATTCATTAAAAAGATTTGTTTCATAAATTTGCATTTTCATAATTTTTGAAAACATAAAGGATCTACAAATGATATTATTTCAAAAAGAAGTTAACTGAAATAGAGGATAAAAAGTTTTCCTTTGAACATCTCATTCCATGTCCTTCTTAGCTTTCGAAACTCTTCTAATCTTATTTTTCGAAACTTGGCATCCTTCAGCTTGTGCTTCACCGAAAATTGCATGATGTGTTTGAGAATTCAATCCTTTTGCATCTCGTAAGTGTTTAAAAATTGAAAGCTATTTAACCTTACACTACATTAAATCTGCTTATTTCATTTAAACATTTTGTTTAATTTGAGTTGAGTTCTTAAATGTAGCAATCAGCCCCATTATTCGCCAAATTTGCAGCTTCACATATTAGCATTCTTGAATCAATTGTGGTTATAAATGATGCATTAGATGCCAAATTTTCGTACACATCAAAGACTTAAAATCTGGGCTTGTGTCGTCTAGGCATAATTCCAGTCAAATTTTAAAATAAAGATAGAAATTAATTCTAATTTTTTTTAAATCACTAATTGTACTATACTAGTCTTTAATTTTTAAACATTATGCTTCAATTGTTATTTTAAGTCAGTGGTAGTCAATCTGATCTTTACTGCCCACACTATTGAAATTTAAAGCTTTGAAAATGGCATAAAAACTTTTTTCTAATGCTGAAACTTTTATGTGAACTGGAACGAATTTAACACTTGTTGTAAAAGAGTTTAAGCTTTTAATAAGTCTCTGAAAAGGCTCCTTTTATTCTTTATATGTCCTTGAAAACTTCTTAAAAAATCCTATTTTCTGTACAAACCATAAAAAGTTAATTCAATTATTTTTACTTATATTTTTTATAAAATAAGATGATTTAGCTTATAATTGATCTAGTAGTAGTTTCTACAAATGTACAGAAAAAGAATCACTTTTTGATGTCAGAAGATAGGCCTGTCATCCTAGTTAACTTTTTTTAAGTGAAACTTTTTATGCAAAGGTTATGAAACTCTGATCTGCAACCTTTTTGTGTGACAAAAGTGATAGTTGTTTTTAATTGTTGCTAAAAACAATGATAAATAATTATTTTCAAATTAAAATACCTCTGTTTCTTAATTGTTTTAGTTTAGTAAATAAATTTCTAAAAATTAATTTCAAAGCTGAACTCGACCAAGCATATATTTGGATTTTGGTCATTTTAAAATTTTTAAACAATGCAGGTGTTTGAAGATGTTGTCTGTTCAATTCAAGTCATCAGCTTAAAAGCATATTTAAAAACTTTTTATGTGAGGGCTTTGAAATTCTGCTTCGATAATTTCTTTTCTTAAGCATGAAGATGATGCACAATGACACAATATAAGTATATCATTGTACGTAAATAAAGGAATTATAAATACTATCTATCTATGCTGCTCAAAACTGACTGATATATAATTAAAAAGTCCCTGTAACACAAAAATTTTACTTCTATTGTGTGTCTTATAGACATTTTTTTAAATCATTGTTCTTAAGGAAACGGAATACAGAAAACATTTATTAAAGCTAAGTAAAACCTCAATTTTTTCCAAAGTAGCTATTTATAAAAATTATTCATTGCTGAAAATTAAGTGTAGTTATGTTCTGCTGAATATCAAATATTTGATTTAAGTTTTAAAACTAATATTTATATTTTATGTGAAATAGAAATCTTTCTAAATGTATCTACATTAAGTATGATTATTAATTTAAAATAAATAACTCCAAAAGCAAATTAATATAAGACTAACTTGGCTGGATCCGCAATTCGGCATGGATCAATAATTAATTTCTTACCTAATATGTGATTGTTACTGATAGCAAATAATCATGGTAACATATGCAGCAAATAAAAGATCTTACATTTACTTTACAGGCAAATACAAACCCAAGTTGCTTCGAATATCATTAGGAATTTTAATTTATCCAAATGGTTCTCTGCGATCTGAGGGTCTTCAGTATCAGTAACTAATAAATAATTTTATCAAAACTGAAATTGAGGAACCAAGTGCAAACATTGCCAAATGCTGATTTTTAATTTTTGTCTTGTGCTATGGTACTAGATGTAAAACTTTCATTTGTTGCGTTAAAAATGTGTTTGATTACCATTTACCGGATATTTAAATTTGCTTTCTATTTGGTCATAAAATACCAAGCCGAATACTCAGTTTGTCTGCTAATAGGTGATATACTGAATATTTGGTGCATCCCTAATTAGGATAATACATAATTGGACATTTTCAATGCCTTAATTTGCTGAAATAATTGCAATGTTTAAAAAGATATGCATCAATGAACTTCAACAGTGGACTCCATTACTCGACTCTAATGAGCTTGAGGGCATAATTACAGTTTTCCATAATTTATAAGATAAATAATGAATGACGTAAATCTAGAATTACATTTAAAAGCCCCATGAATAGGTGTGTTTTTATTATTAATTTAATTTAATGTCATGATGTCGCCGGGGCTGTTTTCAACAGCTTTGAGGACATTTAGGGCTTTGGCCCCTTTCATGGACAAGACATCATCATCATTAATGTTATGCTACAAGAACTTAGTAAAAGAAGGTTCCCAAGGGCCTAGAGACCCGAGGAACAGTTTTATGGGATTTGGTGACATTAGGGTGCGCAGCTTAGCTTCAGCTCTCTCAGACTCCACCCCAATGAGCTGTCTTCGACACTCATTTTTAGCCTGGCAGCCATTAGAGGTGGAGCTCCAACTTGTTTCTCCAGCCAATTGTGAATTAAGCTCTGTGATTCGTTTTTTGTAAACATTAAAATAGAGTACAACATGTGTGCAAATGGTGCAGTGAATTCAAAGAAAGACGTACAGACATAATGACAAACAACGTTTTGAACGAAACAATTACTAAAGTGGGAGAAGCAATGCTGAGAAATCGAAGGGTTGAAGTTTGAGACCTTTGCAATACGATTTCTAATGTCAAAGAGTCCAGTCTTCACAAAACACCATTAAGGATACGTACAGGTTTAGCCGGTGGCGGTAGAGTTCTACAATTCATGCATAAAGGAAATGGTACACCACATGCAAAAATGCATTAATCTCAATAGTGGTTAAGTCAAAAAATATTGGAAAGTCGATACTTTCCAACAAAGTGTTATTCAACTTCAATAAACAAGTTTAACGTTGTGAAATATCATTGGGAACCGTATTTTCCGGACAACCTTCGTAGATAGAAGATAAATCATGTTTTCAACAAAAAACTGTTTAGATACAGATTAGGAAACTAGATCCCTGTAGCAATAATACATTTCTGTCATAAGTTGTAAAAGACAATTTTATGAAAGAAGCAATACATTATAAAAGAAATATTTATTCTTTTCTCATATATATATATATACACACAGAGCACTTATATGTTTGTACATACTAGATTTTAGCTTTTACAAAGCTTCAACTTTTTTCCAATTTTGAAGTATACATGTAATTGTAAGTACATATAATGTCGAGAATATTTTCGAAAGGTCGTAAGATATTTTTTTTTGGATGTATTAGTTGAAGGCTATAGACAGAATTTTTTTCATACACATTTTGTGCAACTTTGTTAGAGATACAATGCTCTACACACAAAAAATAAGATCAATATATATTTTTTTTCATGCAATTCTTTTAACACAAAACGAGAACATAAATATTCAAATATACATTTAAATATTGGAAAGTTTAAATTTGAATTATAACAGGATGTAAGCTTTTTTTTTTTTTTCGAAATATATAAAAAGTCTACTCATCATTTCGATGATTTTTACAATCTAAGTCTCTCAGCCAAGTTTTAAAAAAATTAAAACACAAAACGACCTAGGAAATACTGTGAAACTACTTGAACGAATTTCACTGCGTTTTACATGATTTGACATGCATAATTCAAATCATGTCTTGATTTGTTTCTACTGTGGTGCCAAGCTCATAATAAAGTTAAAACATATCTATTTTAGTACTACTGCATTAAGAAGCTCACAGCTAAAAATTATCTGAACTAAAAGAAAGAAAGAAATTAAATTTAAAATGTTACGTTCTAATAAAATCTAGAACAAAACTTCTTTCTAGAACTGCATGAAGTTAGCTGAAAATAACTTTTCTGTAGTAATTTCGATAGCTTTTAAGAGAAGTTATGAAGAAATTGAAATTCTTAAAACATTATAAAAAAAAATGAAAAGGAAAGGCAGAATTATTTTGGGACGAAAAAACAGGATTGAATACACTAGCATAAAGGAAGGTTTAAAAGGGGAGTAATATAGAAGAATTTCAGTTCAATCTAAATCTTTGTTTGGTGTCAAATTGGTCTTGATGGGATAGGAAGATTGAAACAGCCTCGGTTGGGAGTCTGCTGTAGACCTTCTGATAAAGGAGAAAAATTTCCCTAATAGTTGTGTCTTCATCTTCACTTTACATAGAACACACGTAAATGTCCATTACTGTTCTTTTTTATCTTAATTTTCACTAAATCATTTATATGCTTTTTTTTTTTTTTTTTTTTTTGTAAAATGATATATTGGCAAAAGTAGTCCCTCATGAGGATTCTTGAACGTCATCCCCCCTTCTCCCACACCATTTTAAATGGGCTTTTATCCCTTCTTTTTCCCTCAGATAGCTAGACATATAACTTTTCATTGAATAAAAGTATGATTGTTATGTTTTACTTTATTGACGCCTCAATGTTTTTCAAAATAACTGGCTGAAAATTAAGATCAGATACTTCATTATTTAGCAGGATAAAAAAAAATTAGAAAAGTATAAATTTATCGAGTGTTTAATTTTTTTCCATTATATTCCTGTAATCATCATTTCTTTCAAAAAACCTTAGGCTCATTAACCCTTTGACGGTTTTGGACGTCTTATCACGTTCATTTAGCATGTAATTATAGAACTGCCGAACCGCCGGAGGGTTAAATATCATTCAAATAAAAATAAAATGTCATTGAGTAATGTCTTCTTTTTTTTTTTGCATAAGATTTGTTCTGATATTTGCTTACCTCGGGGCCTATTATTCAGATTTGCCAAAATCTTGCCAATTTCTGATATGGTACTCTTCACTACACAACATATGTTTTTAAAAATGATACAAACAGCAATAGTCAAAGTGCATTTTACATTTTAAAAAATGCAATTATGTGTCGCTAAGTAAAAATATCTTTATACAAAGTACATCGCGTGTCTTGTTTATTTGCTTTGTTAAACTTTATCAATAGATTAAATCACTTTAATCTATTAACGGAATCAGGTCTGTCTGATGGGAGCTCACTGTGACCTTCCAAAGGTTTTCCCTATTTGGCTTAATTTGTGTGACAATTTGACAAGCATGGGGACAGTATTGCAATATTAAATTCGTTTTATGATGATTAATGTCTATTTTCATTAGATGCAGGTATCTGTGCTTATTCATATTTTATAATTCAGTAAAATTGAAGAGTTTAATTTCGTAAATTCAGAATTTCCTCCTCCTAAAATTATATGCTTGAAGCACTTTGGAACAGAATGAATTTTAGCATTAACACCATACAATTGATTAAATCAGCTTCATTATTTTTTAAATTTTTTTAAAGGATATGTATTACAGCTTTTGCGATATGAGCAGAGTTATGGTCAAATATATGATACTAAGCATGAGCTATAACCTTTCAAATGAACACAATATGTAATTTTCAGAAAAAAAATGAGTCAATACATGACAAGTATAACAAAATTTTCAACAGGACATATGAAAAACTTATTAATATTTTAACACATTATAAAGTAATTAAATTCTAATGGTTCTACAACTATATTAATATAATATTAGTATAAAATTTAAATAGGTTAACAATAAAACAAATGTATGACATATTTTCTAACAAAAACAAAAATGTAAAACATTTTACTGTGATATTTCATCTATTTAGCTGGAAGTTCTTAAATGTTAATGATATAAAATGGGAGAGATCATGAAATTTGAAATTCATTGGTTTAAGAAAACAGCTAATTGATTGATATGTATGTACAAAAACTAGATTGTACATTGAATGAATATAATAAACGATTATTGCAAGGTGACAAAGGATATTTGCATGATTATGAATAAATTAAAATACTTCTGAAAAGATGTAGGAAAGGAATAAAATAGTCACTTTAATATGAAGAGAGAGGGGAAAAAACTTTAAGTGTTTTACCGTCAGTTCATCACTTTTTCTTATTATTTTAATAATTTAATGAGTTCATTTATGGTTTGTAATACTATAAAGAAAAAAAGAAATTGAAATTCAGTATAGAGACTATATGTTTATTTCAAATATCCTCATCTTCCACAGACAGCTTCGCATTTTCTTTATTGGATAGCCGAATTTGAAGGGACTTATCATACATCCAATTTTCTCCTATTTCATGAAAAGCCTGCAAAATAAATACGAATGTTAAAACATTAGCATTAATGAAATAAAACACTCAAAGTCCTAAATGACCAGCTATAAGTTTAAAGTTACTGCTAGTTTGAGTTAAAAGAAGCTTCCACAGCCTTATCAAGAGTTTGGGACACAATGCATACTTTGAGATAAAGAAGTATTGGAGTTATAAGGATTTGAGTAATCGAGACTCAACTGTGCATCAAAATAATATATTGTTGACATATTAGTTCTTGAGGATATTTTGAAAAGATATTACACCTTTTTTTCATTCTTCAAAAAAAAAGACAGTTGAAGTTAAAATACAAGACAACGTTTTCAAAAGTACAAATAAAATATTAAAAAAGAGCTTGAAAACTCTAGCAAATAGCTATTTTGGGGCTATTACAAATGAAGCCCCATCATCAGTGCGAAAAGAGGATGGTTCAACTGACCACAATCAAGTGAACAAGGAATGCGAGACACACAAAGGTAAATACACAGAAAAGGAAGAGTTGGTCCGCAGAAACTGTTACCAAGTACAAAGTTTTCGACTGCTTTTCTTACAAAAAAAAGACAGTTCTTTTAAATTTGAAAAAAAGAGCTTGTAGTTATGGGAACCGTAACTACAGGGAAAGAGGAGGCGGCTGTGAAACCACCACTGGTATGGTATGGTATGGTATATAGTGAATTCAGGGAGAAGCGATAGTGGAATTAAACAACGAGGGTTGCTGTTTGTCGCCAACGTTTGCCATGTTCATGAATTTTTCACTGGATTGGCTAGTCTGTTCATAAAGATTTGGCTTATCTGATTGGAACTGTTTTCAACCTCCCAACACCTAGCAGACAACGGTATCGCCAAGCGGCATGCGCTTATGTTTACTTCCACTATCAGCTCTTGCTGAATTCACTATAGGTATATGGTTAATCCTTCATTAACCATACATAACCCCTCATAACCAATGCAGTGGGGTATGGTGCAAAAAACTTGGAGAAGATTTTTACCAATGTTAGGAATTAGAACTAGGTTCTTCAGTGTGACTCTCATAATGAATAAATATAAAGACTTAGGAATATTGCAGCAAATTTTGTTACAATTTGTACATCGTACAATTGTTTCACTTTGTGCTATAATCAATGTTAAGATTATTTTTCAAGAATCAAGTATTTTAGATTTAGTGAAAGGATATTCAGCACATAATTATTGTGATCATTTAAATTAGAATTTTTTTTTTCAAATTACCCTAGTTTCCCATTTTTCCTTGTTTTCTAATCTGTCCTTTGCCTCTTGCCGTTGTTTTTGTTCCAAAAGAAATTTTGCTTCAGTTGCAGCTTCTACATTTCGTATCCTTAATGCAGCAGTCACATCCTTCCAAAGTCTTTCAATAAAAAAAAGTTAATTTATTAGTACGCTTAAAACTTGAGTTCTAAACTGTGAACAGAAAAATTGCCATGATTTGCTAAATCAAAATAATTATTGAATGGTATATCAAATTCTAAATATTTTTACAAAAGAAGGAATACTAATACCAACTGCAGATGTCATTATACAGTTAAGTCCTTTTCCCAGTTGAAACATTTTCAAGGCAGAACAAGACAAACCTACTGCAAAGACTCACTTGTCAAATTAAATAATAGATACAAATTTTAAAATTAATATGTACATTTAGTACTTTTTGTTACAAAGCATTTTTCATGATTATTTTTCTTTACTTTTCTTTAAAATGCTTTAAGATAATATTTCATTCTGGATGTGCGATATGTGAAACAAAAACAAATAGATAGAAAAGAATATATATTTAATGCTATACATACTTTCTGGATTCATAACTTTCTTGTTCTCCTAAAGACTTAACTCTCTTTTTTATTATGGGTATTGTTCTAGTATCCACAAAAACTTCTGTTTCCTTCAAAAACATTAAGGACATGGCATTACAAAAATATATTAACAAAAATGAAAAAATATTTCGTGAAGTAAATACATAATTTAAAATCAAAATTTTATACATTAAAAAAACTTAATGTGAAATAAAAGTCTAAAAATTAGCAGTTACCATTTCTCAGAACAGAAATATTTCGGCAGAACATAATTACAATCAAGCAACACAAAAGATGAATGATAAGGAAAACTATTTTCTGCATACCTACTGCAGAGTAAAAGTGCAAGAAATCATTATAAAATATCAAAATACTGGTTTTTGAATGGGGATGAATGACTTAAAATTTATTGTTATCCAATTCATTGGGTTTTGCTTTTCTCTATTCCTCTGCATGTTAAAATTATCATTTTATACGATCTTTACATTGCTTTATGTTAGCAGCTTTTAAATCCAGAATAATGGTTGAAACGTTCAAAAACTATTTCGTCTTCTCAAGATTTTGTATTTTAAAACTGAAAAATGGTTAAAAACCTTTCAGATGCGATATCTCAAAAATCAGTCATGAATAGAGTTATGAGTGACTCACTCAAAGGAAGACATATAGGGCAACAGACGAATGATACAGAATGGGACTAATGAGTCAGACCAAGAATGCTTTGATGTTGAGCCTCCCCCTACAAATGTTAAAATGGAGAATGCATTGAAAGTGTTGAAACATGGAACACAATGCTTTGATGAATAAAAAAAAGAATTGCTTATACGAAACTTATAATTGATGTTCTAAAGAATTGTAAATAGTCAACAATTGACAATTTGTTAAAGATAATTTATAATTTTTTTTATTTCAATAGAAATATGCAGGAATGAGTTTTTTCATTTTATTTTGAAACGCAGTATGTGTGGCTTGCTAAATTTATCTAATTTCATGAATCATTTTTTTATCAAAATTGTGTCCAAAAGTGATCAGGTTAAGTGGATACTACTGTAGTAGATACAATTTTCAAGTTGCTTAACTGCAGTTATTTTTTAAGAAAATAATTTCGAAAACTTACACCAGTTGCCCACTTTGCTTCCATTATTCCATTCCATTCCCCGGTTACAGTTACAAAAGGTTTCTTTTCATTCGGAACAAACATCTGTGCTGTTATACGATGTTTTCTACCACCATAAATAGGCTGTAATAAAGTTGTGACATTGTTTAAATTATAAATCCACCTTTTCATAAAATAGATTACACAAAAAATTTAGATTTAAAGCTATACCCTCGTATGGAACTCAATATTTGAATGATAACCAGATTGAGGACAAGAAACTGTTACAGTTCCACCCAATTCAATCCAAGGCACATTTAATATAGACCTAAATAATAAGAAGAGTACATGTAAACAGAAATTTACAGAAATACTGCAGTTTTCATTTATTTATTAATTTATTTTCTTACCTTCCATAACCATTGGGAAATGTTAAAATGTATTCTTCATTGTGTTTTAAAACGTTTATAACAGCCTGTCCAATGTTTTGCACTCCAATGGAAAGACCAAGAAATTTCGACTTTGTCCATATGTGAGCAGTACAACTGATACCTTTATTTACATGTTCAGCATAAAATGCAGATACTGTAAACATACAGAAATTTTTTTTAGTTTTTGAAAAATGCAGCATACTACTATACATTTAATTAATAACTATAGTAGCATTGGCTTTAACATAATTAATCTGCTCCTGTTATATTTCCCAAAAGTATTAAGTGCAGGTATTCCTCTCATGATTTGTGTGTGAAGATTTTTTTTTTTTTTTTGTATCAACTTATTGATATCCAAAGCTTACACAAGAATGTCTCTGATTAGTTAGAAGAGAGTTGCTTTCATGGAACCATAATATGCACATTGCTCTTTCTTGTAGCTGTTAGCAGACTAATGCAATCAATCTGCATTTTTCCATAAATCAGTCAAATACAGGCTTGGATGAAAACTATTTAATTCAAAAAATTGTTGTATAAAAGTGTCTGATGTTTTCTTTCCATTTGGAAAAAGAAGCTAATACATATCACAATTTGTCCTTTTTTGTAAAGTATAAAAAATAGGCAGAGAGGTGACAAATTTTAAAATGAAGGTGACTAAAAGGTGACCAAAGGCAATTTGTTAAAAGTAAAAATACAGAAATTGATTTTTCCTTTTTCCTGACTTATACCAAAACAGCCTATATACTTTTTTGAAAGACTTCTTTAATATGAATCTGAACATGAATTTTGAGGTGAACTTGGCCAGGATTACATTCAACGTTTGATATCATCCATGCACGACCACTGTAAGTCTGTAATCGCGGCTGGCGGAGGATCAATAAAGTATTGAAGTGATCTTTTGCATGTAATCCGATCTTCCCATCTGTAATATGAGAGCTATTATGAAAACTTTACATTACCGAGAGTATTTTGTGTTTCCATTACTGTAAATAAACGGATTTATAACATACAACGTTTTTCAGCTTTTTCCATTTATTAGAGTAATAAAGTGCTATTTACTTACTCATCCTAATTATAATTATTTCACATTAAAGCCCACTACTTCATTCTATTGTAATAGCATTATATTCATACCAATTATATACCTAAAACACACTTTTTGTAGTTTTCCCTTTTTTGACAGGTGATGCAGTTTTTTTTTTTTTTTTTTTTTTTTTTTTTTTTTTTTTTTTTTTTTGTCAGCCTCTGTAAAGTTTTGACACAGAGGTAAATCACAAATAAAATTAGTTTTGCATTGAATTTCTGTTGCTAATGCAGCATACTAATCATAGAAAAAAATTGCCTGTCTTGAAAGATTACTAAAAGTACTGTATCCCTACACTGTAACATTGGAATTTACATGAAATATATCTTAGCACAAATGCTAGATTTATACAACTTAACAATGTAAAAAACCCATTGTTAAAGGAACATTACCTAAAATATTACAAAAGTTCAGAAATAATTTAGAAAATTTAGCAAAAGTAAGTAGCATAGCAAAAGTAAGTTTTAAGATTTTGAAGCTGAACATTTTAAAGTCAAATACTTTAAATATTTGGAGGCTGAAAGTTATAACTCAAATTTATGGTGCATCAAAATGTTCAAACCATAGCATTTCTTGAATGATATCACAGTGAGATACATATCAAAGGAAATATTTATCTCGGAAGCCTTTCATAACTATTCAATGTGCGCTACCTTTTATTAGTTGTGCAACAATAAAATAATGTTAATATTTTTACACATGGAAAGTAAAATACGAACTGGGAGGATGGTGAGACACCTGTTCTGCAAGAAATGTCAAGTGATCCTGTGTAGCCCATGGAACAGGTCCATCTTCAACCAATTTAGGAGAGTCCTACAAAATTTAAACGAAATAAATATGAATCAGTAAAAACTGAAGTTCAATTTGACCAATAATTTCAGTGAAAAAATTCACAACATTCAGGCATTTTCCACATTTTTTTTTTTTTTTCCAAAATGTGAATTATCACAAATGAATATTAGTTTTACATTTATCAAACATTCTTTTTTTTTGTTTTTTTTTTAATTTTTTGTCTGCAGTATTTTGTTGCTTACTAAAAGCGTTTGAACCAACAATTTATTATAAAGCAGTGAGTAACCGCCCCTAAGCAAGGGCTAAGGCAGAAACATACAATACGAGCTCTGCGTAAAAAATTTACGAGTTGTACCGTACCAAGTGCGGTCGCTCGCTGGTATTCTAATTTCACATTAGCTACCAGTTTTTTTTTTTTTTTTTTGGCTCTCTTTGCTTTATAAGAGGATTTTTTCCTCCAACTCGACTACTTTCGTATTCCATGCTGATGAGAGCATAATAAGCTCGAAACAGCTGTCCATGGATTGAAATGGTCGAGTTGGCGGTGTATTGCAACAATCAACAATTTATTGTTTCAGACATTTTTACGATCACATTTCTAGCATTTCTAAAGAGCTATGAACATTGTTTGCTAAACAAGCAACTAAATTTATTTCTTGAAAGATATAAGTACGGCATGATAAAATGCAAAGTATAACTGAAGAGTTAAAGAAAATAAAACAAAGTAAAAAGGCACAAATTTGCAAGAAACTGCAGACATGTGCTTCATGGTTTCAAGGCACTGCTTTTCAATGGAAAAAAGCAAGCATTTGGATGTGAAAAAAATCCAATAAAAGCCTAAATTTTATCGCTGAAACCAACTAAAGTCTAATTCTATTCTTAAAACTAAGCTCTTTTTCCAGTAAATTTTTGTAACACCACCTGCTCTCAGCTCCATGAAATTTCAAATTCGGTCAAAAAGTAAAGATGTTTGTAGTAAAGAAAGGAATTCTGAGAAATACACTTTTATTAACAGTCATTGAACAGACCCTAATTTTAATAGAAAATCATGCTTTTCTGCAATGGAAAATAGGGTTAACTGCTGCAAACTAATTTGGAAGTACCTAAACATTTCAATAAAAAAGCAAAGATTTATCGGTTTATATAAAGCAAATTTAATTAAGCGCGACAAAAGTATAAAAATTATAATTACGTCCTCTTCTTGAATGGTAGGTATGTGCCAAAAGCACCGAAAAATTTCCCCAAGAATAGGGTTGTATGGTTTCTTTGCGACAGAACTCTTTCTACCAGCATGGAATGCAGATAAATACCATCGTATAACTTGAACAAAACGATCTCTTGGATCATCGAAATCTGGAATGCTGAAAGATAACATGTAACACCCCTTATTTTTAAGCTATAAAAATATTACAAGGACTGTTACAAAAGTATCTGGCTTTTTATTTTGTGTGTGAAAAACCCAGGAACATCATTCAAGCAAGCTTGCATGAGCCAACTTTGCACCTTTCTGCCCATGTATGAATTTTTTCTCAACTATCAATAGCCTCAGTCACTGGCAAACAGTTTGACTGAAATAAATTATAGAGCCCTTGTCAGATGATTTAATTTTTAAGTAAAGTGAAGGAAACAACTGAATCAGTACTACTTTTTCAATTACCTCTTGAACTTAAAGAACAGCCAGAAGTCACAAGCAGCCACATCAGGAGAGCAAGGTGCCTATTGAACTAGATAAGTCTGGTGTTTTGCCAAAAGTGTTAAAAGCATGTGTGAAAAAGGTGCTGAGAAATCAGCAGTGAACACCATCTGCATCTTTCAAATGATTTCCACTTGGCTGTTACATCATTTCTGACAAAATTTGATGCAGTAGAGCTGCTTCAGTTGTTACTGTCATTTTCCTTGAAATTTAATCCAACCAGAACCCTACACACTAACTCAATAAAACACTGTTTGCTAGAAACTGACACTATTCAGGCATGAAAGTGCCAGTTGACAAAAAAAGCTGAACTTTTCGCAGGAGCTAAATTAACGCCACCGAACGCATATACCATGTAAGATGAGGTTGCAGACATTATTAAATGCCTTAAAAATGTTTCATGTACATATAAAAGTACATAACCGAAAAACAAAATCTTACTTTCATTTCTGGAAATATTTATTTCGCACTAAGTCAAGGGTTTTAAAATCAATTATTTTCATAATTACAAATTTATGTAAAGAAAAATAACTTTGTTCAGAATTTTGAATATTGTAAATTCATAAAATACACTCAGTTTTCACATGACAGTTTCATTTATGTAGCAGGCGGAAAATCATTTATGAAAATATCAAGCAATTTTGAAGATCTACCACTGGATAATCACAGACATGACAAATGATATTTTCAGGGGTGCAAGTGACCAAATGTGGTTTGGGAGCATCTTCGGGAGCAGGGAATTCTTTCCTTTAATAACCTACTGGGAACACTGCTGCTAGTAGCATGGAAAATTCCATTTTAAGCTTTTAAAATTATAATTTTACAAATTCAACTTGTCAAAATGCTGCCTTTCAGTACAAAGCCATAATTAAACATTATGTGCTTGATTGTTTCAATTGTTTTCCAAAAAAATGAAGCAATGGATAACCTAGGTGCTTATTAAAATCAAGCTTGCAAAAATTAATAGGTATATAAATCGAAAAAAATAAATTATTTGTTTTCAAAATATAAGCTAAAATACGCTAATGGAAGGTATCTATTGTCGAAATAACGGTTAATTGTCAAAAATATTAAAATGTTTGCAAGATGCATTTGGATTGAAATCTGCAACATAGGAAGCTTCGTCCGCCACATAAACGCTACATGTTGACATGCTTCTAAAAATAAATTTCTTTTTTCTCAAAATAAAACATAAAATAAGTTAAGCTGAGGTAGCATATGTCAAAATAATTTTGGATTGTGAAAAATATCAACATTTTTGCAAGATGCAAAAGGATTGAAATTTCAGACAAGGAGAATATTTTTCGCGACGCACGTGTTCAGAACATCGCCATAGCAACCGTCATAACGTACGGTTAACAAAAGCAGAAGTTATGCCACTTTTTCGCGATATTCGCTAGAAAAACGGCCGCTTTGGCGCAGTCAGGCGCAATTTCAATCAAAAAGTGCGTTTGGGAGCAGGATGGCGCAAGATTCTTTATTTGGCGCAGCACTTGCACCACTGTATTTTAGAGAATTTATCAAAATAAAAAATAATTGGTACGAAAATAACTGATAAATTAGGGATTTATAGTCGGGTTTATAGCCCACCCCCCTCCCATTTCCTGTCACGAGTTCTCGACGGATTTGAATCGATCTCAGAAACAGTGCTGAGAGCTTTCAAAAAAGCGGATTTCCGCGTTAAAGCGGAAAACTTTCATGCCTGACTATTGAAAGACGGGGGGGGGGGGGGGGGGGGTACGCATGCTCACAAAGGCTCAGGCTCAAGGTCAACTCATGAAATCACTTAATTCATATGCATCTGGTTTTCACACAAAAAAATAAGTCTCATACTTTTCTACCAGCTCTCTTATAAATTTCAGGAATACAATTTTATTTAAAAATAATATTAAGGAAAAAAACTGGTAAAATAAATGGAATTTTTTTTTTTAATGTCCTTTGATTTGTCAATTCAGAGAGAAGGGAGCTGATTATGCAACTACAATAAACGTTTTTTAACCCATTGCCTTAGAGAAAGTGGAGAGCGACATTCTCACTACTCCTGTTATATGAATGAAAATCCCTTTGCAAGAATGAAAGCTTCCTGAATAAATCTGAATATTCAATATGAAAGCTCCAGTGTAAATCTTTATATACAAAAATTATGCTTCCCGGTTTTTCTCCGTGATGAACTCCTCAACTACTGAACTGACTTTAAACAAATTCTGCACACTGTGTGCAGTTTCATCTGACTTGAGAGATATAAATTTTTATCTCAATTTATAGTCGCAATATTTTTCACTGCCAATTATTTATTATATGACAGAGTAATAAATATCTGTGAGTAACATAAAATTCTAATAGATGGCAATAAAGGATAATTTATAAATAGTAAGTATCCAACAGATGGTGAGGCGTTAAAAGTCGTCAAACTTCATATGAGCTACAATTTGTTTCCCATTACACCTCTGTGTTTAAAATTTATTTACGACACTAGCAGAACCAGCCACATGTGTTGCTGTGGCTAAGGTATATGTTAAATAATAAAAAATGAACTGTTCAATACAACAAAATTATAATTGCTTTTTCAATTATTTGTGCTGTATTGTTGCATTTATAATACTTTTTAATTAAATTGAATAATAAGTGTAAGTATTATGAAATTAACACATGTGAAAGTATTGTTTGCTTGCTTCTGAATTTATTAATTATGCATTAAACTGCCTTTCAATTTCTGCACTGTTGTTAAAGCTAAAAAACTTTAATTGAGAGTATTTTCCTGGAAATACAAAATACAGTAAAACCTCTCCAATACGGACACCTAAGGGGACCTAAATATTGTCCGGTTTAAAGGGGTGTCCGCTTAAGGGAGGGACAAGAAAAGTGAATACAAAATTAGTTTCTACATAGTTTAATTATTACAGAGCAATTAACTACACATATTAAAAGAAAATTTATTCCCTGATCAAAAGCTATATCTTTGTAACAGAAAAATAATAAAATGGAATAAGCTTTTGTTCATTAAAAGCATTTTCACCACTGAGGCGTATTAATTTTGTTAATTCATTAATGAGTTCTTCCTCATTTTCTATTTGCTCTTTCAAAGCTTTGCGAGACAGTTTTTCCACGTGAATGCGAATAGAGGACACATGATGCAACAGGGTCAAACGAGGTACCTCTTCCAAAACTCTAGAAATGAAACTAAATCATTCCAAGGAGCTTCACTTCTCCCTGGCAATAATCCCCAATTCTTTCCATTCACACGCTTATGCTATGGCATTCTTTTTCACTTCAAAATAGACCCTGTTGCTAGAATTAAGTGCGCATCACTTTTCAACAATTGACCCCGTTCATCGGGAACTGATCTAGTGCAGCAGAGGCCGCAGTCTGGCAGTAGAGGTTTTAATAAGGCTTAAGCAAAATCACGTTCTCAACATCTATCGTAAACACATAAGAGCACATGGCGGCAGGACCCTATGATCTATAGTCCTGACATGGCGGACAGTTTGATTACTCTAGGGAGAAGATCAAAACATTTAACCAGTTTACCGAGCGGAGTCGAACTCCATGACCAACAGCTGTATTAGAATCCGAGCTATCCCCAAGAGCCTAAATTGTATTCCCTACGCTAAACCAACATTCGATTTCCACCTCAGCAGACTTATTCCTGTCAAGTTCTAAAATGGTAGTGTATTTTTGTGATTTGTTATGGAAGAAAGTGTTACAAATTCCCCTTTGTGGTTGCCTCCTTTTGTGTTTAACAATCTCTGTATTGGAAGTGAACTGAAGCAAGTATTTTCAATGAATCTCTTATCTTTTTTTTTCTCCCAACAAGAAACCAACAAGACAGATTTCTCCGAACTTGTCCATCGGTGTCCATTTTAATGAGTAAAGAAAGAGCCTTCTTGCAAGATAAGCTGTGTCCGTGTCCGGTTAAGTGAGTGTCCGCTTTAATGAGGGGATTCTTAATGGTTTCACCCTAGAAAAAGGACGGGAAAATAATAAACTGTCCGTAATGAGAGGTGTCCGTTTTGAAGGGGTGTCCGTTAAGCGAGGTTTCATTGTATTTACTTGGATTATAACTGGCTCAGTAATCGGGGTATTTTGGCAGCCAAAAATGTGGCTGTTGACGAAATTAATTTCCAGACATAACAGTTGTTGCCAGGTGATCTAATGGATTTTAAATCAATTGATACTGTTGTTGATGAAAATGAAAGAGTAAATTTTCCAATTGAATTTTTACTCTAGGTATATCTTGAATGCTGCCACATAATCTTCGGTTGAAGATTGATTCCCCTATTATTCTTCTACGCAATTTAAATCCACCTTGATTACGCAACAGCACACATTTAGTCATTAAACAGATCACCGGAAATATTCTTACTTAAAGCAACCATTTTGACTGGAAAGTTTAAAGGAGAGCTCCTTGTTGCCATATATTCCAATGATACCGTCAGAATCTACGACACCCTTCCGAAGGCTACATTTCACAATTGGGTTAGCTTTCGCCATGTTTGTAAATAAGTCTCAACGATAAACAATGTCCATTTGCAGTTTAGTTCGGAAAATCCATGTTTTTCCCAAGGGTATAAGCATAAGTTGTTAGCTCACATGTAGGAAAACCATCAAATCTATTCATGCTAACTTGAGACAAGTTAACCAAGAATATTGTGCACCGATTAGTGCTGAATTACATTAAAATTGAAAATGTTATAATTCAAAATAACAAATATCATTGTTAAAACTAAAAAATTATCTATACTACATACCTCAACTATAAAATTAAATGTTACATATTATCAACTGACAACTTTGTAATTCACTTATTTGTTACAAACTTAAATATAGGAACAATAAAATCTAAAATTTGACATTTTATGTTGATTTGTGCTTTACATCAACTCTAGGAAAATTTTTATTGATCATTTTCAAATTCTGACTCTCAAGTTCAAATCTCAATCCAGTGGATTTTTATACCGGTCATTAAACTTTCATTTTTATTTATAAATAATAATTTCATTGAATTGAATAGCTTACAACAAAATAATTTAAGGTATACCTTAGCCACCGCAATACGTGGCCAGTTCCGTTAGTAAGTATAATATGGCACCAGGTTCAAGCTGAACTCGTCTAGAAAGAAACTCTAGTCTAATATGACAAATTAAATCAAACTCAGAAGACACAAAACTGTAATCCTTAAAAATAACAATTTGATCTATTTTTAATATGACTGAAGAATCTCATTAAAAACATGTTATAACACAACTCTATCAATGAGTATGAATTTAATCAGAAAGTCTAATTTTTTATAGTGCTCAATACATTTTACACTTGATAATGGGTAAAAAATTCAGGGTCTGAGGCTATCAAAATACACTCCACTTTTATACTTACGTAATAAATAAATCTGGATGAGCAAAAAAGTCAGCATACATTTCAAGCAAAGATCGCCGTTCAAGAATAAAAGTTGGAAGAACAACTTTTGTAAGGTCCATTCCAATTTTCACTTGCGACAATAAATGACTAATAACACTTCCTTGTCCTCCCATTGATCCTACTAAAATTTTAAAGTAGAACATTAAAATGCTGTGCCATTATTTTGATTCAAAGTCTAAGAAAATAACATCAAAAAGCATATAAAGCATTCACAAGGCACTTTACTACTAATATTATAGTAAGTCTTTTCAGTGACATGCATGAATTAAGGTTTCTAATCCCACACCAAATTTGATTCTGCTGGATTTTGGGAATGTAAGGGGCCAATCCTGCGGGATTGACATTATTCCTCTAAAAGTCTAATTTTAATGTCAAATGTTTAAAAACTGCTTTTTTAGGAAGAACTGCTTTTTTTACTTGAATCAGTTCTTTTTAAATGCCGTACACAAATTGGTGAATACTACAAAGTCACCTCTCAAATAGCAATTATCGTTTGGTATGCGAATATGCTATCAATAAGTCTAACAATACATTTGAAAGAACCATTGCTCGAACAGAATGAAAAGGGACTTTCGAGCAAAAAAATAATACCTTTGATGAAAGCCCGAGGTTTGGCTTCACTGCAGTTGGATTTACTGACATTAAAAGGATCAGAACATTCAGCGAAAGATCCTAACGAAATTCATCACCGTCCAAAAGAGATTTTTCTTTTCTTATCCTGGTCATGTTTGGTTTTTGTTCAAAGACTGCGTGTTTCAGATAAAAATGATGTCTATTTGATTTGCCTATTACCATATCTAATTTAACTTGCATTGAGAATCAGGGACCGCGCTAAGGATTTTAAGTTGTTAGCCAGTATATAAGCCAAATTTCAAAAGTCTTAGCCAAACTTCGAGAGTTTTAATCAAAGAATTTTAATTGTTTGTTTTTTTAATGTAATAAGTGTATTTTTCCCCCAAGTGAAAATTTCTGACAATTTTCCATTCGCCAATACTTTAGCCAAATCAGAATTTTTTTCGCCGAATTTTCTATTTTATAGCATTTGGCGAGGTGGCGAACGCTTAGCGCGGCCCCTGGAGAATTCTCTTGCTGTTTCATTAATGTTAGTCATTGCATCAATGTCATGTGCATTTGATTCTTTACAGCAGGGTGTGAATGTTGATTAATTTCACCAAATCTCAGTTTCAGTAAATTTTTTGGATAACTTCTCTAATTATACCTCTCATTTTAAAGAGACTTGAGCAGGGTTTAAGCTGAGTTTCTAAGTTTTTCAGCAAAAAAGCTAAAATTGGAGAATAGGCTTTATCAAAATGGTAAATGTTAATAAATAGTGATTATGTTTACTATCTTACTTACCTAGTCTATGCATTTCATCTCCTGTTTAAAGCTAAATTCAAAATTCAGCCTAGACATCTTGAAAGAAATGAAATCATAGTACCTAACTTTTTTTTTTATTTAAAGTAAAAAATTTAGAATTGTAATTCACCTTCAAAGAACACAAGTTTTTTTTTTTTTTAATTGTTAATAATGCATTTATTGGGGGAGATTTTGTAATTAAGACAATACATTGTCTTTAACAGCATTTTATACATGTTGGCTATGATTTATAATGAGATTAAGTTAGATATCACAAATACCAAGACCACTCTATCTGAAAGAAGGGAAAGAATAAAAATGTGATGTGTGTGTTCCCTCATTTTAA
The DNA here is from genome assembly GCA_038373865.1 of Uloborus plumipes. Lineage (NCBI taxonomy): Eukaryota > Metazoa > Arthropoda > Arachnida > Araneae > Uloboridae > Uloborus > Uloborus plumipes. Next base: position 234,133 of record JAXGGA010000148.1, read on the forward strand.
TATATCTTAATTAATGTGCGCTTAATTTAAAGGCCAACGTAGATCAGAAAAAGCTGCCATCCCTAGAAATCAATAGATAAGTCCATTTCTGACTACAAATCAGATGTTTGCCGTCCATCTAAACCGTGGTTGGACAGTATCACAACATACAATTTAAAGCAAAATAGTTGCAGAGCTAACTATAAAAATTTGAATTTCCTTTTAACTTACATTCCTCTTCATCATCTTCATACAGAGCTAGAAAAGAGATTCAAAAATTTTATAGAAATTTGAGTTTTAAAAACATGGAAATAATTAGAAAACTTACACAAGAAATAATTTTAATAACTGAGGGAAAAAACAACAAATGAAATTAAACAAATATTTAAATACATCCAACTATTGTTAAATACTCTCTAAAAACTAAAACACAATATTATGATTGAAAGTTTACAAACAGCTAATTTTATATTATTCTAAAAATTTACCAATAGAGTTAATGCATGTAAATGACATAACTAGCAGAAAATTTGATAATTACTTTAACACATTTTACTTTTTTACAAAAACAAAAAATCATATTTAAGTGTCTACAAACCATCATAATCTTGACTTGTAAGGCGGTGGGTATGTGAAAGGCGTCTTTCTTCACTGGTGTTAGCAATTTCAGTACTAATACAAGAGAAAAATTTATGAATATAGGTAATTCTAAATTTACATGGTTTTGCATGCTACCAATGAAGTATTTTTTTATCAGTTAAGTATCTGATGCATATATTTTATTTTTCTGACACTTTTAACTTAGCTTAATTTTCATATGAAAAATGAAATAGATTAATTTTAAGTAGAACTTTTTTTAAATTAAGCTAAATAGCGGCATTAAACAACTCACTACTATTTTGGCTGTTCATAGAAAATGAAAGGAAGTTTCTATTATATTGTTTGTTGTTATAACATTCTTAGCATTGCTAAATTTCTAAGGAAAAAGTACAGAAAACCATTCGTGTCCAGTCCAGAGCTTACTTTAATGAGTAAATAGTACCCACTTATGTGCAATATATAAAAACTGTAATAAAATTGAAAAGAATTGAAGGAGCACAGATCACATGAGCTCATGCAAAAGAAGCCCTGATTCTAACTATTATTCCCATGTATGGACATTTTATCATATGGGCCATTCTAAACTTGGGGAGCATTTTTGTTTTTAAACCTGTAAAATAATTCGAGTCTTTTCTAGAACTTTTTGAACTTCAGATATGTTTGATTTGATATGCTTTTTCTTTATTTGAACCAAAAATCAGTTGCTTTGTAATTAACAATACAGTGGACTTCAGTTAATTGAATCAGCTACTTTGATGCATCAAATAGTTAAAAACGGAACAAAATCCAGCTTTCTTAAATTAGCCGCTTTAATGAATCAAAATTCTTTAGAACAAACATGATTCATATAAGCGGCGGCCACTGTTACAGAATAAAGGGTAAAAATGTCATTAATGTAGACCAGCTATGGCTTGTAAAATGACCAAATTTTTGAAGTGTTAGAATAAAATCTAAGATCAAAAAAGTGTCACCTTTTGCTTAATTGAATTTCAAGAAATTATTTATTCATTCAATTCAGTTTGAATAGTAAAAATATAATACTTTAGAAAAGATTTATGTTAATTCAGTGCACCCAACAAATTTTTAGTTTGTCCTTAGAGAGAAAAAGGATCTAAATTTTTTTAAAAAAAAGGCCAAGAACACTAATTAATCAGGAGGAATGGGTAATCATCCACCTTGTCAATTATTTATTCTCAACAAATTTGTACTGATTAATTGGCTGAATGTTTAAGGATTGAAATTACTTTGCCAAGAAAGAAAAATTATACTAGCTGTAGTGCCTCTGTTTCACTCAAATGTAAAAAAATATCATATTAAGGATGTGAAGAACATTCATCAAAACTCAAAATGAAACTGAAATCAAGACTAGATCCTGAAACCAAATAGGGATTAGTCGGAAGTCCTGGTAATTATACTTACTTGGGATTCTGGATTGAACTGATAGCATCCTCATTAGCATCAAAGAAGTCTTCATCATCACTACTTGAATAAGAAGTTTCTGGCACGACTAAATTTAAATTTCCCTGAAGTTCTGAGAGAAAAAAATTTGTAAAAGAACAAATAAGATTTCACTTGAAACAAATTAACCTTCAGACCAAACAAAATTACAAAAATAATAGCCTCAAGATTGGCCCATAAATGCATGTTTACACACAAAATCAGAAAAATAATTTAACTGCATTCAAAATTTATTCAACTTTGAAAAAAAAAAAATCAGAAAATAATTTTTGAAACATAGCAGGTCTTTTTGTACATGGAACATTAACATTTTATATAGGGTGCATAGAACAGAGGGGTCCAAAAAAATTTTACCCAAGAATCGCACCTCATTTTAAGATGAATTTTGGGTCGCAAGACACAAAGAAAATTTCAACATACTTAAACCTTTTGTAGATAACATAGACAAATAACGAAAGGAAAGAAAATTACAAACCAAAATCTTATTATCATTGCGACATGCTTATTATGACGATTCAATCTATTTTTCAAAAACCAATTTCTGATCCATTACACTAAATATGCAACAATCATTTTTAAAACTGAATGAAGATGATCAGCTGTTTTCAGAAGTCCCAGAACATAGTTTCCGATTCATAACATTGAACACAACATCGGTTCACATGGATCAGCTTTGCCAACCGTAGGTTGGGCACCTTTGACCTACTGAATACCGCAAAAAAAAAAGATCTGGCAAAAAAATTGAGATTACTTTTTCATTTATAAGGTATTAAAATATCTTTTTTTTCTGCCCCTATTTTTAAATTATAAAAACATTTGTACAAAAATGATATTTACTGTCAATGCTAACATCTTCACTACATTCTACAGCACATTCCACGTCAGGAATAAATTCATTTAATGCCTTCAAATCTTCACCTGTAAGAAAAAAAAAATGTTTTCAAAAATATAGTTCAACACAAAATTCCTAGATTTTTTTTTTTTTTTAATGTGAGTTAAAATAATTTTAAAACCTTCTAGTGAGAAAATTTTCAAACTTATAGATCTGGAACAAGATCCCTTAGGAAACTCAAACGTAACTTTAATTTTGCTATTTTCTACCTTTCATAAATGTCGTGTCCCTGTCTACAAGGAGAATCTGTTTATGTATGAGTCACCTTTAAAACAAATCTATTGCATTAAAAAACATGAATAAAAGCCAGCCAAATTTTTAAAAAATGTTCTGTAATTCTTAAATTTTATGTTTTAAAGATAGTACCCCCCCCCCCCTGCTCTCTCTTCCTGGATTTTTTTTTCCTCATTTGTCTACAGCACAGCTTCTCCTGAATGCAGACAAAAAGGACCAACGTGCAGAATGAAAGAACAATTCATAAAAATGATGTTTGATTTGAATTTCTGATGTGATTTTTTTTAGTTTCAAAGATCTTTTTCCAGAATTTTTTTTTTTTTTTTTTTGTTTTTTGTTTCCTAGATTTGAACTTATATTCGGAGTATTAGAGCAATAAGTTAAGCATTTATACTTATTTAAAACAGAAATAGTAATAAAACTGTTCATTTTAAAATAATTGAATGTTTTTTCACTTACTTTCATTTTTATCAAACTGTTTTAATTTTCCTTCTGACGAGCTAGGGCCATTGCATACACTATAAAATCCATTCACAGGATGAGTGGTATTCTGAAAAATAAGAAACTTACCTTAAAAATACAACCCATACATAGAAAATATGTAAATACTCAGGGACACAACCTTTGTGTTACATTTTTATTAAAACCCAAGTATTTGGTTAAACCCAAACAATTGACAAATACCAGTTAAAGATAAATGCTCCATAGTAACCAAATATTTATTGTATTCCTAATTCAAAAAATTCCAACTTTAGAAATGATAGAATACTTACTTTTGCAATTTGAAGAAGTACAATGGAATGTTTAACTGCTTCAAGAACATTCTAAAAAATATAAAAACACTAGTTGACTACATCTTACATATGTATAAAAATAGATCCGCAAAATCAGTATTACAGCATTCAACAGATACATTATACTAAGCAGAAAAAAAACCACCTTCAAAATGCTTCCGAAACCATTCTGTCCAATTCTTTTACAAAACTGTCCCCTGAATCCAATTGTGACCACCGCTTTCCCCCATCATATCCTGCTTTTTGTAAATGGCCTTATTCTTTTCCGTTTTTGAGTTTCATAGCCATTATTTTATTCGGAGGGGGAATGGGCATTATATTAAGGATTAGCAGCCACGGGGGAGGGGGGGCTAGAGAAGGGTCGAATTCAAAAGCATGAGCATTTGGAGCAAACGAGTACACTCATGCTGGTATTCCCCTCTAATGTGCATAAAAATTCATCAAAAATGACTTTTTTTCTGTATGTTTGTTTTGAAATATTTTCACTTATTTTTTGACGTAAAACCAGTGACCTCCATGAGTCACTCCTATGAGCTCCATGTGAGAAAAAATTACTAAGTTGAAATAATTTTTTTATATGTTACAAGGATGGTATGTTGCATAGTCAGAGTCTTGCAGGTGTTTAGTTGCGGTAAGTAGTGAAGTCCCATAAAGTAGGTTGAACAATTGCCAACAGAAAAAAAACGATGTACATACTTACTCATTTGACATACTTATTCATACTGATAAGCATATGTACTCATCATACAAATGGATTGTTGGGGAAATGACATTGAACATTGAGTTGTTGGGCAAGTTGGGTAAATGGTGTAATCTGAGAAATATTTGTAGTATTTAATGAGAAAGTTCAAGTTGATATTTTTGAAGGTAAAGTTATCAAAGCTAAGAAATAACCAAACAAAGCTAGAGGGGGATAGGAGGCAGGCATTAAAATAATTCAAGCTATTTGGATAATTTTTTCTGGCTGAAGAAAGGAACAACAAAAGAAAAGTTCATTTGGAAAGGAATTTTTAAGAATATTTTCAGAACACTAAATATATGCTAGAATTTCTGGTGTTTTTTTTATCACTATTATTATAAAATAATTCAATTTCAATATCAATTCATTTGAAACCAGTTATTTTAGGTAAACTCACGAAAATGCTGATGTGAGTCCTCCCAAATACATCACTGATTGTTGCCATGGAGAGACTTGAATTGTTATTGAGGGTAACTATTTTAGGCTTTAACTCAAATTATCTTTGCCTCACTTGGTTCATGATTAACTTGTCCCCAGATCCTTGATGATATATTTTGCCACACAAATTGTGAAGAAAAAAACATACCATCTTTTTCAAGACCACTTGCACATACTAGCTCACATACACATGTATATGTGTATCTGCAAGCCTTAAAAACTCAAGGTATATATATATGTGTGCATGTATATATATATACATATATATATATAGATAGATAGGTATACATGTGTGTGTGTATATATGTATGTATGTAAAAAGGGTAGAAAAGAAAATTTGTAAAAGACTTCTTTATGCTTCTAAAATTATTGCAGAAAATTATCATATGACATAAACATTATGAATACAAAGTTAACCACTTTTATATAAAATACAAGTTATGCAATTACCAACATAAAAAAAGAATTACTATCTACACAGTTTAATGATGTCTTAAAACATACATTTGCACTATCCCTCACAGAAGTCAGCTGGATTTTATCAGTATCTGATGAGCACTGACTAATTACATTATCCAAATCCTGGAAAAAAAATAGAAGCATGCTACATTACAAGTTGAGCAAATCTTCATCACAAACTATAATTTTAGTACATTATTATAGATAACATAGTAAATTACTGCTAGTTTCTTTCAGCTAATTCAATAGATATTTCAATATTCTGTGAGACTCATACCACAAACGAAAATTATTATGACATTAAAAAAAATTTGATCAGTATAACTAATTTAAAGCTTAAATTTATTGCTTTTGTACTGCACTATGTAATTAAAAAACTGTTTTCACTAGTCAGATTCAACTCAATTTACGTTAGCATGTAAATATACTGGGAAATACAAGTTTAACTCTTATTAGTTTGCAAAGGAAGTGTTGTACAAGAAACTACTTGAACAACACAAAAAACAAACCTCTTTTAAGGAATCAATTTTAAAACAAAGGAAGAAAAATAACTCTAACCTTTATTTGATCAATCAGCAACTGAAGATACGCATCCGCTTCCGTTAGTTTTTTATCAAAGTCAAGAAGTGAACTTGAAACAGAGTGTAAGTCATTGAATTTCTAAAATAAAAGCAGCAAATTTTGTAGAAGATAATTAATGCATAAAATGAAAGTTATCAAAAAAATTGCGATCTATACACTGGTTAATTATTTCTTACATATCAGAACAAAAATATTTATTTACTTATTAGTGAATTCATTATTTAATAATATTTACTTTGCACTAGAGACGGGCACTGACTCAGCTAAGAATATGAGTTGCTTTAAAGAATATAATCTTTCCACAAAGCGACAGAGAAGCAACTCTCTGTATGGTAACTCTTTAGGCAAATTGTCAATTGAATCGTCTACAATCTTGTAACTTCTTAAGTCAGTGATCTGATGCAAAACTTGAAAGAAATTGTAACTTTTTTTATTACTTCGTTCTGAGCAAACAGTAATTGATACAGATTCAGTGTCTCTTCCATCCTTAGCTATAATAAGGCGTAAACCAAAAGCGAATTTTTGCACACCTCACTGAAGAGTCGAAGTTTCAATGCATTCAATAACGGAATCAAACAATTGATTGGGACACACTCAGACCTTTTGTCTTAAGTTTAAACTCAGTCACAATCTTTCTTTGAGTTAAAATTGGGCTATTGTTGTTCAAGTAATATGATCAACCAATGAAAATGCCCGAAGAAATGCTACATCTTGACATTTTTACTGAAAAATAATCAACGAAGGCCAACTCAATGAGAGTCAGGAAAAAATCTGCCAAAGCACCGAATCCAACCCCAAATCTGTTAAAACTTGATATGCCAAACAGTTTTCAAGAAGTTCCCATTTCTTTTTACTTCTTTTTACGTAGTAAAGGAAGTATTGGGATCACAAAAAAAATTTCACTCAAATTTCGGTCTAAATTTTGACTTTGCTCACCCCCGAATGAATGTCGCGTAGTTTTTTCGACCTATCAGCACTTGCATATGTACCTAACAACATACAAACAGCCGAAAAATCAATTTCGACCACCCCCGAGTAAATTACGACGAGTTTTCTCGTGACGTCTGTGTGTACGTATGTGCGGATGTATGTGCGTATGTATGTCGCATAACTCAAAAACTATATGCCATAGAAACTTCTAGCTTGGTATGTAGGCTCTGAGGGGGTCTAGTTGTGCACCTCCCCTTGTGATTGCATTCGAATGTTCCCAAGGGGGTCTTTTACACCTTTTTTGGGGTAAATCAATGTTAATTTCAATACAGACTCAAGTGACATGAATTGGCGCGACCACTTGGGGACATGTCGCCAAGCTTTTGGTCGTCAAGTGTTTGATGCCAACTTGGCGACATATCGCCAAGTCGGCGACAAATTTGGCAAAAAAATTATTTTTTGAATTTGGGTTCAACTTGGCGCTATTGGCGACATTTTGCGAAAAATTCACTGAATGATATTAAAATCAGCAAAATTTAGAAAATTAACCATTGTAAAATATTTTTTGCATTGTTTTGGGGCAGATTAGGGGAGTAAATATTTGAATTGTTACCTTGCTCACTCCAAGCACTTTTTTTAACACTTAAGGCAACTACTAAGAAATTTACACGTAAAAGGAAGTAGTGCAGGGTCCATACCAGATTTTTTCAATTACAAAACCATGACCAATTACATTTACCTAAATTATTGCATAACATTTTTAACTTCCTCTTTTGGACATTTTGAGACAGCTTTGGACAGCAGCTGTCCCAAAAGAGTCTAAGCCGGGCCAACTTTGATTTAAGCACACATAACAGCTTTAAGTGATGAGCACACATTAATTTATTTTATACATTGATATTTCAATATTAGCACCGAAAATAATATAAGTTTTTGAAATTAAAAATAACGTTTAAAATCTTGCTCACCGTTTGACCAGAAAAACACTGAGTATGTCGCAAAATTGTATCTTGCAAAGCATGAATCCATTTATCTCTTTCTTCAGTATCTCTAGCTGAAAGAAAATTTATTAATAAGAAAAAAATACTATTACTGCTTCTTAAACAGGGTTGGCAAAAAACCGGGTTTTTCTACAAAAACCCAACCCATCCGGGTTTTTGTGGGTTTTCTGGGTTTTTACGGGTTTTTGTATGTTTAAATTTTTTCTTTTATGCCGGTATTGATATATAATGTATGCATTCATTCATATAAAAATATATTTATTAAGTTAAAGTTCTGAATTGCAATTAATCAATGTCAATCAATTAATAATTAATATTATTAACAATATCAATTAATAATATCATCAACCGAATTGTAACATTTAATGTGTGTATTGAAGAAGCTTTGGACAATGGTTTCAGCTGTAAACTTTTACCACTTGTCTTTTACAAAACAGAAGAAATGTTGCAAATGGGCTTTCCTACCAATACAGGAATATTTAGGGTGTGAAAGTTTAAAAACGTAATGAGAAAAGATGATTATTTCTATTAATAAACAAGTGCAAATGGTTTTAATTTTTTTAATGGTACAAATTTAAGGAGCCTGCTTCAATATCTAGTCATGTCATTTGCATTTTTTATAAGGCATATCTCAATGATAGGTGTGTGTCTGAGATAAGGGAAGTGTCGTCCCCCCCCCCCCCCTCCCGGATTCTATTTTCAGAACCAAAACTGATTAATTTCAGATGGGGGACTCTTAATCCATTTTTTTTTAAATAATCTTAAGAAAAAACTAGGTTAACATTAGAAGTCAGTGGTATGGTACCTCTATATCAGGGGTGGCCAACCCGCGGCACGTGTGCCACAATGTGGCACGGCAGAGCAGTAACGGTGGCACGCGAAGACTTTTTGAAAAAAATCCAAAATTGAGGGGGAAATGTCAATCTCAAAAATATTTACAAAAACTAAAACCCTTACACTGATAAATATAATGGATATTATGACGATTTAGTGTCAGGAGTCTGGCTTATTACGGTATTGCAAAGAACTTAGCGTTAGCTTCGGACATCCAACGAAAGCTGTAACGCTACAGACAATGCTTTGTAAAACATATTTGTGCTTGACATGAATGAAACTTTCGATGCTGCAGAATGGATTCTTAATCTGCAATAGTTTCAGCTACGGGTGATGAAATTAATTTAAAAAAAAAAGTTAACTCTGCAAGTAAAATTAAAAAACCAGATTGGACAAAATTCGGTATGAATGCACAAATAAAGATCCTTAAATTATTTTTGTTACATTACTTGAAAATAATTTGGGGAAAAAACTTCAAAAGTATCATCGAATTATTTATCACAAACTCCTTGCCAAAGAATGAAACTTTTTTTCTGCTGGTGACCCTGTTGAGTTTGCTGTATTAACAAACTACGAAATAGAGATCTGAATATTTTGTGAACTTTTCCCAGGAGAAAGAAGAGAGCATGGCAAATTACTCCTTCATTGAAATGTGTACTAGCTGTCCAAAGGAAAAATAGTCATAAGATTTTAGAATTTTAGGGAGTGTTTTGTAAAGTGTCTGGAAGGAAAGCAATGAGGACTTGCTACTTAGGAATAAAGAATAACAAATAAATTTAGCTATGTCATCTCTTATTATCTGGCGTTTAAGTAATTTAAATTTGAAATAGTACAAAAAAAGTTTCCTAAACCGGTATAGGCCATCTACATTCTTTTATGATGAAACTACAGTTTTCTTCTCTCTACTTTGGACAAAAAAGAATAGAACATTAAATTTAATACTGAAAGTGTCAACCAAAATTTAATAATTTTCCAGTGATATATGGAGAAAATTTTACACCTATTTTAAGTATACATACAGTATTAGCTTTTATGATTTTCAGGATCATATAAAAAATGCTGATCTTTTCAAATTCTTTGTCTATTTCTCTGCAAGACACTACTTGTTACCCTTCTGAAATCCAAATAAGAATCACCGAATTTCTGCATTGGTAATTAAATATAAGAGCTTACTTCAACAGTAAGTCATCCACGTTGTATAGAAATTTGGAAATAAGTACAAACAAAATATTTTTCACATTTACACACTTTAGCCGTCTGCTGCTGTTGTAGATTTGGTTCAAAATACACTTCTAAACAAATATTTTTTGTTATGAATGCAGAAAAAGCTAAATACCGTTGAATGTTATTTGATAGCACTTAAAACACTGAAACTTCGTAGAATTCTCAAGAACTAATCCTAAAATTAAAGACTTGGTAAAAAATATACAGACCCATAAACCACATTAAGTACAGACTGTTTAATTTTTAGAATAGAATGTTTGATTTTATTTGTTTCTTTTTTAAGCATATAGGCCAACTGATAGAACTTATAAAAGTGTTTATTAACGATAACTCTTAAGTTCGGACTTGTTTTATCTTTATTGTCATTTAGATTTCAATTGCTCAGATTTATGAGAACAAATGTTTCATTTGAGTAAGAATTGCATAGTAAGGCAACCTAAAATCTATTTTTAACTTCTTAAAAATGTCAGTTTGTTGGAAAAATACAATGTGGCACGCTGAGCTTTTTCTCTTCAGATAGTGGCACTCTCCCTAAAAGGGTTGGCCACCGCTGCTCTATATTATAGCACTTGAAGATCATCATATACTAAATGCAACAGGGTTAGAAGAAATAAAGAGCAGAACTTTATTTTTCTTGCTCCAGAATAAAAGCAAAAATTGCAGTAGCAACTATTCCATACCAAAATTTCAATTTCGAGAACTACAAATTAAAATTAATTTATTAAATTTTGTGTTGAATCAAAATTATCATAAAACATTAATTAAGCAATTTTTTCCATCTATACGAAGTTTGTCAATAGTTCATTTTTAATTTATTTTAAAATTTGAAATTTGCTATCAAAAAATAATAGTAAGTATTTTGCAACAAAAAGTAGTATCATAGCTAGAAAGTTTTTTGGACGATGACTTAAAAATTGAAGAAATAATTATTTTATAAAATAAATAATTACTCTTAAGAAAAATTACCTCAAATAAACCTGATTTTTTACTTATTTTTTATGTGTAATTTAGATGATATATTATTATTAACTGTATTTGTTGATAACTTAGAAATTAACAAAAACCCACTTTTGACAAAAACCCGGGTGGGTTTTTGTTGGTGGACCCGCCCAGAAAAACCCAGGCGGGTTTTTCTGGGCTGGGTCCACCTTTGCCAACCCTGTTCATAAACGCTAATATTTTTAAATTTACCTTGAAAGTGAAATGTTTTCTCATCAACAGTAATAGTAAAAGTACTGTCATCTTCATCATCTATACCAATGATAGCCCCCTAAGCATTAAAAAAGAGATAGAAATATTACATAAGCACTTCCTAGACAATGCACAGAAACTTCAATGCACATTAACCCTCTCACTGTGTATTTTTTTTAATCATAATAAGTTCAAAAATTGCGTATTTTTTTAATTACATATTTCAAATCTACATATGTTTTAGACTTAAAATATACAAAAATTTTTCGTAAAAGAGTTTTTTTTTTCAATATAGAATTATATCACAGAAAAAGTTGTCAGAATATTGAATATTATTATATATTTTGCAGAAACGTAGACAACTAACGCCATCTGTTAGTCAACATCTAAATAAACAATTAAACATTACAGAAAAGCCGAAATGAAACCATGAACGGGGAAAGAGCAGGTTGCACACTTAAATAGACGGCAAAAACGCATCCCCACGATAATCGCACGTTGCGCAAATTTTGCTACTTCTACGTTGTCTGTGAAAATCGCGGGATGTGCAGCGAGAGGGTTAAGATTAATTTTTAAATTAAAAACACAAGAAAAAAAAAACTACTAGCAAATAGTATATACATATAAACTGGGTGGTTTATATATTTTTTTAACATTGAGATACAGATGATTGGTCATAAAAATTGTACATAGGTTCTTCGTTTTAAGACCTAGAAACTTTTACTAGGATACATCATGATGCTTGAATTTAAATTCATAGTTCTAATACTGAATGGATCAGTAGCATCAATTATAGCTACTTAGAGAAATTACAAATTTCAATGATGTTTAAACCTTGTTTTTTTTCTTTTTTAAATTCCTGAAAGTATTCTGTTTTGCGATAGAGCACATTTCTGTACCTCAGAACCAGACTAACGTAAGTCCATTTTCGTCATTTTTCGGTAGAGGGGAAAAACGATTGTCGAATACATCGTTTTCCCCAACTACTGAAAAATGACGAAAACGGACTTACGTTAGTCTGGTTCTGAGGTACAGATTTATGCACTATTTGTGCTCTTTAACATTGGTTTTTTACAATTGATTCTGTACAAAGGTTAACATTTAATTTTTCTCTCGTAAGAGAAAAATAAATACCTTTGTCAGGGCCGGATTTACACATCCTTCGCCCATGGGCCCGAAAATTATCGCCGCCCCACCTCAAAAAAAAAACAGAAATTTGTTTTAGTGTAAAATGTTCTGATTTTGCATAAGATGAATTTTACACAAAATAAAAAATAGCTGAGACCCCCTATTTTATATTACGCAAACACTTTTTTTTCCAAAGGTCAAAACTATAGTCGTAATGTGAAGTTATTGAACCATGGTAGTTGGCAGTAACTTTAATTTATTGTAACATTTTTTTGAATTGTTAAACTTCTGCTATTTGTTGGAGATAGAATCACTTCCTTTATCCAATTAAACATAGTTGTTGTTGGTATGGAAACCCATTTGTTTTAAGAAACGAGCATAACTCTATAGTAAAAATAACATACTGAAAGGCAACGACAAGTAAAAAAATTTTCATGAAAGAAAATAATATTTTATTTGCTCAAAATATTACGTAATATGTTAGAGAAAGGTAGGACCAGATAATCGAAATAAAATAGGGAAGTAATATAAATGACAAGTTGTGGGCATACTCAAGGGTTCTATTATTATTTTAATGGGGATACAAGATACAAATGTAAAATGTTAGTTCATAAAAAAACGAACTCGAACTGGGATAGAACTCAAAAATTGCAGTTTTATAGCTATTTTATCTTCATCAATTTTAAATTATTATTTAGACTTTAATATGTTTAGAAATAAATTGTATACCAAGCGATTCCTCGCCTCTGAATCACATGAAGAATTTTTTTTAAAGATAGAATTGGAAATAATTCTGAAATTATAGTTTGTTATTTGCGGAAATATTTGATTGATACAATCTGCCGCCCCCTTAATTTTGTCGCCCTGGGCCCGGGCCCATGTGGCCCATGCCTAAATCCGGGCATGACCTTTGTACTTAAAAAAAAAGCATATAATACATCTTTTAAAAAAAGTACAAATGCACAAAGGTATGCAGACACTTGCTTAGGCATTGAAAGGAGTGCCTTGTCTTTACATCCATAAGCTAACCTTTTGTGCATTGAAAAAGATGTTCTTTGTAACACCAACATATATGTCTGTGCATTTGTGCTTTTATATCATAGTATTATTTGCTTTTATTATCTCAGGTATGTTCTTGTTATATATAGCTACTTGGAATATTTTAAATCTTGGTAGTTATTTTACATATGTTTGGTTGAAGTTTCACAGAAAGTAATTATTTGGTGATACCATACATTGCTTTGCCATTTTAGTTGGCTTTTAAACAAAAGAAGCCATTAAAGAAAACTAGAAATTGAATTAAAAGTTTTAAAAAACAAATTACAAAAAATAACATGAACAGTCCCATTAAAAGAACTTACCAAATAAATAAAACTTTAAAATGATCCATTAAAATAATCAGACAAATAATTATACTAAATTACAGATCAACATAACAATGTAAAACTAGGAAAAAAAAAGGAGCAAACATGGAGGCAGCAAAAACTTGAATTCCTTTTTTTGCCACAAGGTGGAAAGTAAATGAGTCACTAAGCTGAGTGACAAATGTACTGCAGAATGCTACCCTTATCTTTTCCATGTAAGATTGAATTTGCAATTTTAAAAACTTTTAATAAAAAAGGAAGTCAAAACACAAAATTAATTTCATGTTTATCATTCATTTTATTTATTACAATTCATGCATTAAAAAAATTAATATCAATACATTCATAATTAGATTGTTCATTTTATTTCATGACCTAATCTGCCATGCTAAGCGCAAAAGTCGTACCTGCATTTTTACCAAAATTGAGTTATCGCCTCCAGGTGGCTCTTTGTGACGTATTTTACCTGAATACAAAATTATATGATCATTTAACAACGGGAAATATTTTTTTAAAAGTTCTAAAAAAGTTTTATCTGAATCAAATACATTGTGGCGCAAAACTTTAAAGCGTTATATCTCAGTTTGAGCTCAACTGCCGATACCACTTTTGCGCTTAGCACGGCAGTAATGCAGTGTTTTCCAACCTTTTTGAGCTTATTGCCCCCTTCAAGACGCTGACTGACACCTATCGCCCCCACCCCTCTTTTTCCTAAACAAAAACCATAAGTTGGAGCAAGTGAACATCAGTATTATTAAAAATATAAGCACCCAACTTAAATTTGAAGTAAAATGTAAGCAACGAAGCAATTATAACCTATCACTTTTAAACTAAACATATTAATAAATAAAAAAATACCTTTTATTCTTTTTCTTTCACAAAGCGAACAGATATAACCATTTGAAGAGTAACATTTAACTAAGATCATCAATGTGATTTTCAAAAAACAAAAGTAGTTTTCAAGAAATTAATTTATTTTCTACACTGGAATCTGGTGGAATTAAAATAATTAAAATTAAAAATTTGAAGGAAAATAAATTGCAAAAACGGAAAATTCATAAAATTGATAATGAATGACAAAATACTTCCTAAGGTTCATCCAAGATGCAAGGAGGAAGCTCTTGAACTTTAATTTGTTTCTTTCTTAACTTGTGATTAATTGTCTGAAGTCTGAACAACCGGTTTCGTACATGTTTAAAATTTCGGTTTTTGCTACCCTTTAATGACAACAATTTTCTCTTCTACATAGCCATCACCCCTTAAGGATCGCCCCTAGGTTGGGAACCACTGATCTAATGTTCAATCACAAATCTAATGTTTAAAAAACTTAGAGGGCTTTTCCACTTACCGATGCGACAGTAAAAAATCGAGCACAATTGGCGCTATGGGATTAACTCATGCAAAATACATTTTCATACACTATGGACTTTTCTACCAACCAATTCAATGATGATTGTGTCACTTCCATTAAGCTCATATCGTTTATGGGACCATTTTTATCAGAAAGCACCCATCGTCGTTCCTTTAATGTTGACAATATAACTTGGAATAGTTTACAGGAAGCAGGGGTCTGGCCAGAGGAAATTCGGGTCCGTTAACGGACCCTTCACAAAAATACGACCAAGCAAAACGGACCTTTCACAAAAATACTATCGAGCAAAACGGACCCTTCACAAAAATACGATCAAGCAAAACGGACCCTTCACAAAATGCTATCAAACAAATGTACATTTCACACATGATTCATTCAAAAAGCAAATCTGAAATCAAAATAATGCATAGCATATTTCTGTGTAAAAGCCCATAACTTTTGGGCCTTTTCTGAAGTTAAAGAAGGGAATCGTTTATCGGCCAACTTTGCGAAAAAAAAAGTCGGCACTTCCTGCCTGGCCCTGCAATGCTCGGGCAAGCAAAAAATCTTTAATGTAAAATGTAGCACTTTTTGTTGGTTTCTTTTAAAGAAATTAACAACTTAAAAAAGGTAGTTGTTTTGCTTTAATGGTTCTGCTTGTTTGTTTTATCATATGCAAATCAAAGTGGCTTGCTGTGATGTTGCTGTTATAGATTTCTCTGGAAGTGCAGAGTAAGGATTTTTCTCCCTGCTATGAACTTAAACATAAAGAAAATAATAATAATAGCAATTATCAGCAGAATGAACTTAGAACTGCAAACAGATAGCTAGGGTTTGAGAAAAAATGGGATTGCTTCTGGGTAGAGCGATGTTTTGACCTTATTTTGGCAGAAAATTATCTGTTTTTTTTTTTATTTCATTTATTTATTTTTTAATGCTTACAAGGATGGTGTTTTAGTTATATTCAGGAATTATTGTATTTTTGCGTCTTTTAATATTAGAAGTCTGGTATTGTTTGTTTTGCTATGTTTCCTTACCGTATTTTATCCTCAGAATTTATGGCGAATATGTCGGTGATTATTAATGATATTCATCCTATAAACCTGATGAAATGCAGCTCTAAAACTTTTGACTTTAATTAATTATTAAAAATCGTTTTTATATTTATGATGCTTTCATTTTGAAAAAAGCGATCTCTGTATCCGATATGAAAATCGAATTTTACTTACTTTTCAAGCTAATTACTCTTTATTAGGAGGCAAATAAATGAAAATTCGCGTTATTTTTTGCTCAGATCATTATTTTAAATTTTTTAAAGCAAAATTAACTGTTCTTTTATTAGTCTAAATGTTAATCGATCGCTCCATTTTAGTTTTGCATTAATTGTGGAAACAGACAATAATATGTTTACTATAGACCTTTGAAATGCAATTGTGAAGAAAATTCAACAAAAAAAAATATTTTATGTTCCGTTTTTATGCTTTTGATGTCACTTGAATGATCACTTTGAAAACTGCAATATCTTTGCATCCACTACAGGAATCGGACTTTTCGCATTTTTGATATTAAAAATGCTTTTTTAAGAGGAAAATAAATGAAATTAATTTTTATTTTTTATTAAATTAAATTTTTTTTTTTTTTTTTTTCAAAACTGTTTGGTTTTCACAAAATTATTTGATTTTTCACAAAATTATTTAGTTTTTCACAAAAAACGGACCCTGTGAAAAATCCTGGACAGACCCCTGGGAAGAGGTGGTAAGGAGCGAGGGAGTACATAGTTTTAAGAGGGCCATTGATCTTCATTGGGGTCTATAATTAGACTAGGACCAGCCCTGTTGGACCCAGAGCCTTTTGCTGGTCGTCGCTTTTGTATTTGTATTTGTACTCATCTGTTTAGTTTTTTTTTTTTTTTGAAGAAACAAGAAACAAAGATGGAGCGAGGAAACTATCGGTTGAATGGAAAAATAGACCATTCCGATTCTATATTCCATATAATTCCGATTCTGTACTTATCCTTGTAGTATTATCCACCGATTTTTGTCGTTATCATGTCATTAAGTTGAAAAGCACTTTTATACAAATTGAGCAAAATCAAAAACGAACGGAAAAACTCCTTACCTTTAGTCGAACACAGCCTCTTCGAGCTCCTCGAACCATTTTTTCTTTGGACTGAAAACAAAATACCAAACTGATTATTAGAATGGTGTCAGCAAGACAAAAAACAAGGTTGTTTTTGGCCTTCTAAAATAAAAAGTAATAAGGGCTACAGTATGGGACCCAAACTAAAGAAGGCTTAAGAATGCTTTCAATTTTTCACCCAGTTCAAAAAATAGCTAAAATTATTTTATTGAGCAAAGTTAGGCACATTTTTCAGAATGTCATAAATGTTTGTAAAATATTTCTTTTTCTTTTTTTCTGTGATCAATCTCAATAAAAACCCTTTTATAAGCTAAAAAAAACTGTCAGAGATCATTTGCATCAGCATATGATCTGCAAATGTTGTTTTTTATTATAAAAAGAATTTTATTCTAATCAATACAGCCAATTAATCTTATTTAATCTGAAATTAACTTTGACTTTTTAGCGCAAAATGCTTTATACCTATTGAACTCTTTAGAAAAAAAAATATTGTGAACTATGTGAACCGAAAGAGGATGCAAAAGATTGCTGCCCAAGGCAGCAAAACACTGATAGCATAGCAAAGGGCTTCAATAAAAGGTTAAAAAGAACTGCAAGTATTGTTTTTTTAAGAAGTACCAGCAATTGTTGAATCACAAACATGTAATAAAAAGAAAATACAAAAAAAAATATACAGTTAAAAATATTTTTTTTACATTTTTATAGATGGAAAAAAATTCGGGATTTCAGGCATTCTGTATTTTACGTTTCCAAAATTGAAGTCCCATACTATATGTATCAATTTCTTGATTTTTTGAATTATGCAAACTACTATACTCGATTAGTTATTTCAGCACTTAAATGGCCTACATCAAATTAAAAGAAAAAATAAGTCATTCTTTTAGTTTTATTAATAGCCAAAGACACTGGTAATGATTTCGAATTCAGTTCTTAAAGGTATTTTTCTCTTAGCCATTTTGACAAAATGGCCATTTAGAAGCAAGACACAGAATTTAATCTGGTATCTGGTTTAGTAATTCATTAATTGTCATCATTTGCTTAATATCGCCAAAATACTGCATGAAGGTGATCAAATGATGTAGTTTAAAATGCGACTCTGAAAAGAAAATAATTTAGTTAATCAAGTTAAACAAATCAGTGTGTTAAAACACTTAGCATCTGAAAACATTAATTTTTCCTTCAAGTTATCATTCAATTATTTTATTTTGTTTTTTAACTCCTCATAAGTATACTGTTGTAAAAGTACGATGAATACGATTTTAATTCAGCTTGGTTTGTTTTCTAATAAGCTGTTTGCATTTTTGCACAATTAATTTCAAGTAAAAAATAAAAACCAAGTCTAAAATGAAATGGAACATTTTTCGATTATTTCAATTCTTGTTAGATAATTCTCAATCAGTGTTTTTCCAAACAAAAATACATTTTAAAGGAATTAATTTATTAGAAAAAAAAATAAATATCATTTTTCTAGAATCTGAAAAATTCGTGCCATAGACATAAGACCTCCATAATTTTAAGTTACAGTTCATAAACCCCAGCATTTAACCTCAAGTGGGCGTGGTTTTGAGACGGGAGAAAACCGGAATGGAAATATTTTTAGCGACGATAACGCCTACTGCATTTATACATCTTTAAGAATGTCTGCATTTTTAACCATTTTATTGTTTTTTACATGGCAATAATACCAGAATCATCGATAATAATACTTCGTAAAAAACGAAACTGATCGCACTGGATGTCTTGGAAATTTATTATCAATAGTTTCATCACCAATTAACTTCCTACGTTAGCTCCTGATAAAAGATAATCTCAAGATGAATACACAATTTATGAGTTACTTTCACATGTTTTGAAACACTTTTAATGTCAATAAATAAAACAAAAGTGTCCTTTAAAAACACGGAAGTAATAAAATTTCGAAAACAAATCGATAAAATTCTACTTTATTTTTCAAGAACTGTGACATCAACTTTGGACAATATTTAAACACGGAAAATACTGAACACGAAAGCGTGAAACCTACTGTGTAATATGACAGTAATCCTGCGTTATCGTCCAAAACAAACCACCTATATTGCCAACCTTTCATGACATTTGTCCATTTACTTAATGGTCCTTCCATTATAGCCATCTCAAATCTAAATTTCGATTAATTTGATGCGCGACTAACTCGCAAAATCGTCAAAATTAAGGCTGACAAATTAATCTACATTTCGTAAACATTGATTCATTTCATTCGAATCACGGTATCAACTTTTTCCTCTCCCTCTCACGCAGCAGCACGAGATTTGTGTAATAAATGTTGCCATATTTGAAAACGAGGTTCCGTTATTATACATCATTTTAAAAAAGTGTTCAATCATGGTTCAGTACAATAATCTACAAACAACAGGAATATGATTGAACCACTCAACCATTTTTTATTTTAAATTTTTTAATGCTTAATTATTGTGACGTTCAGTCTCTTAAAAATAACAAGTACGATATCAATGTAAGAATTTGTTAATCGATCATTTTCATTTCTGCCGGAAGGATCGTAAACAAAAGTGATTATTGGAAGTTTTAAGTCTAAATAAAAGTAAATTACTTAAGCAAAAGCGATGGGAGATGAATAATTAACTCATTTTATGAAAGACTTTTTCTGTGGTCATCTTGTTTTGATGATGCGAATAGGAAAGCAAGAAATTTCGTTTTAATAATTTGTAAGTCTATTTGCTATTTCAGGTCTGGTGTAACTTTTTTATTTTTCCTTTACTAAAGTTTTAGTACAACACATTTTAAAGCTTCATGTTAGATAACGTACGGCACTGCGTCAAAAAAATAATATTACAGCAATTTTATTGAGAAATATAGCAATTATTTCAAATATATCGACATATATGTAAAATATTTTCTCTTCTCTGAATTATGCAATTAAGTACAAGTTTGGCCGTATTTCAGTTATCCATTTGTATATAAAGCTTATGGTAAGAGCTTCTTTTCTAGTAAAAAGAGTCCTTTCAAGGAAACTTGAGTTTAAGAACTGTTTTTCGATGAAAATGTATCATGCTGCTCCTTGGTGTTTTGTGAAATTTAAAATCCACACTAATTCTGAGTTGAGAGACCTTGATTTGAGAAATTTCGTATTATTTGGGCTTTCACTAAAGATTCGGCCATTAGCATTTAACTACTGTGGTCCAGTAGGCTATTATCCAGTCTGGCAACTTTTTAAACAAAAATTTCAATCTCAAAAACCTTTATAACTGAAAGCATAACAACATATTGTTACTAATCATGCTGATGATTAATGTTAACTCCCAATCAGTGATTAATAATTTGTTGATTGAATAGTCATAAATTGGAGTGAAACATAGTGAAGAACATGTGTTTCCAAGTTAATAGAGGTCCCGTTTCTTAACCTTTAAAAACCGGGTGGTACACATGCTGTACAACAAGTCTTTTTTCCTTTGAGGACGGGGTTGAAATCTTCGCTTCTACCCTTTAGAATGGGATTTTCCCAAGAGTTCATACTCCCTTACTGGGGGATTACGGCTTTGTGTTTCATTTGCGAAGTCATAAAACCTAAGTGCTTGCCGTTGCACCTTCCCGTTTTCAGAGGAAAAATGATCTACGGTTCAACACTTGTACCGCCTGTCTCGAAAGGAAAACTTCTATACCAATAATCCGGATCCAAAAGGTTAAGTGAAAAATGTTATCACACGTATCACAATTTGCTTCTGTATTATAAACATTTGCAAGGCTTCACTAGATAGCGTTTTATACAGGCTGCTTCATTTGATCAAAATCCTTGGGATAAAAACGGTGGTCCTTGTCCAGCGACATCTATCGAATTTTACGGTAACTGACATTTCTACAAATCAGATAATAAAAGACAAAATTAAAAGTTAATTTGCTGGCGACCATTTTACAATTTGGCATTCAATTCTATTTTAGTATATTTATAAACATCACTTTTTACAGCAGAAACAATATGCTAATAAATGAAAACAAACATTTGAGTGGTCCTTGTTCAGCGCTCTCTAACGGGCAAATCTTTACCATTGCTGCTTTGAGTAATGATACAGCCTGTATAAAACGCTATCCAGTGAAGCCTTGACGTTTGTATCTGAATATTCATATTTTAGCTGTAAAGAGTTTAGTTTTTTGTTAAAGTAATCAATTGTTGAACATATTTATTTTTATTATTATTATTATTATTTTCAACTTTTTGACATTATTGTAAGTAAAACATTAATGCACTTTAAAATCTATTTGAGGTCTATGATAGTCTGTTATTTGCTTAATCATAAATCAATCAAACAAAATATTATGCGTGTAACTCACTTTATCAGTGTTAAGGATAATAATTAAAATCTAGACTCCCTATATAAGTTTCTAAGAGTCAAAATGAACAACTTAGATGCCATTTTTAATGAATAAAATATGCAAATTAAAATATCTTCAAAAAATCTTTAAAGTCGCCAATTTATATGCTGTTTTCAGAATCAAAAAGTTGGTATATAAATTTTCTGGTTCAAATATACCATGTGACTTGTCTAATGCGAAATTTTTAGAGTCCAGTTTTGTGGTGAGCCGTGCAGTGAAGATACGTTAGCTGCAGGGTGGATACAAGGGAGGGGCTATGGGGCGATCGCCCCTCCCTTGCGGGGTTTTCCACCGGTAATTTTCCGATATTGAAGTTAAAAACATGTAATTTTGGATGAGTTCTAATGATTTTCGTGGGCTCTCCCCCAGAAATAATTCTTAATTGAAGTCTAAAAGCTTTCTGGTTTTTTTGCTTACCCGAAAACATAGTAAAAAGCAGTGGAGGGAAGTAGCTACGGTAGTCGGAAATAGTAGTAAGTTCGCTACAAGTAGCGAAACTACTGTAGTAGCTACATTTTTAAGTAGTTTGTAGTGTATAGCAGGGGTCTCCAACCTTTTTTACTCGGGGGCCAAATTGAAAATTTTTGGAAGCGAGGCGGGCCAAAAGTTCAAAAATAATTTAGTTCAGATGGTTTTTTTGTAACCTTACGGAAACTCGTAAAATTTAGAGAGCAGTTCAGAAAACTGAAATAAAAGTCATTTTTTCCCACAAAATGTATTTTGCTCTTCAAAAGGAGTTAAAAAAAAAAAAAAAAAAAGCCAAACGAGACTAAAAACTAAATCCTTAGAATGTACTATAATTTTATTAAATGAATTTTATGTATTAATGATGATGAGAAACTTAACAATAAATGAGGACAGAGCAAGTGCAACGCTTAGGACAATTTTTAATGAGAAGATTGCATTTGTTTGCATCTTAAAATTTCAGTCCATTTAGGGTCAAACTTTGTAGTTCCGATCATTAAAGCTGGTTTTAAATGTTCATTTGATAAAGAGGATCTGTACTTAGATTTAACATCTTCATTTTTGAAAATGTCTGCTCACACATGTAGGTAGACCCAAAAAGAGAAAACATAACTCGGGCGTGATTTTTTATGTTCTTTTTCCGGGAGAGAACTGTAAAATGAAAGTAGATTACTTTCATTTTGGCATTCCTAGAAAGCAATCTTGAGTGAGTCGTTGGTATTTAGTTCGATGACTTCAAGTTGGATTTCAGCAGGCACTTTGTCTATATCGCAGTTAAAAGGGTTTTGAAAAATCTGGATATCATCTGATGCACGGTCAAAGTCTTCAAAACGGCTCTTAAGTTCTTCTCGTAGGTTAGACATGATATCCAAAACGTATTCCTTGGGAAAGGAAGCAGTACTTAATGCACCTAAGTTTTTACACGTTTCAAAGTGATCAAAGTTCATCGATCCTAAATGCTTCTCGAAAAGCATGAGTTTTTGTCTGAAAGCTTTGACATGCCAGTATAAGTCACAAATTGAGGAGTTTTCCCCTTGCAGCTTTAAATTCAAAAAATTAATATGTGTGGTGAGATCAACAAGAAAAGCCAATTTCCAGACAAATACACCGTTTGCCCTGGGGACAGGAAATGCCCAATGCTAGGGGACTAACGGGAGAATGTGAAGCAGAGTAAAGAGATTTGTTCTCGGAAAGGGCAACAAAGAGAGATGGGTATTACCGTCGAAAGAAGTAAAAAAAAGCTTTGCATTAAAGTTTGAATAGATTTTTATTCATTATTTGACGTATTCACTATGAGATCGTTACTGTTCTGATTAATTTAACAAAGAAAAATATTTTTTTAAAGCATAGGGGGGGGGAGAATTAAAAAAAACAGATTTTCTCCGCGGGCCGGAAAGAATCTGCTCGCGGGCCGGGTCCGGCCCGCGGGCCGTAGATTGGAGACCCCTGGTGTAGAACACTACTTTATAAAAAAAGTAGAGTAGTGAGTAGCGCGATGCAAACAAATAGTAGTCTTATAGTGATTTTTGAAAACTACTTTTAAATTTGTAATTGGAAAAAAAAATTAAAAAATTTAAAAAAAAATTGAGAAAAAAAGAAATTCTTTCAAATCTGGTTTGATCGAATCTGATAGCTGCAAATCTTGCACGAAAGCACCAACAGACGCAATGGGAAATAAGAACTATAAAAATGTGAGCTGATCTTAGATACGTCATTGGTTTATTTGGCATCATTAGTTTTATATTCCGACAAATGATTTTCATAATTCTAAACATTCCCTGGTAAGTGAATATTAGAAATTTGAAGGTTCAATCTTTCAACTTTTGAATTCTATCTTGCGGCGAATATTTGTAAAATGTAGAAAAAATTCTTAAAATTAGAAATTAGAGCAAAAAAATAAAGTAGACAAATTCGTAGTAATATTCCGTGTCCAAATAAGTTAATTTATTAATCTAAACCACTTTTTGAATTTTTTCGGTCAATCCTCGATCGGTGTATGCTTTTTTTTAAATTTCTTTTTTAAAAAGTAGCAAAGTAGCGACAACATTTCAAAAGTAGTTTGTAGTCGCTACATTTTTAAAAAAGTAGTTGTAGTTGTAGTTAACTACATTTGTAACATAGTAGTTGTAGTTATAGTTTTCTACAAAAGAAATGTAGTTTTTCCAACCACTGGTAAAAAGTAAGTAATGAAAATCAATCGCACCTCCCTTGAAAAGTTTCTAGATCCGCCTTTGATTAGCTGTGGTTGCAAATCTGAAGCCAGCATTTAAAGTCCACCAAACTCCCCTCTTATATTTGATGCACTGTCATCCATGGCAGTCCTCTAAAATCCTGAAAATGCAAGTCTTGGCATAGGAGAACACCTTTTGGTATATCAAATTTTACAATTGTCATTAACACTCCTTCAGCAAAAAAAACTCTTGCTCCAGTAAAGCACTTCTCGAATAAAAGCATTCTCCACTCTGGCTAGAAAATACACACACATATATAATGTATTTTCGGGACGCGGGAGCGTCCCGCCCCGCCAAGAATACTAAATACAAGCCGCCAAGAAAAATGTAAAAGAGCGACTAAGGACTGTTTACGCGAGTAACCAAACCGGGGTTTTCACCCCTCTGTATCTCAGCCCCATAAAGACCCCTAGAGTTGATTTTTGGTATACTCAATCTCCAGCGGCCCCTGACGGCACATACTAAAGCAAAACATCCAGGACCCTCAGGGGGAGGGGTGATAAATATTAAAAAATCGCTATTTTTCGCACTTTTTAAAAATTGTTTGACAGGGGTCCAGACTAAACGGTAACTCGGATTGAGCTCTCATTTTGCACGAACATTTATTTTGTTCCAAAGCTCGGCATAAGGGTTTTTTCGACCCCCCCACCCCCTCCGTTTTTATTTTCCGTATCTTTTCTCCCCGAGGGTCTTTAGTGTTGATTTTTGGTATGAATATTCTCGATGAGACATTGAGGACGTTTTCCCAAAATTTACCCCCCCCGGGTCATCGCAGGCCGGAGTTATTAATGCTTAAAATTGGTCCGATTTCTATCTACTAGCTCTGTTCAACATCTGAGCATTAATGTTGTCATTGTTGGGCGACAAGGAAAGAAAACTCAATGATTTATAATTTCATCTGTTGCCAGTTTCTATTTGTTAACAAATAAAATATTTGTAATTGATTTTATTGCATAAGGCTTTTAAAAGGGACCTTCAATTTAGTTCATTTTAATATGAGATCGGAGGTAAGGGTTGAGTTTTTTTTTTTAACTATTAATTTAATCGTAGTATTGTTAGCAACTAGCTTTGTTTTGCGTCGGTTCGGGTGGTACATTGTGATTGATTTCAAATTTATCCTAGACTGAAGAAGATCCTTGAACTTTTGCACCAAATGCATGCCGCCAAGAAAACCACATATGTCGGACCGCCAAGAGAAATGTTGAAGGGAAAAAAACATGCAAAGTAAATTTTGAAGAGAAAAAAAAACAGGCAAAGAAATAATATTAATGCAAAAACATGTGATATCTCCCCAAAAACAACAGTGTTGTAAAAAAATCCCCCGCTAAGAAAACCTTAAATACTCAGCCTTAAAAAGTTATGATATCGAGTTTTCCCGCCAAGTTTGTGCCAAACTACAACTAACCTGTATGTATAGTTCTTTTAAATTGTTTTCAGTCCTGCCAGGCGGGAAGTTTTTACTCATTAAGCAACCACCTCACAAGACAAAGCTTCCCGCCTGGCAAAACTGAAAACAATTCAAAAGAACTATACATGCAGGTTAGTTGTAGTTTGGCACAAACTTGGCGGGAAAACTCGATATCATAACTTTTTAAGGCTGAGTATTTAAGGTTTTCTTGGCGGGGGATTTTTTTACAACACTTGTTTTTGGGGAGATAGATAGGCTACGGCTTATATGTGCTTAAAAGCTGAATTTTAACTCCTGTAGCTTATGCACCAGGTCTGCTTACACAATGTATAAGTTTTTTTTTTTTTTTTCCTTTTTAAAATGTTATGTTTATTTATTGCCTAAAATAAAGCAAATTAGAGTGCAACATCAAAAGTCACGACTACAACACTATTGTTCTATTTTGAAAAGTGTGGAGGCATTTCTGCTTATTCGGATGCTGTTTAATTTTCCTAGATCCCATAAGGAAAGGGAATAGCTTGTGTTTTTGTCATTTTTGAATTTTGTTGGGAGATTTTTTTTTTTTTTTTTTGAACTTTTCCCTCACAATCCTTTAATTTTGAAAAGCAATTTTGAATATTTAATTGCTCAGCTCTGTACTTTGAGCAACTATCTGCATAATTCTTGCTGATTCTAATGTAAAAATATCTCTTAAATTGGTCTATTGCAAAGTTAAATGCACTGATCACGTTTCAGTTGAATATCTTCCATTTTCTTACCCCCCCCCCTGTTTTTCCTATAAATGTCCTGGAAGAAACTGGTTTCTTCCATATGAAACCCATCCCTGTGTCAAAGCAAGCTGATGTAAAAAATGCTACATCAGCTTAAAATTACTTTCAAGAAACATTTCTTTTAAGTGCTATACTTTAATTATGCCGTTTTCTTTCAGTTAAGCTGCAATGGAGCGTGAAAAAAAGCAAATGAAAAGAGCTGCAAATAAAGTGAAGCCTTTGCATGTGTCTGATTTCATTGCTTTGGGGTCAAAATCCTCTCGTCCACAAAATGAATCAAATGAACAAAAAATAAAAACTAAATCATCTTTAATATCTGCTACTTCTGTGGAGCGAAAGACTGATTCTTCTGCACCAAGCTCTGCAATACCCCCCAAGAAGCCTAAAATAGCATCCTCTAGTTCGACTTCTAACGTTAAACGCATAGGTTCTATTGGTAAAAAAGATAGCGTGAAAAGTGATGAATGGGATAGTGTGGCAGTTGAGGTTGAGAATACAGATTTAGTAAGCAAAGTTTTAGAAGCAGAAGATTTAGGCGATGATGAAAAAGTTGAAGCATTACTTTGTGGTGCGGTGAAAAAATTGAAATCTTGTCGTTCAAAGTTTGATGCACTTTTGTATTTAAGTCTTCAGTATTTGGCAAAAACTAGACCATTTTTGTTTTGCTCCGAACTTATCGCAGAAGCATTTTGTAGTTTATTAAAACGTGACCTGAATGTTAATTTTAAGACAAAAGGAAACAATATGGTTTCAATTTTATCTGCTAATATTCTTATGGCAGCCTATAAAGAAGAAAGTAGTTGGCCTGAAGTGTTTGTAAAAGCTTACATAGAAGATTCACTTGGAGAACGAGTTTGGGTTGACCATGATTATTGCAAGGGCTTTGTTGAAAATATTTTAACTGCTTTTAGTACCAAAACTATTCCCAAAAACATGCTTATTCCTGAACGTTTATTTAAACCAGAAGCTTGTCCAAGTCCCCCTAACCTTGGAACAGATGATGACGAATCATGTTCTAGTATTAATATTGAAGTTCAGGAAAACATTGATTCTGTTGCAGTATTTTCTAGGTATGTTTACAGTGAAGAAAGCTTGACTCAACATGTCCTTGATGTTATTAGAGAGCAAATGACTAGACGTCAACCAACAGAAATATCACGCAACACTTTAAGGTTCCTTGCGTCTACTTGTGGCATAAGTGAAGTGAGATTAATAGTTTCACAAAAACTAGAAATGTGGTTGCAAAATCCAAAGCTCACCAAACCAGCCCAAGATCTTCTGTTAGCACTTTGTTTAAATTGTAATGTACACAACCAAAATGATGTTGAAGTTATTAGCCAGTTGGTAAAAATAAGAATTAAGGCAAAACCAATAATAAATCATTTTCTATCTTGCGTAAAAGAATTAATGAATCAGCATCATGAAAATCTAAGTACTCTATTAAAGCATGCCATTTATAATGAACTTTCAAATTCAAGAAATCCTAATAACATGCAGTTAATTTCAATCATTTTCCAACACTCTCCAGACAGAGCTGCTAATGTATTAGCAGAAGTATTTTTAGACCTTTTATGTAACAGAGAAGATTACCTCAGAGCATTACGTGCTCTTTTAAGGGAAATAGTTCGAACCATCAGACATGAGTTAAACTTTTCTGTCTTTTGCGTTGGACTTCTTCAGGAACGAAAAGATGCAGCCTTCTTAGAGTTAGAGATGCCACTAAAGGAGAGAATATTTTTGTCAATCACAGACTTGATAGTTTTGGCCATATTTTTGGGGGTCAGCCCTGTTGTTAAAGAACAATTTTCTGCCTGCTCTAGAGGTGAGAAAAAAGATTTTACTCAATTACGGCATTATCAGTTACAAGTATCTAACATCCAGCGAGATGCAGTTTGGTGGCTTAGGTCCCTAGTTCCAAAAATTTTTAAACCAGGAAGGAATGAATTTATTCATAGCATGCATAAGCTTTTGTTCATGGAACAAATAGAACATTACTACAATAAAGATAACTGGCCTACCGAAAGTGAGAGAATGGTTCTGCTTCGTTTGGCATCTGAAGTTCCTTTATTAGAGGAAACGCTAATGCATGTTTTGATTATTGGACATTCCCGTGATCATCCTCTGACAGCACCTGATGCTTTAGAGTTAGCCAATCAGCTAATAAAAAGAGCAGCTATGACTTATTCTGAAGGTTTTCCTGTGTTGGAATTTGAAAATACAGAGCTTTGTGATATTATTTTTAATTTATGTGCTTATCATCATCCTGAAAACATAACATTACCACAAGGGTATCATCCTCCTAAATTAGCAATATTTGAGCTGTATTGGAAAGCATGGACTATGTTAGTAATTATAATTTGTCACAATCCCAGCACATTTGGCGATATGGCTTGGAAAACTTACCCTACACTGAGAAATTTAATGGAAATGTGCATCACCAACCAGTTTGTGTTCCCACCCCCAACTTTAGCACTTGGTGAAAAAGCAGATGAAATTAGAAATCGAGAACTGCATTTGACTCAAATGGACATTGATCAGATATTGCTGTTTGAAAGCCACCTTGCTGCTGCATCTACTAAGGTAACTATCACAGAAGCTAATAGCCTGCTTCTTTCTAAGCTAATATCTATGGACCCACACGGTCCTGCTAGAAAACCACCAGCTGTTTTACTAGATCAACTTAAGTCAATGAACTTAAAACTGAAGTTAGGAGATTTATTGTGTCGAAGTCGCAATCCTGATTTTCTTTTAGATGTAATACAGAGGCAAGGTACTACACAGTCAATGTCATGGTTGAGTGAATTAGTTGAATCCAGTGCAAGTTCTTTTAATATGTTGCCTGTACAGTGCTTGTGTGAATTCCTGATTAGTGACTGCACAGCAGTGACCGACACGAACGATGAAGGTGAGAAAAGTTTTCTGAAAAGAAAACAAAAGCAAGAGCAACTTTTATTTCATTTACAGAAGTTATTACATGAACCAGATAGCGAGCCCCATGACACAATAGAAGTTATTAGCTACTTTATGAAAAGATTAAGCTCACAGCAGACAAGCTCTCGTTCTTTATCCTTAAAGGGATTAAATATGCTTTTATCTCGTCCGAACAGATCTCCTGCTTCAGATGATGAAGATATGTTACAAAAAAGTGAACCAAATGAATATAGCTGGCTTGTAAAATACATGCCTACACTGCCCCATTTTGAACTAATCAGATCACAGATCAGTTTGTTTTTGCGTCAAGCATGTCAAATAGAAAATGATCCATTAACAATAGCTTCTTATATTATGTTCTTGTCCATACACACACCTGATCATAGTCTACAAGAATTTGCTGATTTGGCTCTTGATATGGCTCAAATGATTGTGGAAAGGCCAACTATTATAAATACAATTTTGCCTTTTGAAAGTTCTTCGAGTGAATACAGTAATAATTTTCTATCATCAGTTTCTGAAATTTTTTATAAATATTTAAGTGCTGCTAAAATTCCTTCTAAAGAAGTGTATTCTTGGTCAGAATCACAAGATCAAATTTTAATTCAATGGGCATCTGGTGAATCTGCCACAATGCATATTTTAGTGGTTCATGCGATGATAATAGTTTTAACTTATGGTCCTCCTCCTTCTAATGGCAGATCTTATTTTGATGCTTTATTAGAAACATGGTTTCCGTCAAATGCAGAACAGCCAAAAGCGTTTCTTGTGGATACATCTGAAGAAGCTCTTCTTCTTCCTGATTGGCTAAAATTGCGCATGATTAGGTCGTCTGTCGGAGTATTAGTTGACGCAGCATTAAAGGATTTAGATCCTTCACAATTAGTACTATTTATTCAATCTTTTGGGATACCTGTCTCAAGCATGAGTAAGCTACTTAAAACATTAGATTTGGCTGTAGAATATGACAGTTTTTCTGTAGAACAAGCAGTTCTGGATAAGACTTACATGTCTCAACTTGTTGAAGTTCAACATAGGAGGGGAGCTTCTGGTGGTCAAAGTTTTGCAAAACTTTTGTTAGATCCTGACACTGTGGAAATGAATGTAGATTCTGATAACATTCCGAATCAGACACCAGTTATACAGCGTGCTCCACCTAAGCTTCCGACAGCAATAGGACTTCAATCGATATCAATATCTTTAGTTAATCTTCTAGGGTTTAATATTAGTTGCGGTGTTTTAAGTGCTAAACAAGAACAAGATCTTTTTAAAGGAATTCAAAAAGCACTATCTAAGGATATTTTAAATAAAACATCTGAAAATAATGCAGTAAGTATTTTTATTGGGACTTGTGAAAAGATTTTAAGAACAGATTCTAAAATGGCTTTCTTACAGGCTTTGCATAAAAAATCTTATTACTCTTCTGTTCTATTTAGACTTGCTACTGCATCTCAAGTTAATGCTGATATTAATAAAAGTGAGTTAGCTCAGAAACTTAAGTGGATTTGTCAACAAATTATATATGCTCTATCCACAACTAAATCTTCTCTGCTTACAGTTGCAACTCAGTTTTATAATAAGCACAAACCTCCTGAAACAAAAAAACCTGCACCTTGGAAACTTTTCATGCAGAAGTATAATTTAGAAACCTTTGACAGTGATACCATTGCAAAGATAGTTCAAATAACTGAAACGGATGACTCTTTACGTCTGGAAGAGGTAATGCAGTTCTTAGTAAAACATGCTATTACTAATATTGATACGAAATCTCTTATGAACGCCATGACTAGCATAACATTAAAACGCTTAACTGGAAACATCAATCCAGGCATAAAAGTCTTCAACCGTTCTAAATTTTGCTTTTTCGTCGATTGGCTTGAATGTTTAGAGCCAAAAATTATTAATTCATTTCCCCAATCTCAGTGTCACTTATTATTTTCACTGATTACGTTAGAACAAGAACCAATTACAGTGCCTTTTAGACCATATCTGCTTGCTTTATTAATTCATCAATCAAGCTGGAAAATTTTACATTATTACATTGAAACTGTATTAAATTCTGCAGTTAAAGACATTAAATTTGACCCAACATCTGTTCTTGATTTTTTGCATGCTTGTATTTATATACCAAAGATATGGCAAGGCCGCTACAGAAAAAAGAATAAAAGAGGCAATGAAGAGGATATTCTTGCCTTGACAGACAGTCAGATAAATTCAGTTGTAGATTATATTTTGGAGGAAGCATTTATGAATTTGGATAGTCAACATGATCTGACTAATTTGTCTGCCGGTTATATCATTATTGAACAAAGATTAAAACTGTTTATGAAATGTCTTGCACATCGCAGATCTTTAATTAATACATTTCTCCAACATTTGCTTGAAATCATTAAAAATGATAAACAGAAAGGCAGGTTAGCTCAAGAATTATTATTTCAAGCATATCACCAAATTCCATCTATTCTTACTTTTATTTCTGACTCAAATTTCTTATCAGACTGTTCATCTGTATTTAGGAGTGGGCATTGTAAATTAGATACCATTTCTCATACATTATTAATATCTCTTGCAAGGACAGAATCTACAAAAATGGCAAAAAAAGGCGTAGGGAAATTGACCCGACTTGAATTTGTCTGCAGGAAAATGGCAAGCACTCACCCTGTATTACTTTTGAGACAGTTGCCAATGATGACTACATTGTTAAGAGGAAGAGTTCATTTAGACTACCATCTGTTTAGACAGCAAAACCATATAGCTTTGTTTGGATGCTTCCTTAGCATTTTAGAACTTCTGCCTCCATATTTATTTAAAAATGAATATTGTGGTGATTTAAATAATATTTTGTCCCTGTATGTGGATGTCTTTCAAACTTATGGATCGCCAAAAGAAATTATGCACTTGTTGAATAGATTTTTTGCTTTTTTCTTACAATATCTTGCTGCAAAACCAAGTCAAGCGCGTCATTTCATTCATCAATATCTTGATGTTCTACAGGATCTGGCAGCTCAGCATCAAGATTTAATGAGCCTACGATCTATACTCACTGGCACATGCATGCACTCTTGGAATGTGTCCGATTCATCCAAGTCTGAAGATAAAGCTGAAGCATCGCTTCATGATGTTGTTGCAGGGTTACAGTTTCAGGCTCAGGCTGCGGCCCAGTCCCATATTCCTTCGGTTGCAAGCAGACTTTCTCAGGGAAGCCCTGAGGATATTTTAAGTGCCCTGCAAGAACTGGAAAGCATATCTTATAAAAAGCCCATAGTGTTAGAACATGTATTGGACCATTTGAAAGGCTTCATGCAAGACAGTAATCCTCAGTTTCGGTACAGTGCTTTCAATCTTGTCATGCATTATATCAAAAATTACCCTAACAAAGGTATTTTGTTTATATCTAGTTTTCTTCAATGCCTAGAAAGTGACCAAGTGGACATTGTTGAAAGCGCTGTGGGCCATCTTCCAGAATTCACTGTGCTGGTTCAGGAATATGCTACCGTTTTACTTCAAAAAGCATTTAGTGTTGGCATGATGAAAAATATCAATACAGTTGATAAAATTAAGGAAACTATTGCATATTTGACTGCTCAGAGTGGCTGTTAAAAGTACTTAAAGAATGTTCTATTCTGCTATGTCTGGTATAATCCTAAAAAATAAATTGGAAAATTTTGCTAATAATTTGTTACGATTTTACAGTTGTTAAAAATGTGTATTTAAGCTTGAAAGCTCTTTTATGTAAAATAAATATTGTAAAAAAAAAGTTGTTTGTTATATTCATTATACTTGACAGTTTTATCAATGAAAAGTATTATATAGTAAACTCTTGATTATCCGCGAGGGTCTCGGGGAAAGAAATAAACACAATTAACTGATTTTTTCGAAAAAGCCTTAAATTTTGTTCTTTTTTTTTTTATTACAGAAGAGTGCAGTGTACTTCATCCAACAAATTATTTTACTTAGGCGTTATTGTATGTACAACTTTATAGATTTTATACGCTTGAAAACCTCGAATACAAATATTTTTCTATGCTGTACCTATCGTCACTATTTGTACATACCACGTTTTAAGTGTAATGCAATTATTTTTAAACATAACACATTTTTTTATCTTTTTTACCCCTTATTTCAAACTTTCCCCGATTTTCGTTATCCATGATATTTGTGCCACACAAATCTGCGGCGGATAATCGGAAGTGCACTGTATGTAGCAAATTAAAATTAGTGCCACTGTGCACATTTTTATTAACAAATGTAAGTTGCTTTTGATGAACTTTTGAAAGCAAATGTCAAAGCCACATTAAGAGATAAAAAAAACTTCCCCAAAGCTGCACTCCAAAAGCATGTTGCTCAGAAATCATGTGACCACATGCGTAGTAAAATCAGATACTTTCCTGGTCGTTTCCCCTGTTGCAGAATTTTTTCAGCTTTCTGTGAAATTTTCTAGAACCAATTTCTTTCTGCAACACTAGAATATTCTTCAAAAATAAAAATATATGCTACCTTCTTACAGTAACACAAGGTGTTTATATTTATAAAAATGTTAACATTAATACTATAGATTCATAGGTTTTTTCTTAGCCTATTTTTTTCTTCCCAATCACAAAAATCTTTCTGCGCAGTCTCCCTGATTCTGCCACAATGTTGAGAGCTTTCTGCCACAGGGATCGTTTCTATTCCGGATCAGATTGCAGAGTTTTCCAGTGGCATTTTTAAAATCCCCTAGAATCTTCTTCAACCTGTGTTTAATTCTATACTATAACACGAGGAATGGTTGCCAAGTCGAAAATCGCCCCAGAATTAATAAACTCCGGTAAACTTGTGGGGTTTTTGGCCACGAGGAATTGATTAGTGCCGGTTTTGAAGCACTACGGTTGAGCAGTTCGGAGTTACAGATAGGATATTTTTCTTTGTCTATTGCCTAATAGGTTTCAAGTGGTAACTTGCTGCCATCTATAGGCTATAGCCAATATGGCGAGCTAATTCCAAATATTCGAATTTTCAAAAAAGTATTTAAGGAACTAATTTCGATTTCAAATCGCCGTCAACAAGAGTCCGACATTTCAACATTCATCAGATTTCAACAGTGGCGGCTCGTGACTCTCAAACTTGGGGGTGTTGCAATTTTTTTAATGTAACAAAAATGTATGCGTATGTCAACACGTTAAAAAAAATGTTTTTAACGCACCAATATTGAAATAATAATCATTAAACATATAATTTATATTTGCTCAAATCAAACAAATGAGAAAAAAATAAATAAACATTTTAAAATTATTTAAAAACAAAGCACATTTTCCTATCTTTTTTTTTTATTAACTTTTCCATTAAACTTTCTGATATTATTGATCAAACTTTTTCCTGCACTGAGCATAGCTAAGGCTGTTAACCTATCATCTGACATGCTTCAAGTGAATGTCTTTGTTAAATTTTCTCTGGTACGAGAACTTTCTACTCGTCGAAGCGTGAGCAATGTTAAAATTCGAAACAGGGCGACTTTTTTTTTTAATAGCATTTTTTTCGGACAAAGATAACAGTGAAAAAGAAATACCCGGCAAATGCTCAACACTCATCGTTTCATACACTACTAAAGTTGAAAAATATTTAGTTTGAAGCAGCAAATAATAAAGCAGCGTAAAAGGAAATATTCAGATTGCGTATGCGAGTAATTGGTTACTAAAGCATCTCAGGGAGCTGCACCGGTTGCAGCCCACAGCGCGGTTGAAAAATCCTACCCCCGATTGACCACACGTCACGCTGAGCATGCGTCGAAAGCTTTTCAGCGAGTTCAAAGGAGCAACTCCCTGTGCAGCGCCTTACGGAAAGTATGAGAATTTTTTCCCGCACTTGAATTGAGGCCATAAGATTGACTTCACTGATAATTTCATGGCGTTTGGGTGTGTGTAATGAAATCTCCTTTAATGACCAACTATGGATTTTGTAAAATTTATATTCACTCAGGATCAGAATAAAATAAAAATGTGAATGAAATAATAACTTAAAAGCATATTTTTTGGAAAAACTGCTGGAGGTGCTGCAGCGCCTATGGACGAGCCGCCGCTGCATTTCAAGCTACATTTTCAACATGCAGAACGCACCTCTACATGAAATTCTTCAAGGAGCTGGATCTGTTCACCAATGGTTTCCCAAATTTTCTTATGGCATGTATTGCTTTTAATAAAATCAAAATTAAAAATTTAAATCTTCAAGTACCTTTCACCCGCTGTTTGAGAAGAGAGAAAATTTATGGGTTTCAAATACTTCATTGAGGAAGATTATATAGTTTTAAAATAAAAATGAAGAAGTTAGCACCAAAATGTTGGAGTTTGTAGGGACCTTCAAAGAAATTTCCGAAATGAAAAGAGTATTGGAGGAGTTTTGAAGAAGCGTGAAAGCCCTAAGGATGTAAGTGATATATGTCCCTGTTCAGTTCCAGAGATATGCATTCATATATGATCAGACTCGTTTGAGGCTTATCTTTAAAACTACAAATTAAGGGTACAGGAAAATTTAAGCATAGAAAAGACCAAAGCTATCATAAGCAAGAACTACTATCTAAGAATAACAGGTTCTGATGTTCTTACAACTATTATGTTCACATCAATTTTTTATTAATTACATATTCTTTAAAACAAGTATTAACCCAATTTATATTTACATCTAGTTTTATTGTTCACTTCCTTATTTACGTCTGAAATGCCGAGATTTCAGACATCTTTAGATTTCAGGCGAGTGGATTGAGGTAAGTTGACTATTTAACTGAGGCTTCTTCTATTTGCTGTCTCTTATTCACCGCACAAGCATTAAGAACATTTCTTAAGCCTTAATTGTATCCATATAATTTATTTTTTTTAAAAATGAATTAAAATATTTCAAATCATTTTTTATCAATATTATAAAGCTATATTTTTGTTAATTACAAAGTAGTTTCAGTAGTACAAAAGTTGAAAATTAGAATTGAAATTCAGATAAAAGTCAGAAGAATCTCATTCCTGTATTAATGGTACTTATCCTTGAATAATATTTTTAACACACTAAAATAAGTAAACATCAGTAAGTTTTAAAGCAATTTTATTTGTTAGACATTTTAAATGATATAATGTACATGAATCTTGATCCCAAGCAAGATGAATTTCAAGATGATGTTGATAAAAATATTTGCCTAAAAAAATTTAAAAGAGATTAATTTCTGCATAGAACAATCACAAAAAGTAATGCATGTTACTGTGTAAGACCAAACCTAGAAAATGTTAACATTCACATAAAAGACATTGAAGAAAGACCAAATATATTGATGACTGTTCACATTTCTAAATTTGTCTTTCACAGTGACACATGTATATAAATTTATATCATGGGTGAACTGGTAAATTTTCTAGAACTGGAACAGAAATGACAAACAACCGACCCTAGTCTTGACCAATTTTATGTGAAAGGAGAATATTTCTGAAAAAAAGTGGAACCGGAACCGATTCACCAGATATAAATATATATATGTAAATAGGATAAATGTCTGGTAAGGATGACAGATAATGAAAAATTTCATACCATTTTAAAAATAAATCAGTTTTTTTGACTAAAGTATTGTCCGTAACTGGTTTAAAGATAAAAATTAAAAGAAAAACTGGTATGAGGCAAATATAAATATTAGTTTTGATAATAAACTATGTATCTGAAAAATAAAGAAACAAGTTGTAATAAGAAAAATTACCCCTTCAACTTCTTTTTGAGTACAGGGGTGCAAGTGGCCAAATGTGGTTTGGGAGCATATTCGGGAGCAGGGAAAATACCATTTGGGAGAGGCAGAATTGTGTTTAGGAGCAGGCTCGAATAAGATACTATGTGGCTGTGATAAACACATACATTTGTAGTAATTTAAATCTGTACCTTAATACAAGAACAACCAAAGTCAAAAATCTTATATTTTTAGTTTTTTATCGTAATGGGGACAGAAAGGTATCCTATGTCATATACATCAACAAGCAATGTTTTAAAACAAACCGACTTAGCAGTGGAGCGAAACTAAGACACCAAATCTAACACATTTCTATGGAGACTCAAATCTTTGAACCTGAATATCTCAATTCGACGAATTTTGACATTGGTTGTTCTTGCATTAAGGTACAGAAATATATTTGCATTTTAACTAAGCACTGATTATCTATTATTAAATTTTAGCTATAGTTTAAAAATACTAGATGTGGTTTCAATAGGTGAACAGCAAAATGTTCCACTGTACTTAAATTTCAGAGACAAGGACATAGAAATTGGAACATTCATTTAAAGTCAAATTGAAACGATAAACTCATCCACTTTTTTACAATTACATTTATACTACCAATCCTTTTTCGTTTTTTAGAAAAGAATCCTATCCATGAATAACCTAGGAGCGCATTCGTGGTGGTCAAATATGAAATGCGAACGTTTGGTTTAAAGCTTCCACGACAATATGAAAAATTTAGACATTTTTTGTTTTTTTAGTTGCATAATTATCAATAATATTTGGATTTTCTTTTGTTCGCGCTTTAACTTAAAATTGAGGAACTACCTTTGTGCTTGAAAAGTAAACTAAAGTTTTTTTATGTTTTATCGTGCAAAATTGGATTTTGTGGGCTAAAAATTGAAAAACCTTGATTTAAAAGTTTAACTTAGTTTCTTTTTGTTCTACT
Organism: Uloborus plumipes; assembly: GCA_038373865.1. Taxonomy (NCBI): domain Eukaryota; kingdom Metazoa; phylum Arthropoda; class Arachnida; order Araneae; family Uloboridae; genus Uloborus; species Uloborus plumipes. Next base: position 272,303 of record JAXGGA010000148.1, read on the forward strand.
GTTCTTTCTCTTTCTCATAACTTCTCTGCATCTTCTAACATCCATTTTACAACTCGATTTCAGACAAGACATTGTTCTTAACAGCTGACTTTAGTCGTTGGTTTGCTATATTTAATAAAGAATCTGATGACTCTTGATTGGATTAAGCTTCTTGTGTAACTATCGTATACTGCTTCACATTTAATTTGTTTGTCTCTCTGCTTTTAATGCCTTAAATCTCTGCTGGTTACAAAACTTAAAGACGTTAGAACTTCTAAACAGTAGAATGAGATAATTATGTGCTGCCATAAAGTATCTCTGAATTTTATACAACACATCAAAATTTTATCTTTTCTTTAATAACCTAATGGGAGCACTGCTGCTAGTAGCATGGAAAATTCTATCTTAAGCTTTTAAAATTATAATTTTACAAATTCAACTTTTCAAAATACTGCCTTTCAGTACAACGCCATAATTAAACATTATGTGCTTGATTGTTTCAATTGTTTTCCAAAAAATGAAGCAATGGATAACCTAATGCTTATTAAAATGAAGCTTGCAAGAATTAATAGGTATATAAATAGAAATGAATAAATTAATTGGTATCAAAATATAAGCTAAAATAAGCTAATTGAAGGTATCTATTGTCAAAATAACGGTTAATTGTCAAAAATATTAAAATGTTTACAAGATGCATTTGGATTGAAATCCTCAACATGGGAAGCTTTGTCCGCAACGTAAATGCTAGATCTTAACATGCTTCTAAAAATAAATTACTTTTTCTCAAAATAAAGCATAAAATAAGTTAAGCTGAGGTAGCATGTGTCAAAATAATTTTGGATTGTGAAAAATATCAAAATTTTTGCAAGATGCAGAAGGATTGAAGTTTCAGATAAGCAGAATATTTTTCGCGACGCACGTGTTCAGAATATCGCCATAGCAACCGTCATAACGTACGGTTAACAAAAGCAGAAGTTATGCCACTTTTTCGCGATATTCGCCAGAAAAGCGGCCGTTTTGGCGCAGTCAGGCGCAATTTCGATCAAAAAGTGCGTTTGGGAGCAGGATGGCGCAAGATTCTTTATTTGGTGCAGCACTTGCACCACTGTAAGTAACTAACATCAATAAATAAAATGTGGACGAGTAGTTTTTGATAATGTGTAACAACTTTCTGCATAACCTGTACCCTTTTTTCTTTAATGTTTAAGCTCTAAAATAGCAAAAGGTATCTTAACCACCAGCAAAGCAGCAATGAAAGATAACATCTAGAACTCAACAAAGTAAAATTCCAAGAAATGGCCACTACTTGCAGCATCCTTCATGATAGCATACTGCAAGTAGTGGTCAACTAAACAGGCTTCTTGCTACCACATGTTAAGTTATTGAGATTTTTAGTAGTGCAATCGGCATTGTACTAAAAATATATCTTGAGAAGTTTTTAAGCACAGTAGAGCCTCATTAAGTGATCCAAGATGCCCAAATCAATGAAAGTATTGATAAAGCAAAATAACATAAATTGAGTCAAAATGCATATACAATATTTTGTGCACAGTAAAAATTATTTGGAATTCAAGAGGAAAAAATATAAAACTACATAAAATAAATTACAAAAATACATCACTGCGCTACCTAGCTTTTTAGTTATACAGTACATACATTTAAATGGATGCTTGGATTAAGACAAGCCTGGTTAATACAGCCTGAATTATTGGGGATTTACTGCACATATATTTCAATTAAGCCAGAGCTAAATGTTTTGGAAATGTATGACTTCAGGATTCATTTTCAAAGCATCTTAGAAAATATCACCAAGATTTATTTTTACAAACAAAATGAGTTAGGAATATACAACAGAAAAACGCGGCCTATCCAAACTCCAAAGAACAGAATTCCTAATTATATCTGAAATAATTTTAAGAGAAAAAAAAATTTATTCCTCTCAACTTTTTCAAAGAGAATTAAATTTGAGACAAAAAAATGAAGATATAGCAAAAAAAAAACCATTCCTTTCAGTTCAGTGTTATTATTGCTGGGAGCACAGTAACAAGAGAAAAAAGCTGAACAAAAAGTGGTGAAATCAAAGTCAAGACAGCAGAAGTCCTGTCTCTTAAAAACCCTTTGCTCTACACTGGAGCTTTTTCATGCTCAAAAATTATATTTTAAAAAATAGAGGGAAAAGTAAAGAAAATTATAAATTAAGGTGGGGGAAGGGGAGGTGGCTGCACTTATACAATTATTAAACTGAAGAGTATTAACCCTCTCACTGCGCATCCCGCGATTTCCACGGGCAACGTAGAAGTAGCAAAATTTGCGCAACCCGCGATTATTGCGGGGATGTGTTTTTGCAGTCTATTTAAGTGTGCAATCCGCTCTTTCCCTGTTCACGGTTTCATTTCGGCTTTTCTGTAATATTTAATTGTTTATTTAGATGCCGACTAACATATGGCGTTAGTTGTCCACGTTTCTGCGAAATATATAATAATATTCAAAATTCTGGACAACTTTTTTCTGTTATCTAATTCTATATTGAAAAAAAAAACTCTTTTACAAAAAATTTTTGTACATTTTAAGTCTAAAATATATGTAGATTTGAAATATGTAATAAAAAAAATACGCAATTTTTGAACCTATTTTGATTTTTAAAATATGCAGCGAGAGGGTTAATAGCCACCACATCCCTGGATTAAGTAAAATAACTGTACACACAATTTAATATATTTTATAATACCTTTTATACACATTATTAAATTTGATTAAAAACATATACATCTGCTGTCCTTTTAAAACGAAGCTCCTTAATGAAAAATAAATATTTCCGGCATTTTGGTATGGTTAGAAACATCCCTAAAGATGCTTCTCTCTATTCATCCAAACTTATGCTTATTTGAACAAGACTCCTAAAAGGTTTGGATAACCTACTCTCTAATGTTTGAAATAAAATAAAATCATGAGCAGTCACTACTAAAACAAGACTAAACGAAAAATTACTAACCTTAGTTGGCTGTTTTCAATTCATTTTTTTCCAGATTTTTTTATTCCACTAACACCTAATGAGAATAAAAGAAAAAATATATTCATATCCAATTTTGTGAAACATTTTTCAAAATTAAGCTTTTAAATTAAAACATTCAAATAATGGTTCAATTTTATCATGACTTTTTACACTACAAATCACTCTTGAGGATGTTTGCATAGGTAATGCACAAGTCAGCCAAAAGCAGATTGCTTTCTTCATATGGAACCAAACTCCACTGAAATGTGCTTTTAACCCGTAAGTTTATAGTTATTACTAGACACAAACTCTTTTTACCACCACTCTTTCATACATAAGAGAAAATACAAGAGAATGAGTTCTGAATGACCTTATTTTTGGTTAGTGCAAATAGTCTCTCAAGAATTTCATTATCCAGAACAAATAATTTATCCCCTGTGTAAAATCTCATTTCACCGAATATAAATACAATAAAATATAATTCAACTACATTAATGTTCAGTTCTATTTTAATTATTATTACATTTGCATGTTTCTTCCTTGCCTTTGCTTAGGGGTGGTTACTTACTGCTTTATATCATTACATTGTTTGAATTCCATTACAACAAATTCTGCTACTATTTAAATAGTTATCAACTAGTTTATTTTTCGAAACCTTCATCAATGTAAGATAAACAATGGTAAAAATTAATGATAATTTTTAAGACTGGTATTAGCTTGAATTGGATAAAATTTTTCAAGAAGGTGTGACAAAATACCAAGTGTGCAAGTCGTCAATTAAAACTATAAAATACACAAGTAGGGTTTTAAATAAAGATAAGTACAAAATTAGTAATGTTCATGCAATAGAATCACACAGTATACAAAAACGAGTTTCATATAAGCACATGCAACTGAATTTTAAAATATGTAAAAAGCGAAACTAACGCGTAACAGTGTTAAAAGCACCTCAAATGCATAACTTTTAGATCTAATTAGAAAAACTTGGTACTTACGTAGTTCTAGAATTAAAATTTTCCTGACCAATTGTCAATTTCCATGACTTTTGAGTGCTTTCTGCTAAAAATTAAGACTTTCTATGGCAAATTTTGAGCATGGTCAAAATCAATGAATCTCTGATTATTCTGGGTGCATGGACACCCTGTAGTTATTAGCTACTCAATGCAACCCAAAACCTATAACATATTTCAAAGCAAATATTGAACCTGACATTCGCATTCAGCAGACAAAGGAAAGGACATTTGGGTATATCAAAGAAAAATTGCAATCTGATGCACTGCTAGAGGTTAGATTAAAATATACCCCCCCCCCCCCTTCTACTGAAAAAAATGGACAAACTAAAAAGAGCTGAACTGAAAATTTAAGCTTAAAAATAAGCAAAGCTCATCACCTAATGGACCTTTAGATGCTTTCTCTCTTGCTTCTTTTAAAGCTTTTTCTTCCTCTCTTTTCTTCTGTTTTAATGCTGCATCATCCTCCTGAAAAATTCCGATAATGATATAAATGCCTAAAATGTTACAACTGGAGGCAGGGGTATCAGTGGAACAAATATATTTGTAGTCATTTTTTTTTTCTTTTTTTGTACAAAACAAAATACTGTCAGCCCAGCTTAAACAAATACAATTGATTCCAAGAAATATTATTCAATAAAGAAGAAATTTTTCTTTACCTTTCTAAGTTGCAAACACATTATTTTTTGAAATAATCCACAATAGGGGATTGCTTGTTTAACGCCTTTTGAGAACACTATTCTAATTTGTTTTTTTATCCTCCTTGTCTGCCGTGTTTTACATTTATTCATCAATTTACTATCCTCTTCTATGTTTATACTGTCAGCACCGCTTAATCGGGTAACGGATAAAACAATACCCCGCTTATACGAATAAAATATCCTGGAACCGAATATTTCCCATGCCATAGACGCAACGTTTAAAATCCCCGCTCAAATACCCCGCTTAATTGAATAATATTTCTTGGAACCCACAGTATTCCTTTAAGCGGGGCCGATAGTATTTCTTTGTGTTATTTAATTACTCGAGTTATTCTGCAAAAACGCATGTTAAATAACACTTTGCGACGCTTGTACATCAAAACTGTTGATTATATGACATAAATTGTTGGAAATTTTCTCTAGTTTACTTTGTACATAAATGTTTTTATCGTAAAATAAGTCAAAAAACAGATTTTTTCAGAATACCTCTTTTAGATGCCATTTTCTCAATATGGCGGCGCGAGCGGCAAAAATACAAGGCACAAAATCTCCAAAGCCTTAAGACATCTAGAGATGATTTAAAAGTTAATATGTACGCTATGAAAACGTTTCAAGAGAAAAGGCCCAAGCCTTTTCCCCGACAAGTTCACCAAAGGTGGCCAAATTTGTATGAGCCATGCTATTTCTTCACCAAGCAATTTCTAAAAGATTTACGCCTTCAATTTTAAATTAAATTATTTTTAGCAGAGGTCCCCTTAAGTCACTGAAAAAAAACCCATAAAATAGTATTTCTTACATATTTGAGCTTTGGAAGTTTTTCAGTAGTTCATTACCCAAACACCTAACTTTACAAAAGATTGCAGCTTAAAATTAGGCTTTTAAATCATTATTTTGAAACACATTCAGGGGGAGAGTGCGTGAAATCTCCTACTATAGCTAAAGATGATCCAAATCAGCATTTTAAAGCCTCCAGTTCAGATATTTTTCTAAACAGACTCTCCTCTCTCCAAAATTTACATCACCAAACACAACTAAAAGCTTTAAACTTTCAATTTTGAAAAGTTTTTGGGTGAGAGCCTCAAAATTCCCTCTGCTTGAGCCACATAAAGGTAGATTAGAGTTCATAATAATTCAGCTTCAAAACATTTTTGAGAGAGAACCCCCTAAACCCTTTCTTAAATCCATCAGAAGGTGGTTTAAATTTGTGTTTTTAACGTTTCAGTTTCGGAACTTTTTCCTAGGAAAATCTCCCACCTCATCTTTATAGCTACAAAGACAACATTTAAATTTTTCGACTGCAACTTGAAAATAAATTCAGAAGGTATCAAATGAATACGGGTCATTCCGACGAAAATGGTACAAATCATGTCTGAAACTCTTTACGTAAGATTACCAATTTGAATAATTTCCGCCAACTAATCATATTTTTTTATTGAGTTTCCACTTATTTGTGTGTAATGAAGTGTAAATAACTAGTACATGACTCATTTATGAAAGGATTTCAAATATTTTGATCACTTTGGTTAACAGAGTGGAAATAACAGATTGGAGAAATAAGCCTTTAAAAATATCTGTATAATCACAAAGAAAAGTGAAAATCACAGAACAAGCATAAAGTGGAACAAACAGCCTAAAACTGTAAGTCTGTCAGCAACTTCAAGAAAAAATCTATTTTTTTCATCATGAAATCAGCTCTAACAGAGTGGACATCCAACAGTTCAAATTAACTATCATAAGAAAAGAATTAGGCTCACCCTGGTTGTTGACTACATAATTCAATGTAGAAAGCTAATCACGGCAGTTATACTACCTATATTTTCAAAAAAATATATCAGATTGAATGCAATTGTTTATTTTATTTCCAAAAGGCATATACTATAGCTGAAAACTGGGAAATTTGGTTAGTAGCCAGTGGCCAGTGGACTCAATTATATTAGTCTCCACTTTTTAAAGTTAGTCGCCACTTTTTAAAACTGCAACTAACGAAGCACTGTTAATACGTTTTACATTTTATATGTTTTTAAATGGGTTCCAGAAGCATTCAATACATATTGATGTAAACCAACAAGTTGTACTAGGTGACCCGTGCGGAATTCCGCAAAAAAAAAAAAAAAAAAAAAAACACATCTAAACTTAAAATTTATTACGAAAATTTTTATTGACTTCATTATCTGCCCGAAGTTGCAGCGCAGTGTCGAAATCTATAAAGAAAAGTCCATAGAGCGTAAGTTGGTGTAGTCCCTGCCAGAGGTTGCAAGTTCCCGATCATATGGTACACTTGACCATGTAGTTTAAAACAATATGGACCTCTGCCAGGAATGTTAACTGAGTCCACTTTGACTGAAGCGAAGGCCAAAGCATTGTTGAATTGTCTAATATTGTCTAGGTAGTAGACACCTTCCTGTTAGTCTGCCTGTTGGTACCCTGTTCCTTGGCATTGTAAAATCTTGTACGTTTGCACAACATCGCCATCAACTGCCGTCGTTCTGACAACTTTTCAAAGAGATCAAAGACACGTTCACTTTTACAACTACTACAAAAGTGATACCCTATATTAAAATCAAATACCCAAGGCTACTACTAAACTAAATACTAACGTTATCGCAAAACTACCACAGTATTTTGAAACAATAAAAGTTACAATTGAGGTTTACCGAACTAAGCCTTGGCTTGAAATGTCGCATTTAAAATTGATTTGAACAACAATGTTAACGATTTTAACAGTTGAGCAAAAAATTTAACTTTTTCAAACTTTAATCGCTTATAAGTCGCTTAAACGTGGATTTTCGAGATTCTCGTTACGCGGCGCTAGCAGAGAAACGTTCTAAAGAACGCATTTTTTTAAATCTTTCGAATGAAATCAAAATGGAGACGATACGACAATTATTTCGCTAGATAGAGTCAATTTTGTGCCCAAAAATTGAAGTTCGAATAAAAAACGAATCGACACTTTTTAGAGGGTGGGTCTAATTTTCGTCAATAGCCCGCGGGATAAGCTTCAAAATCATAAATTTTCATGCAATTCGATAAAGAAATGAGCGAGTTTCGACCGGGTATAGGATTTGGCTTAGAGAAATAATATATGGAGATATTTATTTGTATGTTTCCTTTATACAGTCCCTTTAAAATCGTATAAACAGTGCTTCACTTTATGTTTCAAATTTTTATGAATAACGAAAAAAAGTATCAGAATATCGCTCACGTAAGAAAGGTGATACAACTCAAAAGCACAAAATTTTACAGAAGAGACAGAAAAGAATTTAAACTTTAAGTACAGCCTAAAACAAGGAAAAGTTCAGTTTTAGAGCATTACTAACTGATTTTGCAAACCATAGGGACCCTTATGATTTTTTTTTTTTTTTTGTAAACAACATCTCAAACTGTTATATATTTCTACATGAACCGCAAAATTTACCCATTTGCTCAGTCATAAATAAGATCAAGTCAAAAGTAATTAACCAGTTTCATACTCTATTCATAATACTTAACTAACATTTTATATAAAACAAAAATGCATACCGTATATACTCGCGTATAAGTCGAAAAATTTAGTCCAAAAAATGAAGTTGAAAGTTAGGGGGTCAACTTATACGCGGGGCAGAATTTCCGAAAAATTTTCCCGAACAACTTTTGGAAAAAAAACACTCAAAAACGAGGAGATTTTTCAGATTCAGTCCAACTATTTTAAACAGACGTTAAAGAAGTAAATACTCATACATTCTACTGTATTTTTAAATGATTTGATTGTGAAATAAAGAATAAATATTTACAATAAACGACCGACGTCGTGAAAACTGCGGGAATTGCGAATTCGCAAATTTTCCGATTGATGGTGTTTATCCTTTTGAAACGGAATGTAATACGGCTGGAATGTAATACGGCTACATCGCAAAATTTATTGATAAAAATAATGCAAAATAAAAGCAACAAATAGCAAAAATCGTCGCTGCAAAATCGAACCCTTACAAAAACCGCGATCGTAAAATCGAACCCTTTACAAATATCGAGATCGCAAAAATGAACCCTTTTAGTGAAAAGGAATGACAATCGTGCTGTTTTTAACACAAGAATGTTCCAGTGCATTTCAATTTCCTTCTTTTCAAAACATTTATATTTAAAAATCGCGGCAAAAGGTTCCCGATCATTTCAGAAAGTGCGGTCTCGACTTATACGAGAGGTCGACCTATACGCGAGTATATACGGTAGTTATACGTATCTTCTCTATATATATTTGCTGATTTTCTGACTAAAAGAATGTAGTATTTTATAATGATGAGTTTTAGTTAACAACTGGAAACATTTAAAAATAGAGTAATAAATAATGCTAAAAACAAGAAACCAGAGTTAAATTGTTTATTTAAACACATCATGTACTTGATTAAAATAGTATGATAAGTTTCAATTATTTGTATATGCTCTGAAAAAGAAAAAGGTTTTTAAATTTGTAGTGAGATTTAATTGATCTTATTAAAACTGTTTAAAATATATAACATTTTAACGAAAAACGATGTTATTTTAAGTGACTCCTCTTCTTCAATTTTGCGCTTTCCCCACGTGATCGCTGAGCAGCCATTCCAAAGCAGGTGGCACGTGCAGGGTTCAAAGTTCAAAGTGCAAATGACGAATGGCGGTTCCTTGTGGCTCAATTTCTCCCTCTAGTGTTGGGAAGAAGAGGTGGGGAAAGAAATACATGGAAGTAGCGCGGAACAGGAGGGGGGAAATGTGGTTCGATTGGGAATGTTTAGAGTGACTGAGCAAGAGTGAAGACCAAGGGTGGCGATCGATGCCACATTTTTTAATCGCCACTTTTGCAACTTTAATCGCCACGTGGCGAGTGGCGACCGCTAATTTTCAGCTATAGCATATACCAGAGTGGACAATTCGAAACATAGAAAATCTAGGGACATGGACAAATAATAGTGTTTTTGGGGGAAATTTTTTTTTCATTTGCGCAATAATCTGCAGAAATGGTGTCAGAAGCATTTTTTGTGCAGTGCAGTGTCATTCGTTTTGTTGTTACATTTCAGTTTAATTTTAAATCACATTTAAAAGTCTAGAAATTTGAAGCTGGGACATGTCATTTTCTCCTACTTCTGACAAAGATAATTTTTTTTGTGTCATTTCTAAATGGATTATGCCTAATCAATTGATACTTGATGGCACAAAATTAAATGGAGAACCAATAAAAAATACACTTAATAGGTGGCAGTTATTAAAATTGATTTTAAAAAATTCTAAAGTCTCGGACATGATTTGTACAATTTTCGTCGGAATGACCCATACCCTCTCTTTTAAGTCACTGAAAGATAGCTCAATGGGAAGTTCGAGCAAATCCAGCTTTAAAAATTTCCAGTACAACCCCAGAACCTCCCCCCCCCCTCCAGGTTCATGAAAGATGGCCTATAATTGCCACTCTCACCTCATTTTTGGTTTCAAACATTTCTTGGCAGAAAGTCTCAGAATCCCCTCTTTTTAAGTTTTTCAAAAGTAGCCTAAAATTTAACGTTTAATACTTCAGAGAAAATTTTTTTTATTTGGATTACAATAGTTGAAACCCTTCTCCTAAGTTCACCAAAGATTGCTTAAATTTTGCATTTTTAAGACTAAGCTTCGTAATTTTCTCCAAAAAACCAACCCACACCCACACACACTAGTTTTACATCACTAAAAACAGCCTGATTTTTTCAGGCTTTAGCATTTTCGAAATATTCCAAGGAAGAAATCCCAAACCTCCCATCCCCTTTAACTCTCCATATTTAAAAAAAAAAACCTGCAATTACCCTTTTACGTCTTTGTTTACGAACAATTCACGACGGTTTTGGAAATTTTTCTAGTAAGTGTCTGAGATGTCTTTAGATTATCAAAGATGTAATCGTTTTTAATACTTTAGTGTTGAAAAATTACGGACTGAAGTTCTGATTTAATTTTCCCTGATTTGTTCCCAAATTCCCTGATTATTCCAGAATTTTCAAAATCCCTGATAATTCCAGGTTTTCCCTGTTTTGCAGGTCTGTGGCCACCCTGAATATAGACAAACATGCGAGCGACACTTGCACTAAAATTTCAAAGCTTGCAAACAAAAAATTTTTAAGACAAATTTCAGCATAATGAAATTCTTTTTTATCGAGTGAATATCGTTGGTTGCTAATTTTGGGGTGCCTCAATTAATTAGTGAAAAATTAATAACTACAAATGAAAACTTATGCTTGTCATTTATTACAGTGGTAATCTTCGCGTCATATACTATAGCAGAGGTCGAAATTAGTATTAGCCAGTTAGGTGCCAATGGCACCTCATATTTTTTTCTTAGTTGCCAAAATAATTCCCTTGGTTGGGATTCCCAAACTACTTCGATTAGGTGCATAAATATTGTTAAGATTTATACAAATTATGTAATAGGCATGAAAATTCGAATTAGCTTTTTAAAGATCTCAAATGCAAATGTTATGTGACAATCACTATAATGAAATTAAATAAAAAGAATATCTCTTTACTCTCTCCTCAAAAAAAGAGAATAATTATATTTATTGCAAAAAAATTTGGTTGTATTTTGCCTATTATCTGCAGTCTTCTCTTTTAATACCTATACTGGGTTAGGGCTTTATACATATGACTATGTTTTTTTTCCTTTGTTGTTTCTTTGATGTTTAATTATTTTTTGAGGATCAATTGTTATTTTTTTTACAAATATAATATACATGTTAACATATTTTTTCCCACGAAATAATCAGAATGTCAGTGTTAAAACAGATTTCTGATAAAATGATTTTTTTTTTCCTTTTTCATATTCTGATACAAATTTTCAAGTACTGTTGAACTAAAAATATGGAAATGTTAAATTAATGCTCAACATAAAAAAGATTAAAGAATATTATACATGACAGCAGGAGTTTTGGACTACAAGAATCAATTTTGATTCCAACATTTTTTACGGAGGGGGGTGGGGGAGGGTTTTAAAAGATAAAAATATCCTTGTATTTTAGTTGAATAGGCTTTGCACGATATGAAATTCAAGAAATTATAAGAAGAGGTACAAATGAGAAACAGATGACAAAAGATTGCTGCACAACTGCAATGTGCTAAGCCTTTTTTCCACTTGCATAGAAAATCGCACAAAAACGAATTAATCTACAGTGTTTTTCAAAGAATTGTTGCACTCAGACATTAAAAATAATAATAATAAAGAAAAAAAATGCTCAGAAACATCGTTTACGGCGATTTAATTAAAAATTGGGTAAGAAAGTCGGCTTGAGCGTTAAAAGTCAAACTGCAAAATTCCAGTGCAAAACACATCAAAGTCATTATAAGTATATCAATATTTGAGAGATAAGGCTTTTATTAAGCAGTATAAACTTCTAAAAAAGCTTAAACAGTTGGAGATTTTGTTTTTTATGTGTTTGCCAAACTTTTATCTCTCACCTGCCGCTCTGTGTTGACATGAAGTGATGAGTCAATCTCCATCAACCAGTGTAGATCAGCGATTTCCAGGAGAGGGATGGGAAGAAAGAATTAAGGGGAAACAGGTGCAATGGAACATAAGGTGTAATGGAACAAAAGCATGTGCTGGTGATGTCTTTGGGGAGAGGAAAGGGGAGATGCTGGTCATCCTCCATGGGTCATCCTGCCCATAGCCGATTCTGCCATAATAGCAGGAAGCTTTACTGCTATCGTCAGGTTGATTTTCTGAAAACTAACCTTCAGCTAATGGAAAAGGACTGGGAAGCAAAAGTTAGGCGTCAAAGTGACGACTAGTTTCAAAATCGCGGTCGCCAAAACGAAATTAAAAGTTGCAAAATACGACTAACGACCGCTAATTTCGAGCACTGTACTATAGTGGTACTCTTCTCGCTTTTAACTTCATGTTCCCTGTTGGTCGGATATAAGATTTGTAGAATTTTTTGGCAGAAAATGTTAAAGAAAATAATTCATTTTACAGACTGTTTTTAATTTTATCTAGGTCAGCAGCTCAACAGCAGTTTTTTTTTTGGCCATCTGCAATATATTAAAAAAAAGAAGTCTACAAGATAAACAATTAACCAAAAAATCAGCATTGGTACTGAGAAATGCATAAAAATAAAATGCCAATGCAAGTACATGCTATCTGGATTCATTTATTATATTTAAGATAATCTATTTGTAAATTTTTTTTCCTTCCTAAATTAATTAGTTCAAGTCTTTCATTGCGGCGTTAGCAGCAGTGTTGAGCTCTTTCTACTACAGGGTAGTAAGCAATCACTAAACCAATAGTATTAAAATAAAATCTGTGTATGTCAACCTGTTCAAACTCCTCTTAACTGCATGTCCTGGGTCGAGACAGGTACCATCGAAATGAAAATACCAACAGAAAGCCATTTTCCATGGTCTACTTGCCACATGCTAAATAGCTGCTAAAGCAAAGGTGAAACTCCTGGGCGCTTTAACCTTCTTAGCAAAAGGTGAGTGAGCAATGAAAGAACCTCCTAGACAATTAATAGATGCTGAAAGAAAATACAAACAAAAATTATGTAAACTCTTACATCATAATCTCCACCACCTTTTTTTGGAGCCTTCAAAGGTTTTTTCTTTCCACCTGAAACATCAAATAATAGAATTCACAATCTCAGTTTTTTTTTCCTTTCCAGATTATATTTAATAAACACACAATATAGATTATTAAAACAAATGATCAGGTGATTGGAGATGCTCTATATATTGGTCACGATTTCTCAAGTCCCAAATATATTTGTAAAGAATTAGAGTCAGCAACTCTGTCCATAGGCAACCCATACCGCTGCTTACGTAAAAAGTTAAAGAGTGACACATATTGCATAGTTAAAGATTAAAACAAATTCTTGAAAAGTTTTTTTTTCTTCCTATTTATTTTTTAATCCTACGACAGTAAAATAGAAACTATTATTAGAACAACTCTCCATATTGTTTAACAAATCCAGTTTTGATTCTTAATTGGGGATAAAATCAACGTTAAATTATATCTCCTGAAACTTGTAGTGTTGACTTAAACACAAAGGTGATGACCAGCAACAGGGCCTTCCGGCAAGCTCGACTTATCTTACAATTTGCAATGAAGAGCCCTCTTAAAATATTTCACTTTCACAACCCTGCAAGTACCTACCAGATTTTGTTGTTTGTTATAATTAACTTTATTTTACTTTTATTGTCTAACATGGTAAAAACATGGAGAAAATAGGTTTTTTCAAATGCGGTAAAAACCATGCTAACCTAGCATGGGGGGAAGGGGGTATGTCAAATTTGCTGAAATTTCGAAAACGGACGTAAATATTTCATGTTAGGTTTTTTATCGTTTGAAAGAGCTAAAGTGCGGAATACTTCTAAATAGATTTTAGCAAGATACTTCTATTTTTTACAAAAGTTTTTTGTTTTTTTACAACATGTTTTTGAATTTCACAAAAACAGACACCATGGGAAATCCTGCACAAACCCCTAACAACGTTGATGTTAAAATTATTCCTCCAACTGACTTACCTTGTCGACCAGACATAATTTAAAAGGGCTAAAATTTGAATACCACAGAAATAAACAGTAGAAAAACAGAGGACTTTCAAGACGAAAAAGTTAAAAAATATTTTAAAGAAATTAAATGTTCAGAATATGGAGCATGAACATGCAATGCAATGCAATCTAAAATTACTAATAAAAAATGAAAGCACGGAGTGTTGTTGCCGCTATACCGATTGAAATGATTTTAAAAAAAGGTTTCTCTCTTGGGAAAAATGTTCAAGCAATTTCTGCTTGTATTAAACTTATATACTTCTTAGAAAATGAAATTTTCTGAACATATCTTTAAAAAAACGAATATTTACGATTGGAAATATAAAGGAGGTACGTTACGAATCCAGGTCTCACTAAAAATATCTTAAACTTTTAGTGGCAACGGAAACTTTCCACTTGCAATTTTGATCATTGGCTCACAAAAGTACGTTTGGAAGATTTCTTTATTTCATTTAAGTAAGTTAGTTTAAATTTTTGTGTTTTTTAAAGTTATTTTGCTTTATTATAGCAGCAACTTTCGCACTTAATTGTTTTTGTTCTGCTCTGACGCCGCAAATAGCATTTTGTCATCATCAAAAGTTATGCGTGGATAATGTATTGTCATTGAAAGTATTTCTTGCCTAACTTACATATTCACTCGAATTCTGTTTTAGCCGAGACTTTGCTAATGCTCAATTTAAAATACATAGGCACAATTCAACATTTGTAATATTCGTGCAGCGGCATGATTTCGCTAGTCCTTTGAACTTATTTAAAAAGAAATTCGACTATATACATATCGCACCCAGGCAAGGCAACGAAAGTGACACAACTCAAAATTTTGAAAAAGCGTACTAGCTATTGATTTAAAATCTAAATTTTCTTTGTACAAAACTAGCACACAATTGGCTTAAACATGAGTGGTGCATGGTGGCATGAAAAGGATCAATCAATATAGTGTCTAGTGTCACATAAATTGTTGACGCATAAAGTTTTGGGTCACATCAAAACTTTTCTTTCCTAACTTATCTTAACAAAAATTAGTGATTGACTCAAAGAATAATTTTTTGCATTAATTTTAAAATGCAACCTATTTTGTTTTTATAAAATCATTTTCTTTTGTACATTTTACAAATCTTTTTAAATATGGTCTCAGCAGCGCATAGCTTTTCTATATAGTAAATACTTATGTATATTCGTAAGTATATATATATATATTTGATTCATTAAAAATGGCACCTAGGTTGCTCATTTTGACACCTAGAAAGCTAAACTAGGTGTCATCGTGTGATGCCTCGGGGTTTCCGCTAACGTCAGTTTTAGCAACATGCGAAAATACTACCTAAAACCTAAATTACAAAAACGAAACAAGGCATTTTCCATTTTTTGCTCCAATATAGTAACAATAAAAACATTGCATGAGCAGAGAGAGGAAACAAATATGGCGATATCTAAATCTTTCTATAAACCATAGCTATCATTTATAAGATGCTACTAAAGAACAATATTAATTATTTGAGGGTCATAAATTGTCTTGATGGCCCCTCAATAAATGCATTATTAGCTATTTTAAAACCTTGTGTTCTTTCAATGTGAATTACAATATAAATTTTCCTTTCAAATTAAATCAAAATATATTGTCTACTAAGAATTAATTTTTATTGAAGATATCATGGCTGAATTTTAAATTTAACTGTTAACAGGAGATGAAGCACAAGAATTAGTTAGAAATATTTAAATATATTTACTATTTTAAGAGAATATCTGCCTCCAGCTCGGTTACTTCATATTCCAGATTGATGAGTCCACAATAAGGGAGAAACTGCAGTCTCCGGATGTTATAACCAAGTTGACGGTGTATTGCGTACGTTGACTATTTATTACCCTCCGATATTTTAGTTTTTTACTAAAAAGTCTTTTCTTCAATTTTAGCTTTTTTGCCAAATAGTTTTTAAGCTCAGATTTGTTAAGCTGCATGTATTGGATCAGCTTACAAAGTCCAACCTGTAGTCTCGTCAGTGAACACAATAATCAAAGTAAAACTAATTGCTTTATTCATGATGAACTTATTTACAATGAATACCTTTCAGCACGAATTTCATTATGAAGGTACAATGCCGAAACTATCGGCGTAAAGATTGGTCGACTCAACCGAGTCGCCGATCAAATTGAAAAGCAAGTACGAGCCAAGCAAAGTGCCGGTAGCAAGCTTAAATGCTGCCGGCAATTTGCATATGCGTAACGTGATCTTGCTGCAAGAACGAAAAGCGAAGATCCAGAAAAAACTATATATGCAAATTATGCATTTTAGAAAATCAAATTAACTCGAATCGTAACAAGATTAAACCCTGTGATGCCTAAATTGAAATTCTTACTTCTAACACTGATCCTGATTATCCACAAAGTAGTGTGGCACAGTAAATTCAGATAAGCGAATATGGCTCATAATCTGCAAATATTAAAAAAATTATACTAATGTACAGTGTACACAATAGCTAAAAAAATCAATAATGCTGTCACATGCATTCATATATAGCTTAAAATGTTAACATTGAATATAAAAAAGAAATGTATAAGCTCAATAGTCACTAACTATGTATTTTTCCAATATAATTTATACCTAATCTTTTTTTTTTTTTTTTTAGGTGTTTAAAATGCTCAAGTCTTACACGAGTCGATCTAAAGGACTTGAGCAAAGTTCTTATCGAGATCAGCAATTTAAGGTAAACTGATGTATTTTTAACATTTTTATAATTTCTTGATCTGTTTTATTATTAACAGTTTTTGACTTCTTGTGGGAAAAAAATAATGCAGCATAGGACCCTAATTTTGAATCTGGAAAACTAGAAACTATTTTTCCTTTAAAAAAAATACTTTTTTGGTAAAGTTTGGTGGATTTTTTTTATTTTTAACAATTTGAATTTATTCATATTTGTTGCTAACTAAAAATTACATACTAATGGGATGTGGGGACATTTATCCGTTTTTCTGTTTTTCATTTTTTATCGCCTTAAAAAAGTAAATGAGTAGTTTGATTTTCTTCCATGAATTGCATTCAATATTTCTTATCTTCCCAGATGTTTCTGAAAATGTTCATTTCATTAACTTTAAGACTAAGTAACTTAACTAAAAAACAAAAAACTGTTTTTATACAAAAAAATGAGACTGTGGCTCTATTTTCATCACTCTCCGTTGTTTCGTCATAAGTTTTAAAATTAGGCGTAAATCATGGAATTTGATAAAGAAATAAGAACAATCTGGCGTTGTAACAGAAAACTAGATAGAGAAATAATATATGATTTTTTGCTATTTTTGAAGTTTACATTTCTAAAAAATTTTGATGGATGCTAATGAAATAAAAAATAACTAAGGCTTTCTATATCACAACACATTAGCTAGCGTTTGCTATCAACAAATTCTAAAAATGCTTTTAAAAAAGATTTGTTGCAATGTTTTCATTTTATGTTTTCATGCATAAGTACTAATTCCAGTGTTTTAAGATTGTGTTGTTAGTTTTCTATTTAATCCTAGCACTTTCTCTTTTCTTTCTTCAAATGTAATGTATTAATTATGTTTTACATAGGGTTCTCGTACAGAATTGGAAAGACTACTTCATAAGAGTACTACCCTGTACATTGGTAATCTCAGCTTTTATACAACAGACTTACAAATATATGAACTTTTCTCAAAATGTGGTGATGTCAAAAGAGTCATCGTTGGGCTGGACAGATTCAAGAAAACACCTTGTGGCTTTTGTTTTGTTGAGTATCCTTTGTAGAGTCTTAACATTTTTTTAAAAATAATTCTCCAAAGTTGAGAGAACTATATGCTTTTTACAGTTTTAAAATCTAAAACAAGGTATTTAAATTTTAAATATGAATTGTGAGAATTTTTTTTTAAATTATTGTTTCATCCTTATATGTTCGTCATAACTTACCACATTGCTTTAAAATTTCTATGATCCTAAATGCTTTGCAAAATCTGTCTCTTTGCAACCAAACAAAAAATAGTTATAGCAGCAGAAGCCTCATTTTAATAACATTCATTGCCACTGCTTTACTTTCTCTTGCCAGATTTAATTGGTGTTTTTTTAATCAACTTATTGTAATTCCTTTGATAAGTATTTCAAGTTCATTTGCTAGGTTAAATTTATTTACTAACACTGACAAAGTTATATCTTTAATTTTGAAAACCTATTAAACACTACACTTGAACAAACTCCGCACATAACAAAATAAAATGTTTCGAATACTAAGCAGAAATCATGGCAAGTGGGACTGATTGACTCATTGCAAAACATCAATCTTATGCAACCATCGCTATTGCTATACTTATATTTATTGATCTTTCAAAGCATCAGAGTTACAAATGGCATCCTGATACTTCAAAGTTCCCGACTGCATTGCTGTGTCTCCATTCTCTCATGCATTAGAGCATCCGATGACATCATTATGTCTCAAATATTTCCAAGACCCCTTAAATGATTGGCTAAATTATCATAACTTCAGACAATATCGCCATGTCTACTGCCTTTTCGTGAACGTGCATTCTGAAAAATTGTGGCAATGCTTCAATAACAATTCACTGAAGCTGATAGCATCATAAATTTCTCTTCTAGGGCATCTTGAGCGGGGTTAGTTGTGGCAGCCGTTGAGCATCGCTATTAAATTGGCTTCTTCGCAATGGCTTCTGGGGGAAAGATCAGCATTCTCTTTCGGCAAAGGGCCTATTTGTGAATGATGTTTACAAAAAATTGCATCAGCAATAAATGAACACACAAGCAATAATTTTAACTCATAAATGAATAGAGAAAATCAGCACAGAGTGATTTGGATAACAATAAGCCATTGATAACAGATCGCATTAAGCAAAGATTACTGTATTAACTAGTTGAACTCGAGGAGAAATTCTACTCTCTATTAAGGCTGCACTCTACTGTGTACTATTAAGGCTGGTGCTATAGTTCACAACTTCCATCTCACTGCTTTACCACCGCAGTTCTCAACAGCATTGTAAAGCCAAGCAGTTCTTGCAGGGGATAGGTATTAGTGTAGTGTACAAAACCTTCGAACTGTTTTTTTTTTTTTTTTTAAGTGGCTGAGTCATCTTGAAAGTTTTTTTTACCATTTTTTACACTGTTTTTTGACTTGTTTCGAGACTTATTTTGTCTAAGAGTTGTTAGTAAAAAGAAAATAATACATGGTTTCACCAAATGAATAGTTTTTATATCACTTTGACCAAACATGGGGACAATAAATTAAGTCAAAACATTAACCTAACTTAGAAATGTACCATGACGTCACTATTACTGAAAGTAACGAGATATAATTCTGTTGCGTATTATTTCGCTTTAAAAATAACTTAAAAATGCAATTGAAATGACAGCAGGCAGAAAAAAAATTATATTTTTTTTTCTTTGCACAGATGGTAGATTTTGTTACATTGCTTGGCAATCATTTGAGAAGAAATATTTCTAAGAAAAATATTGTGCTATCCATTCGGAAGCTTTTCGTACCAGGTACTGATGGCGCAACCAAGAAGGGAGAGCACAAGGTCCGTGCCCACCGAATCATACTTTCTTACTGTAGGGAAAAAAAGAACACATCTCAAAATGAAGTTATAATGTTGAAAAAATATCTTAATTTCTTCAAAATGAAAATCTCCAATTGTTTCAGATTATTGGTAAGCTAATTCAGCCCCCCCCCCCCCTCTTCTTACTTTTTTCTTTCATTACCCATTTTATCCCTCTTCTGGTCCATCTGAAAATAAGAATTTTCAAAATGCTACTGCCCTGCCCCTCATATGCAAAATCACTACCATGCATCTCCAATTTTGTTTCCAGGGCTTCAATGTTGCAAAACTTTCAGGAGGAGCGTCCCTGAACACTTCTCCCTCCAACAACGTCGAAGATAATCTAAAATTGTGTATTTGAAGCTTCAATTTTGAAGAATTTAAAGGGCTCCAGACACTGCAAAGTTCTACGAAGCGTTTTAAAGACTTCAATTTCAGAAAATTTCTGGAATGGGTCTTTGAAACCTCTCCCTCTTATATTACTAAAGAATGACAAAATTGGGTTTATAAGACTAAAAAAATTAAGTTTCAAAAAATTTTATGTGGAGAACTTCCGAATCTCTTGTCCTAACTTAATTGATGAATGTCTAAAAACTTAGTTTTTAGGACTTAAGTTTCGATAAATTTCTAGGGGAGCGTTCCAGAATCCCCTTCGATTTGGAACACCCCTGGCATTGACATTAGCCAAAAGAGGGTTTCCTTAACATTACCGAAATTAGCTAAAGGGTTTCGAAATATTGAGAGGGGGGGGGGGTTGTGTTTTGGTGTGTTTGCTAGAGTTATAAATCGACAAACTTTTCTGTACTGATCTTCGCTACTACTAAAACTTTGGGGGCGTCAGACTGATTGGGGTAGGAATCGTGGTGCAGACTGTGCTTTTGAACTTTTTAGGGGGAGTGTTTTTATAGGTATTTTTAAAATTATTTTTTATTTATTTTTGTTCTTTGGGGCTAGATTCTTGTTCTTGAGAGATTCTGAAGTAGTTAGGGCGGGGTGAACCATTACTTTTGAGGGAGATGGGTAACCCTGCCAATTTACATAGAAAAAATTTACTATTTATATAAAATAAGTACATAATCAGCCTATTAATAACATGTTTTCACTTTTTTACATTTTTCACTTTATTGAAAAAATTCATAGTGGCACGCAGAACTATTTTTCTTCAGAAAGTGGCTCGCTTCCCAAAAAGGTTGGCCACCCCTGCTTTAAATCAAGGAGGTTTTTTATCAGGTTAATTTTCAATTGAATACATTTTTTCATCTTTTTAAAATTTAATGTTTCATTTACATTTAGGCAATATTATTTTTGACACTGGTGCATAAGTGGATAAACGCTTTGTTTTTATTAGTTAAATATTTTTTATTAGTTAGGCAAAAAAATTTTAAATGTGCAAATTGCTAGGGGGTGGGGGTCTATCAGTTAAGAAAAAAATGTTATTTTATAAAAGAAGAAAACAATTAAATGTTTCAGCATTAATGATTTGTATTTTTTTAATTTTTCCCCTATGTCCTGAAATCTACCGTGTTCACAACAAGCCGCTTATGGGTTCTGTAGTGTCTGAATAAATGCAATGGCTCTACTGAGTTTTAAGATAGCATGAAATAGTATAGACTGTCTAAAAATTCGTGCATTCAGTTAAAACCTTTTCTTTTTGGTGTTATAACTGGATTCATAAGTTAACTACTCATAATTTTATAAACTAATTATTCTGCACTATTTGCTTCTTAAAATGGTGCTAACTTTGTCCTTTTGCTATTCTACTGCTTTAAAACTTGGTTTTAGTGGAAGGAAGAGTACTCTGATCTAGTAAAGTAGCACTGACCAATCATTGCATACTCAAATTAGAATGAAAAAAAAAAAACATTCTGAAACCTTACTTTCATCTTCTTTTCATGTTTTTTTTTCTTTTCAGTGGAAACCAAATAAATAAATTTGTGTAATAAATCTTAAACAAAATGCATGACAAAAATTCACAGAAATGGAAAGCAAAAAACTTGTAAACTACTCTTTTCCTAAAAATTTCAATTGCTAATTCAAAATATTCTCTTAGTTCTGTTTAGTTTAAATTTATCTTAGTACCTCTTTGATAAGTTGCATGATGTTCTTATTGAGCATATTGTTTCTCTTAATTTTGACATAGTACACTTAAG
Source organism: Uloborus plumipes (assembly GCA_038373865.1). Classification (NCBI taxonomy): domain Eukaryota; kingdom Metazoa; phylum Arthropoda; class Arachnida; order Araneae; family Uloboridae; genus Uloborus; species Uloborus plumipes. The sequence goes on from JAXGGA010000148.1 coordinate 294,195, forward strand.
GATATTAATTTTTCTTGTAAAGGTCTCTAATTTTTGTTTAAAAAAATGGGTGAGAGCTCTTATATATTTTGAAAAGAAAAAGATTCTTACTATTAAGTCAACAAGATTTTTTTTTTTTTTTTTTTTTTGTATCAAGCTATAACATAAGAATTATGCTCTATAAATGGCATTGAATAATTCTTCAAGATGATTCAATGAATATTTCTGCTTTTTGCACATTTTCTTCAATTTAATCAAGATAAGGATTGCAACTGCTGAGTTCAGTGGAGTTTTTTTCATCCCTCCCCCCAAGTGTTTGAAGATAGCCTGAGAGAGCGAACTTTTTTTGTGGGTGCACTCTAGGGTAACACATAAGAGCCATCAACAGCATTTATTTTGACAGCATTATTTCAGTGGAGCACAAAACTTTCCTGAACCATATGGTAGTAAAAAAGGCTATTAAGTATAACTGAAAGTTGTTGCTCAAGTTACTAACTGCGCTATTGCAATGATGGCTTCAGACTATACTATATTGGTGGTGGATACACCATGCACTACAGAGATGGCAAATTCATTGAACTCTGTACTCCTGATAGATGCACCAAAAGCTCTAGACTGCACCTGTGAGTGTGGAAAAACTCTTGCAAAGTCGTATTATAACAGGCATAAAAAAAAATGCAATGGTGTTGCACAAAATGCCCCAGAACGGAAGATCTGTTCCTATGTTTGTCAAGAGCCTGATTGCTCTTTTGAAATAATTTTTCATGCTCAGTTTTTAGCTCATTTGATGAACCATCATTCCATAGAACCTATCATAGAAGTCAAAAGATTTGAAAGCAATACAGGTAAGAATGTTAAATTTCATGTGGTTAAAAAAAAAATTAATGTAGTCTTGTCTTCTGAAACAGGGAGAAATCACATAAGTATTTTTATCTGTTGACTTGATCTCTTAGAGAAGGTGGAGTAATTAGAGAAACACGTAAAGTCTAGTTTTGAAGAGATGGCACTTGTCTCCTCCTTTTTTCAGAATTGCCTATTTTCATAAAGGGGTGCTACGCAGATGAAAATTGCCGAATGGGATTTGCAATTCGTATTGGTTCTAGAGCTTGAAGATGTCACCTTGCTCATCTTCAATACATCATCCAATTTAAGAAATTAGCCAGAGATCTAACATTTCAATTTTGCACAGTCAAAGCAGATGTCTCATTGGACAGCCCGTAGTCTACGTAAGTGGGTGGGTCTTTGTTTCACCTCTCCCTGTACCATTGGTCAAGGACTGCAACAAATCTGATAATCAATTTGAATTGAAAATTTGCGAAATTAAGGTTGCACTAAAGAATATACTGCTTGTCATTTTTACTTTTTCGCCAACCAAATTATTGTAATTCATCAAATAGAAAATGTGTCATTCCAAAAATATTGTATTTTTCACTTTGCCCATGATTTTTTGAGGTGAAAAATTTCCAACTTTTTTTTTTTTTTTTTTTGGAGGTGCAAAATAACTACCAAAAATGAAAAATAACATTTCAGCGATAGTTGTATTACAAAATACATTATTCTTTCCTTATGTACACTGATTTTACTGTAATATGTTTTCAAAAGAGAAGAAAACTCTGTTGCTTTTAAAATCAACCAGGCTTTTTTTTTTTTTTTTTTGAGTGTGTGTGTGTCAAAGAATAACGTAAGAGCATCATTTTCTAAAAAAAATTTTAAATAATCATTTTCTCATTTGAATTATTTTCTTTAATTATTTTACATGCTCTGCCATTGGCATTGAATAATTCATCAAAATGATTCAATGTGAATATTTTTGCTCTTTGCACATTTTCTTCAATTTCGTCAAGATAAGGATGGCAACTGGCAAGTAGAGTGGAACTCTTGTCATCCCTCCCCATGTGTCCGAAGATAGTGTGCGAAATCAAACTTTTCTGTATGTGTACTCAAGGGCTTGTCTTTTGAGCAGCCAATGCGATTTATTTTCGCATTATTATTTCATTCGAGATATTTTGGCACAATCTTTTCGTTAACCGCGTAATAGTAAAAGGCAGCAATTTAGTGAAGCAATCAAGTCTTGTTGCTCAAATTACTAACTGCACTGTAGCAATAATGGATTCACAGTGCAGTACAGAGATGGTGGATTCGCCTGAAGTTCAAAAGTCTTTCAACTGTCATTGTGGAAGAACATTTTCACGATCATATTATTACAAGCATATAAAAATTTGCCCAAAATATACCAAAAGTCCAAAGAAATTGGAAAGCAAGGACGGTTCTTTTAAGTGCCTAGAGGTTGACTGCTCTTTCAAAACAAATTACCATGCTGATTTTTTGACTCATTTGAAGATCTTGCATTCCAAAGAGTGTAACATAGAAGTTAAAACCTTTGAAAGCTATACAGGTAAGGCTGTTATATTTCATACATTCAAAAATATGTTATTAATGGCATTCTTGTTTTCTAAAACAAGAAGAAAAAACATTCTTTTTATTGTCTGAATAACCCAAATTAACATTCCTTTATCATTAAAAGAAGACAAATAGACGTAAGGTGTAGTAACGGGTCGATCTAGACCCAAATTAGGTCCGTTTATGGACCTTTCACAAAATTAAGACCTCTTAAAACGGGCCCTTCACAAAATTCGGTCCTCTGAAAACGGACCCTTCACAAAATTCGGTGCTCTGAAAACGGATCTTTCACAAAAATCCGAAACTAAAAAACGGACCTTTCACAGAAACATTTGCAAAGCAGTCACTGAAAGTTGTTTTTTCCTCTCATCACGTAGCGAAGGAGTAGCGCGCATGACGGAGGGAGAGTGATAGGGAGACGCTTGTATCGGGGAGAGAATGACGTAGGACTTGCGCCTCTCGTGATTGAAGGGATTTTGAATAAGTAGTTTGCCTATTGGTGGAATTCGTTTTCTACCGTAGGCAGCTTGCTTACTGACGGATGTCTTGTTGCTTGGCTTGTAGCTTTTTTTTTTTTTTTTGCCATATTACAACATTAGTGATCGCAATTTTTATTAGTTTAAAGCTTTTATTTTTACTCTGAAAATTTTTCTCTGAATAGTTCTCAAAGCTTTTAGAGCTTTTTAACTTAACCATTTTTGTTTTTCCCTGTACTTCTCGGAATGGTTATGTTTCTAGACAGTTATACAACACATTTTTTTTTTTGTTTCACAAAATTCCAAAAACAGGGTCCTGACAAAATATTTCTGGATTGACCCCTGAGTAAACAAAAAAACTCATTTGTTCAAAATTTCTGTATTAAAAAAGTTGAAGGAAAAATTCACAATACTTCATAACTTAAAAAGAATATGATTTTTTTGCTAAAATTATCAATTACAGAAAAGTTGATGTTGAACAAGACAAATCGCTAATACATTTTCATATTGTAAGTTTGGATGTAGTATGAAATGTAATGGACCAATTTTTGAAGACAGTGTTGTGTAAATGTGTTTGGTAGAACTTGTTAGTGGAAAAATTGCTATTTAAGGCAGATATTGATTTGGGTATTGAAAATAACTCACTCTTTTATTATTTAGTGGAAGAAAGACATTTTATTTAGGCTTCTGAGAATTTTATATTTTTTACATTAAGCTTGTAGTAAAAAGATAACCAATACAAATTAGGTTTTTGGGAATTTAAATTTCCTTATCCCCCCCCCCCCACCCCCAACTGAAAACGATGTACCTCCTGACCAATTTTGTTAGAAAACTATCTATTCAGAAAACAAAGATAGTAAGTTTAAGTTTGAAAATGTTTCCAGCCTTTTTAAAGCATTACTAACTCTTTCACACAGAAATGTTGATTATAAAAGAGTCTTTAGTACAAGCAAAAATTGTGTAATTTTCAAGGTTTGGGGGAAAATTGTTGCTTTGGTGACAAGAGTCTCCTCCCCCTTTGACAGTAACTAAAACCGATTTTTTTTTTTTTTTTTTTTTTTTTTTTTTTTGAGATGATCTGGTGTAATAGTCACATCTGTGGATGTAGTCATGTTTAACCCAACCCTTTCACTACTTTTTTTTTTTTTTTTTTTTGAGAAAAAAATAAGTACTTACATACATCGGTTTCAATGCAAATATCGACAAAATGCTGAAAAGGGAAGAAAATTACACTGAATTGTCAGTGATATCAAGGAATACCTGCGAGACATGCATCCATAATAATACAAAGCATATTTAGCCAATAGGGTCATTTGCGGGACATATATATCCCGGTGGTAACGAAAGGATTAAAATTACTTTTGCTTTACAACCCGCTAATTGTAACACTTCAAATATTTTCGGCCAATTGATTCTCAAAGGGGTCTCTGGTAAACCCTGTTATTTTTACAAATTTTATTAAAATTTATTAAGTCATTCCTTATTTTGTCGTTTCAGACTTTGAAGAATGGAAGGAGGAAGTAGAAAGGGAAACGAAAGCAAACTATTGTTTAAGCTCTGTAAAAAAGACTAAATGTGGGCCAAGACTAAAATATTTTGAATGCAATCGATCAGGACGTCATAGATCCAAATCTACTGGGAAACGTGGCCCAAAATCTATAGGATCATGTAAAATCGGAATGAAATGCCCTGCTATGATGAAGGCTAAGTTTGATGAACATTGCAAAGATATACATGTCACCTTTTATAGCATGCATTACGGACATGATAATCAACTTGCCTATTTAAGACTTTCTAAAAGTGACAGACATCTCTTAGCTGGCCAACTTTCCTTGGGCATGAATAAGGCTCGCGTTTTGGACAATGTTTTCCCCCGGGACCCTAACGAACTTAAAAGACAGCATTTAACTACAAGACAAGATTTGAAGAATATTGCAAGAGCATTTGGAGTTTCCAAAGTGGAAAAACAACCTAAAGGTTATATAAATGTACACTCATATTTTGAGCAAGATCTTGAAAATGAAAAAAATATTTTTCTATATAAAAGGCAAGGGGAACAGGAGTTGTACTACCCAAAAGATGAAGAAACTGCATTTGAAAATGAAGACTTTGCTATTGGTATAATGACTGAATTTCAGTGTAGCATGTTGAAAGAATTTGGTTCAGGCACAGTGTGTTTAGATGCCACACAAGGCACCACAGCATGTGATTATAATCTTGTAACTGTTTTAGTTGTTGATGAGTTCAGGGAAGGTATCCCAGTCGCATGGTTAGTATGCAACAGAGAGACGAGTCATGTGTTAAAACTTTTTTTTTCGCTGCTTAAAAGAAAAGTTGGTTCAATAAAACCTAGCATTATTATGTCTGTTAAAGCTCCTCAATATTATGAAGCTTGGACGCATGTCTTTCAAAGTAAACCCAAAAAGCTTTTGTGTCTGTGGCATGTGCATTACGAATGGAATAGGAATTTAAATGAAATGTGTGATGAAGAAACTGCTGCTATCATATATAAAGGGCTGTGTGTATTACTAGAAGAACCGGACAAAGAACAATTTGAAGAGCTTTTAGAAACTGCACTAATTGAACTGCAAGAAGATGAAAGGACTTTAGAATTCTCTGTCTACTTTGAATCGGAATGGATAAATATGAAGGAACAATGGGCAAAATGCTACAGAACTGTGGCTGAAGTAGATACTAATGTGTATGTAGAGTCATTTTATAAAAGTCTCAAGTTTGGAGAAAATTGTACAAAAGGTAAGCAGGGGAAAAGGATTGATAAGTGCTTTACATTTTTACTTCAATACTCAAAAAACCTTGCTATTAGTCGACTGACAAAGCTAGAAAAAAGCAAAAACACATGGAAAACAACTGCTATCAATAATCGTCATACAGCTTCCTTAGAACTCCCACTGACATTAGTTAAAAGTATTTCTGATACATCCTGGGAAGTTACTTGTGAGACATCCCTGCAGGACACCCTCACTTACCTGGTCACCGAAACTGGCCTAGAAAAAAATATTGCTGCTATAGCCTGGGAAGTCATGCCTGAAACACCTCTGCATGGAGCAGCCACATTAACTGACAACATTACTTATTTGGTCACTAAAGAACCTGATTGCACATTGAACTGTCTGATAAAATGTGCACATTGCAACATTTGTGTCCACTCCTTTACGTGTAATTGTCCGGATGCAGTTTCGAAGGGTAACACCTGCAAGCACATTCATTTGGTTGTGCGTTTTGTGTCCAAAAATAATGCAGCTGCAGCTGCAGAAAGTCTGCCAAGCGCTCCTGCAGCAAGTGTCCCTGAAAGTATCATAGAAGAGGATTGCAGTCCTGAAAACATTGAAAATGATTATATTTCTGAAAATAACATTGAAACTGACTGCACTCCTGAAAATGATGGCGCTGCCTCTAATTTGAATACAAGTTGCTCACGTAAAGATGAAATGAAGAAGGACAGCTCAGATGTGACCGAACTAAAAAGGAATTTACTTTCGAAAGCTATGGCTTTGTGTGGCTATTTGAAAAAATGTGACAATAAGGAGTCATTGTTAATTGCTAAAGAGTATATTAACAGTGCTGTTTCTGTGTTGAAAATCAAAAATGTACATAAGAGGAGAGAGTAAGTATGAGACTTGAAATGCTGAATAATTAGAAATTCAAATTTTATCCTTCAATTTGATACTTAAAACAGTTGTTTTAGTTGCATGCACAATGACTTGGTCATTGATATTTAGCTTGCTTTTTCCAAATGCGTATATTTTTCAATTCTTGCTGGTTCAGTGATTTAAATGTATAAGAAAACTTCAAAAGCCTATGTCAATCATATTTTTTATTCTTTTCCCCTTTATTTCAATACTCTAAATGTAATTGTAAATTCCTTAGCAAGTTCTTTTCGAATTTGTCACTATGATGAATCCCCTTTTTTATTGGTTAACACTTGCTAATTCTGTTAGATAAATGCTAAATGCATTTACTCAGAATGCCAAATTGAAAGGAAAATTTTTTAGAAAACATATTCATCAACATATGATTTTATTAAATCCTCCATTTACTTTTTCTTGCACCTTGACCATATGACCCCAAATATTTTACCACAACCAGTTTGATTGCCTCTAAGAACTTAAAAGTGATTTTTTTATAAAGCGTTAAGTAGCTTTAGAAGTATCAGACATGACTAATGTAAAACATATTTTTGAAAACTTTATATCATTTTTTTCTGGCACAGCGCTCATGCCAAATCAAGATATTTGCTACTTTTTATTTTATATATATATAAATTCCTACCTGAACATCTGCTAATTTTCAAAGTTTTTTTTTTTTTTTCTATTTTTATTTTTTACTTTATTTTGTGTATGAAAGTAATATACAACAGGAGAAAATGTTTGTCCTGGAAGCATTTCATATTCTATTTCAAACTGAATGTTTTTATTTACTAAATTATTTAGATTAGTTTTGTTTATTGAATATTTTGACTGAATTGTATTCAAAACTTAAAGTGCATGGAATGACGTCACACGCATTTTGCTAGTTTTGAGTACTTTATCTGTGTATTGACTTAAAATTACACATAAAAAAATAATGGTGAAAGATCTTAAATTTTGTTTTTGAAACTTTAATCACGAAGAATTGCTTGTGCAAAGTCCATGAACCCTTTCGCTTCCCCTAATGTTACCAATTAATGGCCTATAACCACATTTTCAAGACTTCAATTTCGAAAACTTTCCTGGGAAAGGCCTCCGAACTCTTTACATCGCCAACAATGAAACTGCATTTCTCCAAGTTTAGTTTTGAAGAAAATATCGTGGGAAGAGTTCCACATTTCTACCATTCCCATAACATCATCAAAGATGGCCCACAATAACGTTCTTAAAACTTCAAATTTCAAAAAATACTCAAGGAAAGACCTTTGAACTGCCTTTCACTTGAACATTCAGAAAATCATTTGAAATTGAGTTTTGGGATCTTCAATTTCAGTAAATAGCATCCAGGGGGAAAATCTGAGCCCCATCCCTTTCTCTAACATCATCAAAATCGCAATTGCGTTTTTAAGATGTCAATTTTTAAAAATTTCCAGATGAGAACGGTCGCACCGCATTCTTCCTAAAATTATCGGAGGTATAAATTTCGTTTTTTGGAACTTCAATATCTAAAAATTTCTTGTGAAAAATTCCAAAACCCCCTTTCCTTCCCCTAACATCTTCAAAGAGGACCTACTATGATGTTTTTCAGGCATCAATTTCGAAAAAATTTCATTTAGAGAGCTCCGGACTCGCACTCTTCCTAAGATTAATTAAGATTGTCTTAAACTGCATTTTTTAAAGTTTATAACATTCCATAACCTAACTATTTTAAAACTGGCCTGCAATAACGTTTTAATGGCTTCTAATTTAAAAAAAGATTGGTTAGAAGAGCATCACGGATAACCATTTTTTTCTTACATAATTACAACTTGATTAATAAGTAAAAAATGCACATAAATTTGAAAAAAGTAAGACAGCTCCCAATCAAAAAAGCACTCCGTGTTTCAAATAGGCATCTTCAACAGTTATTTTCAATAAAATTTCAAGGTTATTTATCTTCAGAGATTTTTACCCATATTTTTTTTATTATTATTACGCTGTTCCCCAGATCGAAACAAACCAAAAACGCTTTACAGTATTATTCCGGTAAAAAATACGCAAATAAAAAAACGCATGGAGGAGGGGGCTATTAAATTTCAGCACTCCTGCGGGTTTAGAATTTGATCGAATCCCCCCCCCCCCCCGAACATAACGGGGGTAAGGGTTCTGGTTGTCAGAAATTAGCCACCCCTTAAGTTAAATCCTAGGTGGGCCCCTGACTACTAATATAATTATAAATTAACTGAATAAATTAAAGTTTGTTTTTTTTTAAATAAAATTCTGATTTAGTGGTTTTCTCCATTTTGGAAGTATTCATGTACAGCAAAAATTTTGAAAGTGATGTCATTACAAGCATTAATTTTTAGGAGAATATTCTTGAGTATTTCCTTCCATGAGAAAATTCTCCAAACGCTTATTCTTGATAATTTGTATAACTTGTATCTCCATCTTGTTTTTATATCAAGTGTATTACTTCTGTTCAATAAATTTTTTATATAACCTCATGTATAATCTCATTTACTGAAAGTGTCTCCTAGAATTTTCATTTTTATGCTTTTATTTAAATTGTTTCTAACACTGCTATAAATAATATATATATAATAATTTATCAAATCAAAAGTTTTAAAATGTTTAAAATTTAACTTGAAATGAAAAAGAAATTTTTTAAATCAAAGTTATTAGTTTGTAAATTTAGCGAACGTTTTCTGTGGTATTCTTATTGTTTTTAAAAATTCAACAATTTACTTTTTACATTTCATTCTAATGTTCAATGAAATTCCAGCAGCTGTTATAGATTACAGGCAAATTTTTATGTTCATTTATTTCCTGTTCTATATCTTCCTTAAAAATGTTTCAGTGATTTACCTCGCTTAGATTCAAACTGAGGTAAAATTCATTAATTTTTCAGATATCCCGAGTTGTTTTGTTCATACAGTCACTTGCTTATAACGAGCATAAAGACTTTTACAATTGCTTATAAAAAGGAGCTTGAAAAAAGAAACATAAAATTTCGCACATTCTTACTTTCTTTTTTTAACATTTGGGTAAAATAAACAAGAAAGTGTTCTGTTTATATTGGATCATCTTATTGTCTCTCTTCTGTATTCTTGTTTACGAGAAATACGCCTAGGCCGAAAAATATCATTTGCACCCTAGCTTCAAGAAAAGTTCTCAGTTTTTCTGTAGATCAAAAGCCATTGAATATGTTGAGGGTTGTCAATTCTTCACATTTGTTAGTATCGTCATTGCCGTCATTATTTTTTTCACCCGTATTGTTTAAATTTAGGCTTTTTTTTTTTTAAATCGTTGTCTCTTGTTTTAAAGATTTATAACTCATCACTAAGTTTTGGTTGTGTAAGAAATTTTTGAAACAAAGGGAATGCCAAGCTGGAAGTCAATAAAAATGTTATGAATCACGAAAGTATTGCTCACTTTAAGTGAAGTTAGCTAGTTAAAAGCAAGTTCTGCTTCAGACTTGAAATTGCTATGTTAGAAATATCGTAGCAGATACAAAAGAATTTAAATAAAGTAATTTAATAAGAGCATCTCAAAAGAAAGCTTGCTAAATCTGAACATATAAGCTTAGGAAAATTAGTTTTTAGAATTTTTATTAAATACATACATTACATAAAAACAGTAGAAACACTTTGAGCTTAGTTGTATATACTCTATAAAACAAAATGAGCACAGTACAAACTTTCAAACATGCTAATCTGTTATTCTAATGATATTTTAAAGAAAATATAAAAAATTACAATATTAAATTAACATCATGAATTATTAATTTAAAAAATGCTCAGTTTCATTCTTTATTTGTAGCAATTCTGGGCTCCTATGTGGCTAGTCCCCTATTTAAAATCAATTTTTTGTGACTTCTAACAAAGAGAAAAACTTTTACAGTTGTACTAGTGGAAGAATGTTACTTATGTTAAGGCATATTATTAATATTTAATTAGTGTATAAGACCATTTGTGTGTGTGAATATTTTCTAAATCCCTATAATTTATTTATTGCAAAACTAAACTTTTAATACTTGAAACTATATTGAAAAGTTAAAAAGCCTATAAGTTATGTCAAAATCTGTAACCTGTTGATCAACAATGTTAAAAATATAAACTATGGATTGATTATTATAAATTTGTTAATTAGTAAATTTTAAAATGTTTTGATCTTTATAAGTGTCAAAATATGTTATAATGTTTTGATCTTTATAAACAAGAATGGTTTTAAATGTACCATATAGTTACAATATTTTTCATGATTTTTAATAAAAAATGTCCAAACATAAAGTACAAGTTTGTTCCACTGAATATAATGTAACTATTTTTTAAACTTCCTGTGCCCTACATGAAAAACTTCTTTTTCGTATAATGCCAAACATTGGCATTTCTTCATGTCACATTTGGTAAAGCTTAACTCTTGATCAAGATATTATTCTCGTGATGATGCAGAAGACGCCATGAGGTACATCAATGGGACCAAACTCGATGATAGAATTATACGAACTGATTGGGATGCTGGGTTTATTGAAGGTCGGCAGTATGGACGGGGAAGAACTGGAGGACAGGTAAATGTGCTGCATTAGTTCTTTGTTTATTTTCATTAAAGTACAATTTTGCATAAAAATTATGAATATATAGGCAATTGGTTAAAAATTTCGTTTCATGTACATTTTTAGCACCCTCTCTCCTTGAAATATTTGTGTACAATTTGTATTAAAAAGAAGAGTGTATTGGTGCCAGAACACTTATTCTGATACTTTTTTTAAGGAAACTATTTTTCTTTAAAATGAAATTTAATATTTACGATGATTTCTATTTAGCACTTAAGCTTTCTTGTTTTCCTTTTTATTAATGACTGAACCAAAGTTTTTCTACAAAAAATGGAAAACAAATCACTCTTCCATGAACGAAATAATCCATCTTCAACCTCTTTGTCGTGCATGTTTTATGCATAGAACCTCAACCTTTCAGCCTACAGAAGATAAATTAGCTATATATATCAAACTTTTATATTTGTGGACTCCAAAATTCTCTCTCTGTATATTTGTATATATTAATAACATTTAACAAATCGAAAAGAAACATACAGGCAAGCTTTACAGCATTATTCCGGAATAGAAGCACACATTTCTCATCACTAAGCATGACTCTGTAAGTACGTTGTTACCCTGATGCAAAGAAAAATAACAAATATTGTAATAACTACTGTATTTCATGGGTGCAAGTTTAGTGATGTGTTCAAGACGGAAAATATTTTGAACCCCCCCCCCCTCCTACGAGTACTTAAGGATATATGTTTTTTTTTTTTTTAACTTTAACTTCTTCAATTTTTGAACATTTGTGCTCAATTTGAAGTTTTGATTTTTGTAACAATCTGAGCCCCTGTTTAAATGTAGCATTTCAAGAATTTTGTTTTGTGCATTTCAAGCATTTTGTTTGCAAAGGAGGGGGGGGGGATCTGTGCACGTTTTCTAAATCGTGACTCCGCAAAAGTGAAATTGAATGAATGACAATATAGAGGGGAGGGGGTCGGGGAGTTAGTCCTAAATACGCGAAGTCCTAAATAAGTCCTAAATACGCGATTGTAAGCCATTTTGGTACCGTAAACTGAAGGAATGGGGTTCAGTGGCTCTCTTACAGTAATTTTTTGAAACTGTAGATTCCAAAATCGCAATTCAGGCTACCTCAAAAAATACTAGATACAGGAAGGTTAAGGGTTCTAGGATTTTTTTTTTACACTGAGAAAACAATTTTTTTATCAACTGAAAACTGAAGAAAGTCGTTAAATTTTCTTTCAGTCTCCGCAATCTCGTCAAGACGGAAATCCGTCTTGAGACGGAAGCTCTTGTATCCATGCTGTATTTTATGAAAAAACTTAGTTGAAGTGAATAAAATATAAATACTGCTTTTTTTGCCATCCTGAACTAAGGAGAGTAAGGACTCCAAAAATACATGGCAAAACAAAAACACTTGCTATTTAACGTAGAAGGTTATACTAATGAGGAAATATTTAAAAGATTTTATTCTTCATTATTTATAGTTAACCTTCTCTTAACCCTCAAAATAAATTATTTCTTTGAATATTTACTGAAAGGTCTATTAATGTATGGTAATGAATTGTTTTTAATACTTATAGCTTTTCAAAAGCTTTTTCTTCTATAGAAAGCTTTACTTATATGAGGAAATGAGATTAAAAGATTTTATTCTTAGTTATTTTATTAATCAATAAGTAATTTAGACAAATATGAATATTAAACACTTATTTGCAGTTCTTCAGGACTTTCAAACCATCAAATTGTTTTTCTTACTTATTATGTTTAAACCGGAAAAAGTTTTTTTTTTCTTTATATACCTTTGTTCTGGGTTCGTTCATTAAATCCTTCCATTTCTTTGATTGACTTGGAAGCAAAGGTTTTCATGAGACCCAATCTTCACCCATGTCCTTTCAAAAATTTTAAACAAATGAATCAAAACTGAACAGTTGACAAATGAGGAATCTATGTTAAGATACAATTTGATCTGCTGTCTGAAACTTGTATTTTTCCGAGATTTGTTATTTTATGTGAGATATTGCTAATCCTATCGTTTTTTTTTTTTTTTTTGCCATACATGTTTTCTCCTAAATGAATTCTTTAATATTGATATTAATTTCTTGGTTTTGTTCCTTTTAGGTTCGTGATGAATATAGAACAGATTATGATGTAGGTAGAGGAGGTTACGGTAAAATTGTTCAGCAAAAAATATCTTCTACTGAAACTTTGGATGCTTGAATTTGAATTCACCCCCTTGATCATTCTGTGATATCATAAGCATTGATCTAAATTTTGTACGACAAAACTTTTTCTAAATACATCTGAAGTTGCGCATATTCATTTTATTGAAAGAAGCATTTTTCTTCGGTTAATGTCATTTTCCTTTTTTATTACTCATGTTCTTAAGTTAGACAGAAGATTGAAATGACTTACTGTTTGAAATAATGATGAAAAATGTGTACGAAACAGTGTAATAAAATATTTAAGCTGAACTATAATTTTCTTACATTGTACGTAGAGTTTAAATCAGGTATTTTGTTTGTTCTTAGATTGAACTCTTAATTTACATAAGATTTATGTACTTCAAATAGAAAGTAACACGTTTTAATAAAGTTCACTTTGAAAACAATATTTTTTTTTTTTATTTTGTCAAAATATAAATAACACTTAAATCAAATTCAAGAACATTCTTTTCATTAAGCTGCAACCAGTTAAGCTCTAAACCAGTGATTTTCAAACCATTATCCTACTAGACTAATGAACTTGACCTCAGCATTGCCTAAATTATCCTACAATATTAATCTTTAAAATATAAATATGCTAGTTATTCACCTTATTGTAAAACAAAAAAGTTGCATTTTAAATTCAATAATAGATTGAACTTTTCAACTGAACAGTGATTACACATTAGAAATAGTACAAGACCCGGATAAATGTTTGCATAGATAATCAGCAAAATCTTAATAGGGTGTATAGAATTGATCAAAATCAGTTTTTCAATATACCTGGCTTAATTCAGTTAAGAGCAAGAATCTGAGTGTCACGCCTGTGATTCAATTTTCTTTTTGTATATGGAATATAGAAGGTTGAAACTTTACAAAATGAATGTTAAATTTGTGGTAAGTTGTTGCCGTAAGATCAGTGAAGGCCCTCAAATCTCCAGTTTGAATCATTGAAATATTCCTTTGCTTTAACAGAAGTCACAATACACACCAATTGTAATGTTAGAACAGAAATAAGCTTCTAAATCATTTTGATCTATTTCTATCCTGCGGGACACTAATCTCTCCGAGCTCTGTTTCTGTAACAAAACTCCTTGGAAGACTTAATTTAGGTTCCAACTCAAAATTATTTTTGAACTCCATGAGCTCTTCTAAAACTCCCATTTTCCCCATTATTTGAAAAAAGTTCTTATCGCCTAGCCTAGAATTAAAATTGTTCTGTCATATCTCCATACAGCACATTTAAATCATCACAGTAAGCTTACGAGTCATCAGCATGAATTATGTGGCTCTAATTAAGCCACAAATTATATTCATCATAGGAACCCCAAGTGACTTAAAAATTGTCATATTGTGACGGCTCATACTTCTCTTTAACAAAACTAAGTTAGAAACTTGCAATGTAGTGCTTTTAATGCTAGTTTTAGCAAATATTTGAGATTTAGTATTCAACATTTGGCTCTAGCATTTTTCAGGAATATCAGCATTAAAATTAAAAAGTTAGTAAACAGAAATCTCATTACTAATGAAATATGTTTCATGGAGACAAATTTTCAGTTCCAATTCGATTTTGATTACATTGTTTAAATTCTATCACAACAAACAGATATTTTCTATCCCTTAAGCAGACATGTAAATTTTTCAGTACTTTTGAAATTGCAAAATACTGAGTGCAGAACAAAAAGAATGGGCATCACAAGTTAAATTTAACATCTACAAATTAATTTCATGCATCCAATTATAAAATAGTTGACTATATAGAACCAAAAGCCTATGTTTGAACTTGCATGTGTAGTAACAAAATGTAGTAGTATATATCAATAATTTTATATTTGCTCACACAGTGATGTAATTTCAGTATTTTTCATGCTATTTGGGTCACATGTCTGCTTAAGGTTCATTGTAGTGAGATTTCATTGTATTTTGATTTCTATTTCAATTTGATTATAAAACTAACATATAAACACAAAATTTGTTACAATGAAATCAAAACTAGCAATTTCTTTTAGTATTGGAGCCGATGGCATCCGGAGCAATATTTTTCAGGGGACCAGTTGTTCACGTTAAACTATACAGTACCTGGCGACCGAGCGCCGCACGGTTAAAAAAAAAAAGAGTCCTTGGTTGCAATTACGCATTTTAAACAGCTGTAATTTACAGGGTTCATTTTCGTCCTACTTTTTCCTACTAAAGTAGGAATTGTCCTACTTTTTAGCTAAAGTTCCTACTTTCCTACTTTTTAGCAAAAAATTCCTATTTTTTAGCTTGATTTTCCTTTAGAATTTAACTTGAATTTCCTTCAAAAGTCGAAATTGAGATGATTTCAAGAAGTTTGCATCACATGAAAATTGGAAAATTTGGAAAAGACTGTGTTTCTCGTACAGAATTCGGCTTTGAAACTACCGTTTATCGTTAACCTTTTGCTGTCTCGTTACCTCCTCATCGACTTTCATCTTACCCTTAATTCTTTTGTTCAGCGTGCTATTAATCTTTGTTGTTCACCGGAACTTCTTAAAGCAGAACTCAACCATCTTAAAGCTGTGGCTCTTGATAGAAACTATCCTCATACTTTGATTGATTCCATTTTTAAAAAACTTTCTAACAAATCCGAAATAACTGTTATTAAGAGAACATTCATTAGAAAGAAATTTGGTTGTTTTGCCATTCTTTCCCTCTGAGTTATCAGGTTGCTAAGATTCTCAAATGTTTCAATTTCCAGGTGGTGTTCTCCTCTACGAATAAACTATGTTTCTCTTCTCTTAAAGATCACATTCATCCTCTTAACAGTTGTGGTATTTATAAAATTAATTGCAATCTCTCTTATATCTGACAAACGGGATGTGCTTTGAAATTCCGCTTAAAGGAACATCAGAATTATGTGGAAAAGCAACAATTGAATAAGTCCAGTATTGCGCAACATTGTTGGGAAAAGAATCATTCTTTCGATTTTAATTCTTTTCAAATTGTCCAAAAATGCCCCAGCCCATCAGATCTTGATTTTTGGGAATACTTCCATATTTTGAAAAACAGTTCTGACTTAGTTAACGATCTCAATGCTATTCCTTATTTTTCTGCTGTTTGGTGTCCTTTTGTATAATTTTGCCTTTTCCCTTTCTAATTTATTCCTCTGATTTTGCTGGCATTTTTCCTATTTTCTACTTGTCTTTATTTTTCCTTTTTTTGTTTTTCATTTACTGATTCGCTTTCTTTCATTCTGCTCTTTTTTTGTTCTTGCGGTTAACAGTTTAGCTTGGTGTTTTTTATTATGTTAGCCTTTTGGCTTATCGTGTAAGTCAATCGAATTCTTTCTTTCCATTTCGTACCTGGTAGAAAGCTTCGGTTCAATCTTTATTTTCCCATTGGATCTTTTTTTGGCTTTAAAAAAAAATATTGGTGTTCAGGTAATCCGCTATGTTTGCTTTTTAAGCTGTTCGCTTCTGTTTCTGTTGCTTTTGTCGGATGTCTGTGCGTCCATAAGCTCACAATTTTTTTTCATTGAAAAAGGCGTTCCTTGTAACGCCAAAACACGTGTCTGCAGTATCCCTGCTTATTTGTGCCTTCTTAACGTTGTAATTTTCTCTACAGTCTGATATTGTTTCTAATTATTTTGCATGTATGACATGTGCTGGTAAGGCAAAAGTATGTAAAGATCAATTCTATTTTGATGATGTTTTTTGAATAATTTTTTTTTTTTTTTTTTTTTTGAAGTGTTCATATTTTTTCAATAAAATACTTGTTCTACTTTTTCCTCTTTTTTGTAAAAGTGTCCTACTTTTTGGTGAAAATATCCTACTTTTTGACCGTGTAAAAGCGCAATGACCCTTGAATTTATTTAAAAAAAACACAACCTTATTTGGAAAAGACATCATCATCACAACTTTATTTAAACAATATGTACCATATACACTGAAGTGACAAAAGTCATGGGATAGCAATATGCAAATTTTCAGATGGCAGTAGCATCGCATAGAACAGGTATAAATGCGCAGTGCTTTTACAGAGCTTTCATTTCTGTTCAAGTTATTCATGTGAAGAGGTTTTAACGTGATGATGACCGCACGACGTGAATTAACAGACTTTGAACGCGGAATGTTAGTTGGAGCTAGACGCATGGGTCATGCCATTTCGGAAATCGTTAGAGAATTCAACATTCCCAGATCCACTGTGTCAAGAGTGTGCCGAGAGTATGAAATTTCAGGCATAACATCCCACCATGGACAGCGCAGTGGTCGACCGCCTGCACTTAAAGATCGAGACCGGCGACGTCTGCAAAGAGTCGTAAATTCTAACAGACAAGCAACACTGCGTCAAATCACCGTAGAAATCAATGTGGGACGTACAATGGACGTGTCTGCTAGAACTGTGCGGAGAAATTTGGATTTCTTGGGCTATTCCAGCAGAAGACCGACTCGAGTGCCTTTACTGACAGAACGACATCGCTTGCAGCGACTCTCGTGGGCACGTGAGCATATCGGTTGGTCCCTAGATGAATGGAAAACCGTGGCCTGGTCCGATGAGTCACGATTTCAGCTGGTAAGAGCCGATGGTAGGGTTCGAGTGTGGCGCAGACCCCACGAAGCCATGGACCCAAACTGTCAGCAAGGCACTGTTCAAGCTGGTGGTGGCTCCGTAATGGTGTGGGCTGTTTTTTCATGGCATGGACTTGGTCCTCTAGTGCGACTGGACCGAACATTGACTGGAAATGCTTATGTGCAGCTACTTGGAGATCACTTGCAGCCATTCATGGAATTCATGTACCCAAACAACGATGGGATTTTTATGGATGACAATGCGCCATGTCACCGGGCCACAACTGTTCGCAATTGGTTTGAAGAAAATTCTGGACAATTCCAACGAATGATTTGGCCACCTAGATCGCCCGACATGAATCCCATTGAGCATTTATGGGACACCATCGAGAGGTCTGTTCGTGCCCAAAATCCTGCCCCATCAACGCTTTCACAATTATGGACGTCTATCGAGACAGCATGGCTCAATATTCCTGCAGAAGACTTCCAACGACTTGTTGAGTCCATGCCACGTCGAGTTGTTGCACTTCGCCGGGCAAAAGGAGGGCCGACACGATATTAAGAGGTATCCCATGACTTTTGTCACTTCAGTGTATAATCACACCACAATAACTTTACTTTGATCGATCTCTTTTAACATTTGTAAAACAATAACAATTCTTGCCAAACACCATAAAATTTTTAATTTACGCTGATGTGATTAAATATGAAACCCATTGTCAAAAAAAATTGTGCTTGCAATGAAACAGTAACAATAATAGTAATCACTATGAAAATAGTGAAAGAAAGCTCCTCATACTTTTAATGAATGCACAAAAGATGGTTTTTTATGAAAACTCGCGTTTTTACAGAAAAAACGCCGATGTAGATAAACTCAAAAACCAAAGCTTTATCTAAATACAAAATTTTATCAAAATCGTTAGAGCAGTTTTCGAGATCCGAAATATAAATTTATATACAAGAATTGCTCGTTTAAAGATATAAGATATATTTTTATGACACTGTGAAATACTGAAACCTTGTAGATGTTGACATTCTCCAATTTTAGTCTTACATCTTCATATATATAAAACACAAACTCTAAAATATGTGGTCCGGGGTGAACCCTGAAACTACCCGAACGATTTCATTCTAATTTTTACAGCAGGTGCAGGTTAGCTCAGGGAAAGCTGTTAGACCAGGTCGGAAAAATTCGATGAATAGTTCATTTTTTATTCGAAATCTAACTTTTTGCCCCAAAAATGACTCCATCTAGAGAAATAATTATCGTATCGTCTTGATCTCATTGAAAAGGTTACAAAAAATCAGGGTTGGTAAAAACCCGGGTTTTTCTACAAAAACCCAACCCACCCGTGTTTT